>VDFB02000017.1:40019291-40079759 GCA_007258455.2 Sequoia sempervirens | reverse complement strand
AGCATAGAGTGAGCTATGGGCAGTCCTGATCTGGTAGGTCTCATTTGAGGAATGCGAGTAGAGGCGTGACACAACCTCTCTCGAGAGTCCCAAGAGATCCTGGTACATTTGGTGGTGAAGGGACTGGTCTTGAGATGCCTGCACCGTTTGGAGCCAGTAGTACCTAGTTTCATGATTGCACCCTCTGTTATATTTTGAGATGTGATGTACACTCCGATTACAACCATTTTTGATGATATATCTCTTTTCATTTTAGACATCTTTGTATACTTGACATTTATGATTTTGAGATCTATATGATACGTAGTGGATTTTATTGATCTATTATGTGTTGTATATGATTCTATGATGGATGCATTTATTTTCTATGTACTATATGCCATGTGATGATCTTTATATTATGATGTTATGGATGCAATTTTATAATTATGATGATATGATATGATTTATGATGTTCTATTTATGATGTGCATAATGATGATGTATAGATGCTATTATTTATATGGATGAAATAAATGTATGATGATATGTATTTCAAAAGTATATGATAATGTTCCTATATGCATGATTATGGATATGATGTTTTAAATGATATATGATGTGTGATGTAAATGGGATGTGTGCACTTTTATTCTTGTGATAAATGTAAATATATGATGCAATAAGTGGATGAAAATGATGTATAATAATGGTATGTTGAATATATATGTGAATGGAAATGCACTTATATGATGTAATAAGTGGATGAAAATGGTGTATGATATATAATATGTTTATGATATGTGATATGGAAATGCACTTATATGATGTAATAAGTGGATGAAAATGGTGTATGATATATAATATGTTTATGATATGTGATATGGAAATGCAATGACATGATGTAATAAGTGGATAAAAATGATGTATGATATATGATATGTTGAATGGACTATGATATGTGATATGATTGATGGATGAATGAAAATGCAACTATAGATATTTATTTTTGAGATTTTCTTATGCAATTTTATGACATGTGATATGAGAAATATAATATGATCACTGCAAATTATTTGATCAAATGTATGAATGATAAAATGATAATTAAATGCTTTCTAATGTATGCAATGAAAATGATGATGCGACTACATGATCATGATGATGTTTTTGTTAATGTCAAGTATACTCAATTTGTTATGATAAAAGATGATATTGTTTGGAATTGATTAACCTTCTTTGTAAGAAATGCTCTGTAGATGTAAAAACTATTATAAATGCAATCTAATTTTACCATGCAAATCTACATGCGAACATTGGCATCTTAACAATACTTTTATCGTGTTTTGTATCATCATAGAGCTTTAAAAATGTTGAAAGTGAATACAAGCATCAATGGTATGATTTAGACCATGATGACCTGAGTACTACTTCCATGATTTTTTTGATATTGCAAGTGAACACAAGTATCTAGGTATAATTAAACCAAGATGACTTGATCATTTCTTGCATAAACAGACAAGGACTAATCACTTTCCTATGTGAATTGGAATGCCATCCATGATACTTTGTAGAGCACTTCCCATGACAATTCACACAGTAATTATGATTAATTCATAGATAGTAGACAAAGAAAATACCATTCTCCTTCCTAGCTTCTCTAGTTCAATACATCATTGAGTTGCTCCAAAGAAATGATACAAAGATCAAAGTACAATATATCCAACCTTTGCTTAAAGTATTTCAACCATTATTCAGATTAGATCATCCATTTTGATTTTATGATGTTTTGCGATTTTTGAGATTTTGACCAGTAACCTAACCTAAAGACCTATCTTAGGGGCCTCAGGGGCTGATCAAAGATTAGCCTTGCCTACGTTATACACATAGAAACCACGTAGTTCAAATGCATTTTAAATATTACTTGAATTTTTGGGGATTGACTTTTTGACTTGTTTTTGTATTTTTGTTGTGGGATATGGATGGCAATGTGTTTGGAGTAGTGATTGATGTTTCATGTTAGGGTTGTGTTTTAAATCATTTTTTTCATTGCATTTTTCTTCCTTTTGATGCATATATTTTGGTTTAAGCTCAATGTTCTTGCCCCTAGTGGGGTGAGGATTTTTTCCCCACCCCAAGCTAGAGGTGGGACTTGACCGCTTATGATAATATGATAAAAAATGACTGGTGGAAATGACCAGCATCATGCATCTTAATAGATGGAAAAAGCTTTAAATCACAATGGCGCTTTACATTTCGGGTTTTTCACTACATGTTTCGCTGCACTTTTTAGTCCTTTTTTTTTATTATTTTTTTTCAATTTTTTTTTTTGTATTTTTTGTTTTCTTTTGTATTTTTACCTATCAGAGACACCTGTACGCCAGGTTTTCATCAAAGGTAACCATTTTTAAAACTTAATCGCTGGTGACTTCAGTGCAAAATACTGATGTTACTATTAAATGGGTTCATGTAAATCCCAGGTGGCGGATATTTGGTGACTCGGATCACTAAAAGCCCCGATATGATGAGGACCCTAGCTGATTAGGTTCAAACTTCCCTTTCTTTCTCGCCCTACCCGGTTCTAGGGTTTTCCTTTAGGAACAAGTCCCCAACTTGAAAGACCCTAGGTTTTACCCTTTGATTGTAGCTTCTGGAAATCCTTTGTTGATATGTCGTTAGATGGTTCATAGCTTGTTGACGACGTTCATCCAATAATTCTAAGTCTTGTAGTCTAGAAACCCTATAATATTCATCTTGAATGATACCTTTCAGTGAGACATAGAGTGTTGGAATCTCAATCTCAATGGGTAGTATAGCTTCTGATTCATATACCAAAGCATATGGTGTAGCTGCTGTGGATGTTCTGATGCTAGTTTGATATGCCTATAGTGCAGGATTTAGTTGAACATGCCAATCACGTCCAACATCGTTAACCATTTTCTTTAGAATTTTTAGAATTTTTTTGTTTGAGGCCTCTGCTTGGCCATTTCCTTGAGGGTAGTACGGTTTTGAAAAACGATGTTGGATATGGAACTTCTCACACAATTCTTGGACATCCTAGTTTTTAAAAGGTCTTCCATTGTCTGTTACAATGGACTGAGGAATTCCATATCTATAGATGATGTAGTTCAGTATGAACGATGAGATCTATTTTCCAATGATTGTTATTAAAGGAACCTCTTCTATCCATTTGGTAAAGTACTTTGTTGCTGTGATTATGAATTTGTGTCCATTGGATGAAGACAGATTGATCTTCCCTACTAGGTCCATTCCTCATTGAAAAAAAGGCCATGTTGATGTGAATGGGTGCAATTCTTGTGTCGGTGCATGGATTAAATTACCATGTATTTGAAATTTCTAGCACTTTTTAACAAAATGATAGGACTCCATCTCCATATTCGGCCAATAATACCCCAAACGGAGGATTTTATTTGCTAAGACTGGTCCACTTGAATGAGTTCCTCAAATACCTTCATGAACCTCATGTAAAGTTGTCTCAAACTCATTATGTTCTAGACACTGAAGAAGAGTACCATCTAGACCTTGACGGTAAAGTATGTTAGCTATTAAGGTATGTCATGCAGCTTGGTGGATGAAGTTTCATTTTTGGTTTCTGGAAAGATCAGGAGGAAGGATATTGTCCTTAAGGTAACAATAGGTCTTTCCATAGACAGAGGATTCAATGTCAACTAGTTGGCATAGGGTTCGAGAATCTGGATCATCATAAGTTGGTTTAGATACTTGTTCTACCATAAACTCATAACGACCTTATTTTTCTAGAAACTGTAAAAGAGAATCAATTGTCGCCATAACATCTACAACTTTGTTTTCTGCCTTGGAATTTGTTAAAACTTGATTTCCACAAATTATTTCTTGAAATCATCTATCATCTTCTTATATGGAATCAATTTTTCATCCTTTGTTTGATATTCATCATTTACCTGATAAATGACTAATTGTGAATCGCCATATACTTGCAGTTCTATGATATGCCATTCAACTGCCACTTTGATTCCAATAATCAAGACCTCATACTCAGCTACATTATTTGTGCAAGAAAACATGAGTCTATAGGACCTTGGGATTGTATGTCCTTGAGGTGTGACAAATAGAATGCCCGCACCAGACCCACGTTGTGTGTATGACCCGTCAAAATAAAGCCTCCATGGTTGTGTTGTCATAGTAAGGATATTTGCATCAGAAAATTCAATGCTCATTGGATGAGCATCTGACAACGGAGCTTCAACTAATTGATCAGCTATCACTTGTCCCTTGATGGCTCTCTGGTCTATGTACTGGATGTCAAACTCACTTAAGATCATGACCCACCTTGCTAGTCTCCCTGTTAGAGAAGCTTTCCTGAGTAGATATTTTAATGGATCTATCTTTGTTATCAGTCTAATTGTATGAGTCAACATGTAGTGCCGTAACTGCTAGGTTGCAAATACCAATACCAAACAAGATTTTTCTTTGAATGTGTAATTTATTTCATAATCATTGAGAGTCCTGCTGATATAGTAAATAGCTTGTTCTTTTCCCTCAGAATCTTCCTATGCTAATAGAGCTCTTAAAGAAATATCTGTTGTTGCAATATATAGTAACAATGGTCTCTTTGCTACAGGTGGCATGAGTATGGGAGGTGATACCAAATATTGCTTTATTTGATTGAAAGTAGTTTCACATCCTTCATCCCATTTAAAAGAGACATTCTTATGTAGCAGATGATTGAGGGGATGAGTTTTATCTGCTAACTGAGAGATGAACCTTCTAATTGATTGTAGCCTACCTTGTAGAGATCTTAATTGACTGATATTCTTTAGTGGAGGAGTTTCCATTATTTCTTTGACTTTAGCCAGATTCACTTCAATACCTTTTTCTGATACTATGTATCCAAGGAGCTTTTTTGATGTAACCCCAAACACACACTTCTTTTGGATTCAATCTGACATTGAATTTCTCTAATCTTGTAAATATTTTGCTCAGAATCGTGGTGGACTGATGCTCATTTTGCATTTTCAGCGCCAAGAACGACATTTTCAACTGTGAACCTTTTTTTTTAAGGACAAGTGAATGCTATCTTTTCCTGATCTTTGGGTGCTATCTTGATTTGGTTATACCCCGAGAATCTATCCATTAGCAACAACATGGCATGTCATGTTGTTAAATTGACAATAATGTCAATGTTTGGTAAATGAAAATCATCCTTTGGACATGCCTTATTTAGATCTTTGAAATCTATGCATATTCTGATACTGTTGTTTGGTTTAGATATAGGTACAATATTTGAAATCCACTCAACATAATTGATGGATCTGATGAAACCTACATCCAACAAATTTTTTTGCTCAACTTTTACCATCAATGCGATGTGGGGATGCATTTTCCTTAGTTTTTGTTTGACTGGCTTGATTCCAGATGGTAAAGATAGATGATGCATCAGAAGATCTAGATCTAGCCCTGGAATATTAGAGTAAGACCAAGCAAAGTTGATATATCTCTCTTCAAAGAACTTGATGAATTATGGATTTTCTTGTTATGTCATTGATGCTGCCAGATGTAGCATTTTTTCCTTTTCTATTGTTCCAAGATTTATGGACTGTGTAGGATCCACCAGTATTGATGTTCTGTCGTGGTAATGCTTTGGAAGGGTGTCAAATCTCCCATCTTTCAGTGCCTCAGAAAGGTTTTCACTGTTAGATGCATTCTTTATTTTTATTTTTTCAAGATCTAATGCTGCCATTGAATGGTTTTCACCATTAGATCCATTATTCCTATTGTCAATTTTGCAATTGGAAGATTTGGCACCCTCCTGATTTGAAGTGTCATTATGAGTATTATGGGTAGAACTTGTATCAGGTGTGTCACTGCAAAGAAAATTTATGATGACACCATCATTTGAGAAGACTGGTATATTAATAGGTTTAGTTGGTTCCTAGTCAATAAGTTTAGGATGCATCAAGGGTAAAAAGTCCTTAGATTGAGTAAGGTCGATGGCAGTGAGGGTTCCAATAGCCATGTGATCAAAGGTGTTAGTGGTAAGGTCGAGGTCTATGATATTACCCTCCTCTGAGTCATCTATCTCACTTGATGTTTGTTCATCCTCACTTGAATCATTGATACTTGGTGATCCTAATACAAGTGGTCTAGTTCCTAAACTTTGTCCCTCCTCTCGTGTGGGTGTATACGCTTTAATGACATCAATTTTTTTGTTAGTGTATGATGTTGTAGATAAATGATCCCATTCATACTCATTGGAATCTATTTCAGAACCATCCCTCATTTGAAGAATCCTTTCTACCACTTTCTGAGTTACTTCTTCTTTTGATTCCCCTATATAGCCTAATCATGTTTTGTCTTTAGGATAAAGTGTTAGAGGTTGAATAGGTTCTATAATGCCATCTTTTATTTTACCAATTGGTCCTTGTCATTCATAGCCCATTTTCTCTAAGATAGCCTTTCCTTTTCCATATTGATATGTCCTTATGCTGATATTTGCTGATGTTGAGGCTTCTTCGTCTTTATAGAGCCAATTGAGAATGGCCCTGTCTTCTGATTCATCTTCTAGAGTACCTTCTTTTACAAACCTTTCATCCAAAACTGTGGTAGGTTGTGATGATCGTTGTGTGTTTGTTGTGGGCTATCCATATAATTTTGGAGATGGTAGCAATTGTGAAAGACACAAAGATTTCTTAATGGAATACTCTCCCAAGCCCTTGTCTTTTAACTAGATCTTGTCCGTAAACTGCTATGATAAAGTATTCAGGGTACCTTCATTGTTTGATAAAGTTGAGTTAGCAACAGTTGTTTCCTTTGCCTGGTCCTTTTTCTCAACCCATTTGGATATAAAATTTAGTTTCTTTTCACCACTGGATGAAGTAGAAGTGTTGGCTTCTCTATTGTGGGGCACAGAAGTGTCTTGAGTGGCTTTAAGCATGTTACAAGTCTAGGGATTATTGTAGTCAGCTGAAATAGTGACCTCTTGTCCATTGACAAGAAATTTCAAACACTGATGATATGTCAAAGGTACTGCTTGCATTTCATGAATCTAGGGACGTCCCAAGAGTATGTTATAAGTGAGCACTTTTTCTAATACTTGGAAAACAATATTATTCAGAACTGGTCCCACTTGGATAGGTAATACAATCAACCCCTTGGAAGAAATTTCCTCTTCATCATATGCTTTTACTGTTATCTTTCTTTTGACATCAATGGTGTTGTAAGAATAACCTAGTGCATGAATTAGTTTTAAAGTACAAATATTTAATCTAGCTCTGCCATCTATTAAGATACACTTGACACAATGTTTATGGATTAGAACCTCTATATGTAGGGCCGCATTGTGTGGGTGATTTAGTTACACATCATATTTTTTGGAGAATGAAAGACAATGAGGCATGGTCAGATGTCCCACCATAGCTTAAAATTGACAAACATCCAGATTATTGGGTACCGTAGTGGCCACTAGAGCATGTTCCAAAACCTCCTTATGTGATGGTGAAATTTTAAGGAGTTCTAATATGGATATCTATGTTGGTATCTTCTATAGTTGATCCACTATGCTATATTGATTTGAAGGGGAAGTAGTGGTTTTATATGAAAATCCTTTTAGTATCATTTTGGATTGCCCCATTGTCGTTACATTGACTAGTTGATTGTCTTGTGTTTCCCTAATTTTTATGACATTTATTTGGTTGTCAGATGTGTTTATGTCTGGGATCACGTTTAGGGATTAGTGTCATTGATGTTAATGTTATCTGTTTGATTGTCAATGACATTATTTTTCTCAACCTTAGAAACACAATGAATAGTGCTATCATAGATGTAGTTTATACCTTTACCTTTACTGTTTGAAGAAGATTCTCCCTTTTCATAGTTGGGTAAAGGATTTGTAAATGCACTCTAATCGTTGTTTTTTTATGTCCAACAAATACCTTCTTTGCTTCAATCAAGTCTTGTATCAGATGTTTTAATTGCATACATTCACTTGTTTTATGTCCTTTATTTTTATGAAAGTTGCAATAATCAGCATCATTCCACCAAGATGGTTTCACTTTCGACTCCCAATTTCTTGCTTTTGGTAGGGTAATAATTCTATTTGCAATAAGCTCTCTCATTGCTGATTCCAAAGTTTGTCCTAATGGTGTAAATTTCCATCAATTGGATTGTCTTTGATATGATGGTGGTCGAGATTCTCCATTGTTTGGGTTATTGTTTTGAGTGGTACCTTGATTGTTGTTCTGGTTGTCATTTTGATTTGTTTTCACAGTTGTTGCCGTCAAATTGAATACTGGTTTTGTATTTTGCGTGTCAGTTGTAGAATCATTGTTTCCAGTATTTCTGTTTTTCTGCCAAAATTTAGGCTTGTCATTGTTTCCATATTGATTCGAGGAATTTGTGTTGTTTGATGTATCATTGTAATGTTTAATCACTCCTCTTTTGACTAAGGCTTATTCAATTTTAAGCCCATTCTCAATCACTTTTTCAAATGTCGGGGGACATTGTAGTTCCAGTCTATGGCTCATGTCATCATTTAAGTTGTCGATAAATAATTCAATCTTTTATGAGCTTCAGGAATAGATCGAGGATATCTAGCGAACAACTTTCGCCAACGTTGTAGAAATGATAGGAATGTCTCACCCTTCTTTTGTTTCATATTGTACAGATCTTTTATGCTTACATCATGTTGAATGTTGAAAGAGAATTGTGTGATAAATATGCTAACTATTCTTCAAAGGATCGAATCCCTGGTTGTAATTTGGAGAACCATTCCATACAGTGAGCTCCTAAACTCCTTGGAAATAGCCTCATTAAGTAAGTATCCTCCTGTGAAAACTCTAAACTCATCGTTCTGAATTCCCTCACATGGTCAATCGGATTTGTTTTGCCATTGTACTTGCCATACTTGGGGACTTTACAATGTCTAGGGAAGGTATCATTTCCACACTTGGATGAAAGGGATAACGAAAAATGTCTTGTAATGAATACCTCTTTGTGGTTCCCTTTTTGCATATCCTGAATTTGTTGTTGTAAAGTTTGCATTTGAGATGTTAGAGCAACCACTTGATCTATGTCTTGCATGTTGTGTGGTTCAGTTTCATTTGTTCTATGTCTTTCCTTCAATCGATTGATGTCAAAATCTTTTGGAAGTTTTGCACCTAATTCTGCTAACATCAAGAGGTATTTTTCCATGTCTTGTTCCAAGAACTTTTCCATGAATTTGTGAAAATTTGGATCTTTTTGGGTGGTTTTTATATCCTCTTGAGTTATCTCATTGGTATCATTTTGATGGAATCTATGAAAGGGATTTTCTTTAGCCATTATGTTTGGTGTTTCAATTTCCTTCTCTCTAAGTTTTTGTCTTTGTAACCTTGTCAAGATTGGCATACAAGTATTTATTATTTTCACTAAACTTTGATCTTCGATGTTTGGATTAGTGTCTCAATTGGATTTTAACAAATTCAAATAGAATGATATATTCTATTGATGAGACCAAGTTAAAAATTTGATTATTTGTGTTTCGTTTCGTGATTGTAGGATGTCAAAATCCTAATGAGGAAACTTAACTCAATAATCAAGATTTTTGTTTTGATAATTGGACACTTTGTAGTTTACAAGATCTGGGTTTAAGTTGAAAAGAATTTGGACTTGTAAGAACCTATTTTGTTTCAGGTTTAAGACACTATCTGGACTGTAAAAAAATATTTCCATCTGGTAAAAATCCAAGTTTCTGATGCAAACAATCTGACAGATGTTCGTACAAGCTCTCTATTTTTATGTTCTGTGGAAGCGCTATTATGGAGGGTAGAAACACTGAAACAAACTTTTGATGCACTAAAATTTATGGTAAAAGCACTTTAAAACAAGGTAGAAGCGCTAAAATAGACTGTGGATGCACTATTGTACTGGTAAATTTCTTGACACTAGCAAGTTCTGGTTACAGTTGGTAGAAGCACTATTAGATTTGTCAGATGTGCTAAAGTAGATTGCAGATGCGCTATTTCAAATGTGGATGCACTAAAAGATAGTGTGAAAGTGCTAGAACAGACCGTGAAAGCACTATTATACTGGTAATTTCCTGACACTGGTAAATTTTGGTTATAGTTGGTAGATGCGCTATAGAATTTAACAGAAGCACTAAAAAAAATTGCGGACGGCTATTTGAATTGTGGATGCACTAAAAGACAGCGTTGAAGCGCTATTTTGGGACTCCACAGTGTTGCCTAATTTTCCTCTCTGTGAAGAGACTGAATTTTTTTGGGTGTAATTTTCTAGATTTTTGGTATTTTGATAAGATATCTCTGCTAGTAACTCTCTGATTTTGGATGAAAAGCCTAATGTTTCCAAGTTTTCTCTACTATAAGAATTGATTGGGCCTATTGGAATATTGTATTGCTGGTTGTGGGATGAAAGAAAGACGAATGGGTCGACTATGATTATGTTTTTGTGAAAGAGCTCTTCATTGAAAGTAAGCTTGTGAACATAAAGGCTCTAAGGAGAAATCATCAGTATATCCCCTAGCAAAGTCGTGATAGGGGTATGTTCAGGATCATGGTGGGCTAAAATGTGGCAATATGATGGGTATGTGTAGGGTATTTGGCTGACGACTTTTTTTTAACCTAAAATTGATGAAACAAAAAGGGTTTTTAAAGGAGATTCTTAGCTTTCCACCAATATAAATTATGCTTTACTTTAAATTTAATAAATAATTATTAATCATTTTCTATTTGAATTACGACTAAAGTCCTGATTGATAGGCTAATGGAAAAACATTTATAGCTTTCAAACGGTATCACATTTTTTGAATCTAAAACATGCATCACATTCTATGCTTCACATACTATAGGATTAAAAAAAAGGATTGAATTTCATGAAGTTTTGACCAAGTTAAGGTGGTCAGACATATGAGTTTTTATATTTTTTAAAATTTATAATAAAAAAATAATAATTAATTATTTACTTGGAAAAAAATTACAAAAAAATATGCATCACATCAGGACATGAGTCATCTACTTATATCTAAAATCTTACAATTTTTTTTTATCATTTTATTGTGGTTAGGGTGGTTAGACAGACACCTACTTATTTTTTTTCCCAAATTTATGCTAATTATATTGAAATTTCAAATTTTCACCAAATAGATTATTTAAAAAAATTAACCTAGTAGTTTAGAAGCTACATTCAATTTTCTACAAATTATATTCTTACATATTTTTGAAATAATATAGATAACTTATTCAAATTTTTACGTCAAGTTGCCTAACTCTGATTTTTCTAATTTTTTTGCCACTTAAGGGCCTGTTTTTTCCATGATGATCCTGCACATACCCATACCTATGGATAAAAGTTTTATGTTCCAACAAAATTTTCTACTTTGATACAAAAAGCGTCTTCTTTTCAAAAAAAATTTGTGGCTAAGTTGCTTATTTGGTTTCTTGACTCTTGTTGTGAGGGATTTCTTGACAAACGTTGTGGATTTCCAATCCCTAATCATAAATTTTATAGTTTGATTTTGTCTGATTCTTTGTGCTTTTCTGGATGATTTTTATCTGGATTAATGATTTGAAAACACAACAAGCAATTGTAGAACAACTGTTTTTAAGTCCTAGAATCTAAACAATAAGTGTATGTTCAAGAATCAAACATGATTCTTCTTGATTTCAAGAGGTTTTTAACAAAGAATACACTCCAAGCAGACTCACTCTTAAGGTCAAAAGGTCATTTTTATACTCAAACAACCCACATCTTAAAATTGCATCGACTCACACAACCATGTCACCCCCTAGAGGGCATTCATGTTTTTTTCTTTTCCAGGCGTGTACTCAAAGTTAGATTTCTCGATCCCTTGAGAAAATGGTCCTTGGAAATTATATGGTGAGTGTCTTGGGGGCAGATTCTTCCCTCCCCTTGCACCGTTGAGTATTATAATGTTTGGTTACTGACTCGGCTGGATTCTACACTATGGTTTGTAGATAGGGTTTCCGTTTGGAGTGGAAAATGATAAACTCCCTCAGGAGACCTCCCAATATTTAGAAAAAATATTTTGGGGATGGTTATCTTGCACACTTCTAGTAAATATGGGTTCCCCAGATTCACTTTTATTTTATAGTGGGTTGGAAAACTTGGCTTTGGTTGTTCCCATTCAGGTCCTTCCCGTAGGGTGAGTACTTTTTCCCACTATGATAGGCCTTCTAAAGGATTTAACAAAGTGTAAATTGCATGAAATTAAAGGATGAGTATGGAATTTTGATCACCCAGTTAAGGGGAGAGCATAGGCCTATCACCACACAAGCACAGTAATCAATGTTCAGTTTTAAAGCCCAAATGACAATTTGCTATTCAATGTGAAGATATTGCTTCACATAAGATATAATGTTAATTTTAGCCAAAATAACAAATGTATGATGACCACCCTAGGATTGATATATTTTAATTCAAACGAGTATCCTAGGATTGGTTTATTTTAGTCCAAAATGAAAAAATGAAATTACTGGCCGCGGTTGTGTTGAATCCAGACAACAAGTTACAAAAGTGCTATAACAGAGGTCATAAGTGCCACTTAATTGATCAGAAGCACTGCAAAAATGATTGGAAGCGTTGCAGAATTTGTCAAAAGTGCTACAAAATTTATTAGAAGCGCTGAAACATAATTGATCGTGGAACAATTAACTGTGCTAGAAACCTCAGGTGGATGCGCTAAAACAGTCTGCCGAAGTGCTAAAGTTTTCATCGGATGTGCTAAAACAGTCATAAGTGCTAAAAATTTTGGTGGATGTGCTAGAATAGTCAAAAGCGCCAAAAATTTAGTCAGAAGCACTATAAAATTCCTCGGTCATGCTAAAAGAACACGCTAGAATCTTGTACAAATGCTTTTAAGAAAAATTGTTAAAATATGGGGTTGGTGCCCCATGGTGGGCGCCAAAATGTAAGTGTGGAATAAGTATGAAGTAAAATAACTGAAAAAACTTCTTAATAAGACATTATATCAAAGATTCAAAAGCAATTAAACTAATTTAAAGCAAGAATATACTGAAAGCGTCATATTGTTCTCTATCTCTAAAGATTTATCAAGTCACGGGGCTCTCAGATTTGGTAAGCATTGTGACTATTAAAATGTCAATCTAGAGAATGAGATGCTGCTAAATGCAATGATGTAGTCCTATATAGTGATTTCTAGATGATATGATGAAGCTACTGTAATCTATGTTGACATGGATATGATAAAAGGAAGCTACATTAATCTATAATGCATCTATGATATTGATTCTAAAATGCTATGATTGCTATTGCTAAATGATAATGTTATTTCTTGAATGCTTGATTTCTTGATTGTTATTTATACAGAGTAAATTTGCACAAAGATGAGAGATTCAGATCCTTTTTCCTGTTTCAGAAGGCTGTATATATAGATTCACGGCAACAATTTGTGACGGGGAAGCACAACAAAGGCTTGGATTTGATCTGGAGGATTGAATGGTGAGAGATGAAGAATCTTGAGCTGATCATGGGAATGGTTCCTCCCCACGAAAACATCAGGCCAGATGATAGGAAGAATCAAAGGAAAGAAATTGAAGAGGATTACCTGCAAGTTTGTCTCCACAACTTTCCCGTGAATGCCAGTTGAAATAATTAGACATAGAATATCTAATTTTATTGGTGAGATATGATGAGCTATAGAATTTGAATATTTTGGATTTATTCAAATTTAGGAAGAAATAATATATTAAATTTAACAAAACAAACTATATAAGTCTATTTATTAAATTAAATATGGAAGAAATGAACAATTAAATAAAACAAAGTATGTGAACCTGTATATTTAATTAAGATAGAATGATGTGATTTAAAATGGGAGAATTTGATAATTAAATAAAACAAAGTATTAAATTTGTTTATTTAATTAAGATGGAATAATAGAAGAATTAGAAGAATTAAATGTGAACTATATATATAAATATTTCTATTTATTTAATAGTAGATGGAATTAAGGTTAATTAATTAATTAAATCGTATTTAATTAATTAGATTATCCAGACCATTTTTAGGTGTTTACAAGAACAACTGCAATTTTTTGTTTGCATATGCATATATACATATACATATGCATATGCATATATCTACATATACATATGCATATGCATATATACATATACATATACAACTGCACTTTTTTGTTTGCGTATGTATATGTATATACATATATGAATGCATATACATATACATATACATATGCATATATGCATAAGCATATGCATATACATATACATATCAAATAATGCTACAAAGTGTAACAATCAATTCATACATGTAATATTGAGTGTAATTGATGAACAAACTAAGCATGCATGTTGAGATGATTGCAAATGAACAAGGGTCTTAGTTTATACATGTAAGATTGAGGTGTCTTAAGTTAATAGGAACGAGCCCTTCTCTTGTAATAAGATGAAGAGGGATATACATTGGAAGAATTCTTATCTGTATGTAATATATACAAAGTAACCATTGACGCCATCATCGAGAGTAGTTCGGTATATCTTGGACAAATTAGACTCCTCCAACATATATGCACACTTGTAACTCTTATATCCTTGAGGTGATGAAGGGTATGTTTGCAATGAATCAAAAAGTGCATGTTATAGTATGGCATCCCCAATTCATACTCTTAGAAATAATATAATGATACAAACTGAAACAACAAATTCATACATGTAATATTGAGTGTGATTGAAGAACAAACTAACCATGCATCTAATAGAGCTGATTGCAAAGGATCAAGGGTATGTGTGCAATGAAACAAGCAATGCATGTTATATTATCAACATCGCCCTAGCCACCAATGGTCCATTGTCCTTAATCAAACTTTGTCACACTTGTGAATGTAATTGAATAAAAATTAAATTATACATCGAATTCATATAAATGTAAATGAACAAGACTATATGAAACATCAATTTCTATATATCTGCCACATGTAATTGTAAATCTACAATTTGCATATATATAATGACATTATTGGAACATTATCATACACTCCATAGTTGAGGGTGCCATGCACCTATCTTTTGCCCAAAGTATGTATGTATAGTGTACACACATACATGCATGTAAGTGTGTTTACTATACACACATACATAAATGTAAGTGTGTTTACTATACACACACACATACATACATATATGTATAAAATATGTATGTATGTATGTGTATATCAACTGGAATATATGTATGCATGCATGTATGTATAGTTGTATGTGTGTCTACTATACATAAATAGATACATACATGTACATAATAAATTATTATGCATGTATGTATGTGTGTGTATACGATACATACATAATATTTTAATGTTTATTATAATGTTAAGTTGTTAAATATTATACTAATATATGTTATTAATAATATTAAAATGTTTAGTCAATTAAAAAAGTAAAATGATTACTAAATTGACTACAAAAATCCTATAAATGATTAGTCAATTAAGAAACTAAAATGATTAGTAAATTGACTACGAAAATCCTATAAATGGGTATGAAATATTCCCCAAAACTCCATAATTTAGGCAGAGATGATGGACAGGGAAGAGTTGATGATGGGGGTCGGGAATTCTTGAGTGAGGGGTTCACAACAACGGTGGAAACAGTCAGTAAAAACATAGGTGCATGAAACCCTTAGCAGTTGAGTTGTACAAACTCATGAATGGTATGTATATGTATACACACAGTCAACCAAAAATATAGGTGCATGAAACCCTTAAAGGACATTATGTATATGTATACACACAGTATGTGTATGTATATGTAAATGACTAGTTGTGTGTATATATATACACACGTACACACACACACACAGATATATGTGTGTGTGTGTGTATTTTTGACTATATACACAGTTGGCTATATTTTACTTGCAAGAAACTCTTAATATTGAAGAGTATATTAACTTCCAATACTGCCACTATACATATACAAATTACAGAGGTATAAAAGAAAATAATAGTCTATATTATGGAAAATTGTGTGTATACACACACACACACACACACACACATATATATATATATACAAATTATAGAGGTATAAAATGAAAACAAAGGTCTATATTATGGCAGACTATGTGTATATGTGTGTATACACACATATATATGCATCTATATCTGTGTATAAACACATATACATAGTCGGCCATATATATGCATAAATATACCCAAGTACTCACATATACACATAGTCCGCCATAATATAGGTGCATTATTGCTCAAAATTACATTTGCTTGTCGTTCTTGAGTGTATATGCGTGTATACATAGATATATATGCATATATATCTGTGTATACACACATTTACACACAATCGACCATATATATGTATATATATATATATGCATATATATATGCATATATATGTATGTATACTGACATATATACACAATCGGCCATAATATAGGTGCATTATTGATGAAAAATTAAATTTTCTCGCCGTTCCTGTGTATATATTTGTATACAGATATACATATATATATATATGTATATATATCGGTATAGAGATATATATACACATAAGCGACCATGAATAAGCTACAACAAAGCTTCATTAGATAAGGAAATCATTACAACTTGGCAAAAACTATTTAAACAAAACATATTGCATGTAAAAACTAGAAAAATCTTGCAATGCATAGTTACTACCTAAGTGAGGTTGGAACACAACCTCATTGCGTAGCAAGAAGTTAAATAGTTTCCTCATATTGAATGTGGTGTTGATAAACACAAAAAGCTCGAAAAATGCATCACCACCATTCGCCCATGGCCTCACCACCTTCGGCGTCCATCCTAACCAAAGCTGGTTCTGAATGCAACTGCTCAAAATGAATAAAATTTTCATGAATGGATGTTTTGTGAACCTAAATCAAGACCAAGCGAAATTGTGTGCATACCGAGGTGGTAGGTGTTAAGACTAGTGGCAGAGGAATGGGTGGTAGTTAATGCGCATTTACTAGGAGTGTAATGAGCTAGTACTAGCGTGTCACCAAACAACCATCCGTCATACAGATGTCCATAATAGGTATACGCCAAATTTTTAGACATTTTTGGTGGTTTTTGAAAAGTACCCCCAAAATATGAGATAATGTGCTCAAATTTTCCACCAAAAAAAGTTACATATTGTTAGCTTGACGGTCAAGGGACATGGCAGAAAAAAAAAGCTGACTCAGACACTGATGACGTGGACCCCTTGCTCAACACCATACCCTCTCCCTTATTATGAATGTAAAATCAAAAATCAAAGTCAAAATCAAAAAATCAAATGAAATTAGTCCCACGTGATTTTGAAAAAAGAATTGTATTCTCCTAATACGGTGAAAAAAAAGGAAGCAAGCATTCAATTTAAACTATTCAAGCACAACTTTCTAGGTAAACGTCTTTTTCAAGTTATTAAATTTAGTACTTGACCAAAGTGAAAAAGAATCAGTTGCCGTATGATTTTCTTGTGAAAAAGAATCAGAGATACTCACCGTCTAAAATACGTTTGGAATCCGAGCCATTCGTTTTCAATCTCTAGGGTTCGACCGGGTCTTCGCTATAAAGTGTTCCGTAAGCGTCAGTCACTTAGCTATTGCATTTCGCAGGTATTCACATGGAAAAAGGAAATGTAGTTGTCAGATGTGGGTTCTTCGATGTCTCCGCTTCAGACTTTTTCTGCACCCAACTTCACGAGTCAATAAAAAATGGACAGGTTGCCAAGGGGCACAAAATCATGTTGTTTTTGGCGTGTATAGAATACTGACAATGATATAATTATGGGTAGTCAAATCACAACTATTAGACATTATATAAACGACTATTGGGTATTATATTCACGATTGGGTGCACGACTATTGGACCCCGCACGACTATTGGGCCCTCTCCCCTATAAATTAATTGGAATGATCTAAAATATAGATTTTATTGTAATATTTTATATTTTTTTTGGTAGAATGAAATCTATTACATCTTTGGTAAATAATATCTTTTAGTAAAATAGAATGTCTCATTTTTATTATATACATTTTTAATTGAATAATAATTAAAACAAGTTAAACAATAAAAAAAGATATATTTTAAATTAAAATAAAAAAAAAAGATTAAAGGTTAAAGTATAAGGACAAAAATTAATTTTAATAGTCATTTCAACATGTGAAAATAAATATGAGTGGGTATTCAAGTAAAATAATAGAAACTATTTTTTTTTTTTTAATTATAATCTAAATTGTTGATAGGACATCTTTAAATGACAATTATATTTATTTAAAAAATACATAATAAGAATAATTATGACAATATTTAATGGATATATAAAAGAATGATAACAAGAATTAGAATTATGATTAGGTTTACAATTTGTTTTACTTTAGGATTAAAATTAGGTTTAGGGTTAGAGTTAGAATTAGGCTTCGGTTTAGGGTTAGGATTCATGGTTAGAATTAGAATTAGAATTAGTGTTAGAGTTAGAGTTTGAATTAGGATTGGGGTTAGGGTTAGTGTGATGAATATAATTAGAGTTATAATTAATAGTTAGGGTTATGGTTAGGATACAAATTAGGATTAGGGTTAGAATTAAGGTTCAATTTGGGTCAAGGTTAGGGTTAAGGTTTAGGGTTCAAATAGTATTAGGGTAAGGGTTAGGGTTAGGTTTTAATTATAGTTAGGATTCAATAAGGGCTTAATTATAACTAGGATTAAGGTTATGATTCAATTAGGATAAGGATTAGGGTTAGTGTTAGTGTTAGGGTTAGGGTTCAATCATATTTATGATCCAATTAAGGTTTAGGGTTAGGGTTAGGGCCCAAATAGGGTTAGGGTTCAATTAGGATTATGATTCAATTATGGTTAGGATTAGGGTTAGAGCTCAATTAGGGTAAGGGTTAATGTTATGGTTCAATTAGAGATATGATTTAATTACTATTTAGAGTTAGGGTTACTATTTTATTAAGGTAGGGTTTAATCAAGGTTCAATTAGGATTATAGTTATAGTTAGGTTTTAATTAGGGCAAGGGTAATAGTTACATGAGGGTTTGGGTTTGGGTCGAATAAGTAGTAGGGTTATGGTTAGGGTCCTACAATAAAGCTTGGGTTTAGAATTAGGGTTTGGGTTAAAATAGGGTTATGATTAATGTTAACATTCAATTAGTAGGATAAATCTTGGGGTTAGCATGAGAGTGAAGGTTGGGGTTAGAGTTAGGGTTCAATTAGGGTTATGCTTCTAATTAATAAAGTTTGGGGTTAATATTATGGTTAGGGTTTGGGTTCAATCAAGGTAAGAATTCAATTAGGGTTATATTTCAATAGAGTTAGGGTTAGGCTTATAAGATAAATCTTAGGGTTAGGGTTTGTGTTCAATTAGGGATAGACTTAAAGTTGGATTTCAATTAGGCTTAGGGTTAGGGTTAGGAGTTACAAGTTAAGGTCAAGGCCAGGGCTACAATTATCATTAGGGTTAGGGTTAGGTATTATTTAGTATTAGGGTTAGGGTTTAATCATTGTTAAGATTTAATTAGGGTTAGGTTTCAATTAGTTTTCATTTTGGATTAGGGATCTAGGTTAAAGTTTATGATTAAGAGTTAAAATTCAATTAAGATAAATAATTAGGGTTATAGTTAGGGTTTTTATTCAATTATAGGTAGGGTTCAATTACAATAATGATTAAAGTTAGATTAGAGGTAGGGTTCAATTAAGGTTAGGGTTTAATGAGATTTATAGTTAGAATTAAGGTTGTCATTCGAATTAGGATTATGAATGGGGTTATAATCATGGTTAGGGTAAGAATTATAATATTAATAATATAATATATAAATATATTTAATTTATATTGTAAAAAGCAATTAAATATATAATGTAATATAATATCAGGATATATATATGCTAGTATAATGAAATTTTTTAAAATATATTTTAATAAAATAGAATGTCTCATTTTTATCATATATATGTTTAATTGAATAATAATTACAACAAGTTAAACAATAGAAAAAGATAAATTTTAAATTAAAATAAAAGAATGTAAAAGTATAAAGATTAAAATTATTTTTAATAGCCATTTCAACATGTGAAAATAAATATGAGTGGTTATGCAAGTAAAATAATAGAAACAGTATTTTTTTAATATAATCTATTAAATTGTTGATAGGACACCTTTAAATGACAATTATATTTATTTTAAAAATATATATAATAAGAATAATTATGAAAATATTTAATGGATGTATAAAAGAATGATAACAAGAAATTATTTTGAATTAGAAATCAATTTTAAATATATATATATATATATTATTATTTTATATAATTAATTTATAAATATTATTATTTTTTATGAAAATAATATCTTTTAATAAAATTGAATGCCTCATTTTTAATCTAAGTTATATATTTTTTAATTATATTAAGTTAATTATAATAAATAATAAAATAATAATTATAATTATATTATAATATAAATATATTAAAATTTTATTTAAAATCAAAACACAAAAAATAAATATATTGATAATAAATCTACAATTATTTAATCTTTAATTTTTTAAAACACATTTTGAAAATATATGTTATGTGTTTTTTATTTATAATCATCATAAGTTTTTTATATAATTTAATAGATTTTGATAAACATATTTTCCATCTAATAGTTTGTTCCTTATCTAACGTGCATTCACTTATATCTTACATACACTACATAAATCTATTAACAATATCATAATTTATAAAAGAATGAAAGAATAAATTTCAAACATAATCTTTTTTAAATAATAGAATTAGAAAGTAAATATTAATTATATATTGAAAACATTATTTGATATACTAATTTATGTATTGACTAATTTGTTCATAATTATATAAAAAAATTAAAATTAAAACACTATTACTGATGAATAATGTTTTGAATTATATCAACTCATATAAAATCTTCCTTCAAGTTAGATCTTCACATTCCTTTTCACTTTGACATTTGAACAACATTCTTTATATCTTTTTGAAATTTTAGGATAACAAATGCTAAGAAATGCTTTAACATGTAGAATTGTAAAAATATATAAATATAAATTTATTATTATTATTATCTTTTATAATTATTTAGAATCTTATTACTTTTTGATAATCGTGTCTTAGATTTCCTATCATTAATCATTGAGTTGGACTTCTTTGATTAATTCCATTCTTTCTCTCTTTTTTTAATCATTATTTTTATTATTGAATTTTCTTTTCTTTCTTTCTTTTTCTATTATGTTCTTTGTTTTCATTATATTGAATTTGATTTCTATTTGAATTTATTATTGTTATTTCAACATTTTGAATTTTATTTTATGTTCATTTTTTTATTCTCTCTATTCTCAGTTCTACAATGTTTTCTCATTCTGAATTAGAAAAGTTGATAAAAACATTTATTCAATTAAATCTAAATTTTTCCTCTCATTTACAATTATAAATTGTAGACATGCATCTTTCATAAATAATTTAATAAAAATAAGAATATTTATAAATTAATTGTATAAAATAATAAAATCTATATATTTAAAACTGATTTCTAATTCAAAAATATTTTTTGTTATCATTCTTTTATAAATCCATTAAATGTTGTCATAATTATTCTTATTATATACTTTTAAAATAAATATAATTGTCATTTAAAAATGTCCTATCAACAATTTAATAGATTGTAATTTTTTTAAAAAATCATTTCTATTATTTTACTTGCATACCCACTCATATTTATTTTCACATGTTGAAATGGCTATTCAAATTATTTTTTGCCCTTATACTTTAACCTTTAACTTCTTTCTTTTATTTTAATTTATAATTTTTTTTTAATTATTTAAATTGTTCTAATTATTATTCAATTAAAAATATATATGATAAAAATGAGACATTCTATTTTATTAAAAATATTATTTTCCGAAAATATAATAAATTTCATTCAATTAAAAATATATATGATAAAAATGAGACATTCTATTTTATTAAAAATATTATTTTCCGAAAATATAATAAATTTCATTATACTAAAAAATAATATAAAATATTACAATAAAATTTATATCTCCCATCATTCAAATTAATTTTTAATACAAAAAATCACATGACATTAAGTTTTACACAATTCAAATATCTTAGCTTTTACAGAGTTGACAGGACAATACGGAGGCAGAGAGTTTTTCAGGTAAAATACGGGCGCGAGAAAAACGAGGCAAGCCATGGGCATCATGCTTATGCATCCATGCCCCGGGTGCATTCCTGGGGCTGGATAGACGTTGCCGTGGGACAACTGCAAAAAGATTACAAAGAGACGAAGAATCCACCGAACGAACCCACGCAAAGAATGTGATTCGTCCGTCCGTCTTAAAAGATGAAGAAGATGTATTCGTCATTTACACAGAAGAATAAGAAGTGACGTCTTTTAGGGGTTAGATAGGTATATATTCAGAATCCTTCAACGATAAAGTGCTAGGCAATTGCGTCTATGTTTACTTACTTCCATGGAATGATTGATACTTTTTTTTGGAATAAGAAAAGAATAGGTAGTACAGAAACAGGAAAAAGAAGACAAAGCAACTCAGTTTAACGTAAATGAAACCTCAAAGTCTTGTTACATGGTTGATATTTTAATTTAAATGAAATAGTCTTACATTGGAATCTCAATGCTTTGTGGCTGTGGTTGATAGGTTGATATTTTAATTTAAATGAAATAGTCTTACATTAGAATCTCAATGCTTTGTTGCTGTGGTTGATAGCTCTGTTCTTTAGGGGAGAGGGGCCTATAGTGGAGTGGGGTCCAATAGTAGGGATAAAAGTAGTCTGCAGTGGGCTCCATAGTGGAGCACCTTAATATCCAATTGTAAAACACTTTTTATTCATAAAGTACATAAACTGACAAATCATGTGATGCCACATCAACCCACCAATAAAACATGACTTAGTGCACCACTATCAGTGTCACTTTTTTTTTGGGGCTTGATACCTCAACAAAAAGCATGTTGATCTGGCATCATATTTGATGATGTAGCCCTAAAATGAAATATAAAAGCACATGAGTTGCCAAATAAACTGTTTTACAAAATTGGGAGTGATTTGAAATTTCCACGTAAGATTTTGAAAGAAGCAAAGTTAGGGTGCTCCACTGTGGGCTCTTCTCCCCTAGTGCATGTAAATGAATTCCCTCCTTGCTATGGCCATGAGCTGGTTCAAGGAGAATTGATAAATACATCCGTAGTGTGTGATTGTTTGGCGCTGGTTCAAGGAGAATGGATAAATACAACGGTAGTGTGTGATTGTTTGGCACACGTTCTTTATGCTCACAACTCTTATAGGAGGTCAGTAACGGTGTAATAAAAAAAAAAATGATTCGTATTCTGCCAACTGTTAATAGGAGGAATAGATAGTGGATGAATAAAATTTAAGAAATGACAGTTACATGGAAGAGGATGGAAGCTAAAGAGCTAAGAGCTACCCCCGATTCAACTGACAACTCCATAACGACATCGATATGACCGTCAACGACAACAACGGCTTCAAGAAGCGACGCCTCCCTGAAAACCCTAACCCTTTCAAGGAGTTAACGGGGGCCATTATCAAGTTTGGCAAATTGTATGAGTGGGTCGAGACTTTGAAGCTGTAGAACTTCATCGACCTGGAGAAGCAACAAATGGAATTCATGAGGGGAATGGAGATTCAGAGAATGCAGCTCAAGCTCGCAAAGATGAAACATGGAAAGCAAGGAAACATCACCGATGAGTAATCCAATCATGATCAAAATGATAGATCTAAAATAAGATTTTTCCCTAGGCCCGGTGGATTTTTCACTGTGAGGGATCTGAATAGAATTTTTCCCCTATTTCCACTAAGTTGTCCATATCGATCTTAATAGATTGAATATGAACAGACGTTGCCCTAATTCTTAATCAATTTTCTTTAACAAATTCATAACCATTGGATGTGTCGCTGTATTACAGAACATTATTTGTAAGGGCGTTCTTTTGCTAACCCGAACTCTTTACTGGCACCGGGCGGTTCCATGATTAACCTCAACAATGGTCTCGCATTTCACCATGGTTGTCTACCTGGTTACATTACTTGGTTGAAACCAAATGTGTTTTTTTTGAGGCAATTCAATTCGATTGTCGTGTACGCGGGGCCTATGGAATCTAATCAGAACCAACCCATCCTATACAATTCCTTCAAATTCATTTTGTTTCATTTTGTCTGCATTGGTGATTCTGTCTTTTGAGGTTTTTTAAATCTTTGCAGCCTCAATTCAAGGATACAGACATTACATATGTAACCGTTTCAAAATCCTTCTTCCCCTAGCTCATTGTATTATAGTTCTTGATGAAATGTGGAACACGTTTCAGATATATATATATTTTTATCATGTTTATGCTTTTCGACAAAAGCTCTGTTATGTTTTCTCTTTTCAAAACCCTTCTTCAAACTTAGAACAAAAACATGTGTTTGTTCTTGGATATGTTATTTCAACTTCAGCTCCTTGCTTAGCTCTATAGAATGATGTAGCCAAGCATATGAATTTTTGGACTGATTTTGGTGGCATTTTCATGATTTTTTTCCTTCAATCACAAGTCTGATCTTATTCACTCGTTGGACCAACAATTTGATTTTAATTGAAATGCAAAGATGAAAATAATGTGTACAATTTTAACAAATTTTTAATATTTAGAGGGCAATGTTACAGGAATTTTCTGCATTAAGATTTTGTAAGATTTTGTAGATATTGTGATGGTGGGTTAACAATGTGACATCAATTCTGTAAAAGTTATTTTCCGTAAAAGTGTTATTTTTGTGGAAAACCTATCAATTTTTTATCTGAAAAATCTATTCTTTTTTTTCCCTTGAAATGATGCATCAGTAGAATTCATAAACTAATTGAGTTCACATCACTGTCACCATTCATTTGTTAGATTAACAACTTGCTTTTTAAATAAATTCTAGAATAATTTAATACTTAAATGATAATAATTAATTATAAATACAAATTATATTTATTTTAGAAATGTCTTTATCTCCCGAAGTAATTGGGACTATCTTTCTCTCAGATATGGTGATGATGGGTCAACAGTGATTCCATAAATTTGAATATTTTTTTCCAAAGATCTGTTGATTTTATTTAAAAGTGTTTAATTTTTTTATAAAATATATTCTTTAATATGCAGCAGCTTAATTGGTTGAGTTCACTTGGTGAAATGATGGTATGTTTTTTCGATAATGTTAGTCATGTGCAATTGGTTCATGTTTTTTGATAATCTATATTATCAAATATGGATCATACAATATGATTAAAAACTTCATAGAGTTAAAATAAAAAACTATTGTACTTAAATATATAGTCTAATATAAGGCCTTTCATTATAAAATCACATCTAAAATTAATTTAAAACTAGCAATCACACTTTGGTGTGCAATGCGTATGCCAAAGATGTGTGGAAGGTAATTTAGGGAAAAATTTGGTCTATTTTTTACATAAATTTGTGTAGTAAACATGAGGTCAATTGGTAGTTCATTTAGAAAATGATGTTTGTGCATTAAAGGTCTCAAATTTCAATAGAAAAGTGACAAATTCAAATCAATTATGCATCCGCTTAGAAGGTTCTACACACAACTAAAACAAAACCTCTAAATTAGGAAGATAATCAAGCTCCATTACCAATAGGCTCATGTTATGCTTCAAATAGGGAGAGAGGGGAGGGAGAGGCAGAGATGGAAAGAGGGAGAGATATAGGGGAAAGATCAAGAGAGAGACAAAGGGGTAAGGAGATAGAGATAGAGATGGAAATGAAAATGGAAATGGAGATGGAGTTGGAGGAGAGGGATATGGAGAGGAGAGGTAGATAAATAGAGAGAGGGGATAGAGGGATAGATAGATATGGAAGACATAAATATATAGAGATGGAGAGATAGGGAGAGACAGGGAGAGAATGAGAGGGGATAGAAAGAAAAAGATATAGGGAGTGATATATAAGAGGTAGAGATAGAAAGATACAAGGTTAGAGAGACATGGAGAGATAATAAGATAGAGATAGAGGGATTGATGAAAGAAGAAATATGGAGAGATAGAGATAGAGAGGTAGAGAGATAGATATAAAGATAGAGGTAGACATAGGGAGGGAGAAGCAAGGAGTGTGTGTGTATGCATAAGAGAGAGAGAGGGAGATAGTTATGTATAAATATATAGAGAGGGACAGAGAGGAAGGAGAAAAGTAGAGATAGGAGAGAGAAGTATAAAGATATAGAAAGGAGTGATAGGGAGAAGGGGGAGAGGTAGAGATAGAAAGAGGGAGAGATAGGGATATAAAGGAGAGATGGAGAGATAGATACAACATGGGAAAGATGGAGGGGGTGAGATATAGAGAGTCAAAGACAAAGATAGAGCAAATAATATAGAGGGAGAGATGGAAGGACAAACAAAGAGGGAAAGGGATAAATATAGACAAAAAGAGGGATACAATGAAAGAGGGGGAGTTGGAGAGAGCAAGATAAAGATATAGGAAGTGATAAATAGAGAGAGGTAGAGAGGGATATATAGACTAGAGTAGGAGAGATGGAGGGAGAGATTGAGTGAATAAGTAAGAGATAGAGATAATGAGATATAAAGAGTGAGGGAGAGGGAGAGATTGGAAGATAGAGATAGAGGGGGGAAGAGTGAGAGATAAAGGAGGTAATAGAGATAAGTAATAGAGATAGAGAGGTAGAGAGAGATAGAGGGGGGGAGAGGCAGATATAGAGAGGGGAAATAGGGAATTTGTGCATGAGAGTGAGAAATATATAGAGATAAATATAGGGAGGGAGATATAGGGAGTGTGTGTGTGAGTGAGGGAGAGATATTGAGATAGAGATAGAGAGGGATATATATAGGGAGAGGGAGATCTATGGAGGGATAGAAAGATATAGGAAGTTATATATAAAGGTAGAGAGAGGGAGATATATAGAGAGAGGTACAAATGTATTAAATTAGGATATATATGTATATAGAGAGAGATGGATATATATATGTATATAGAGAGGGAGATATATATCTCCCTAGAGGAGAGAGAGGGAGATATATATGTATATAGAGACAGATGGATATGATTAGGATTAGGATCAAATTAGGTTAGGGTTCAACAAAAATTCTAAGATAAAGCTTGAAGGGTTTAGGTGATTGAAGATAGATCATGATGACAATTAGGGTTAGGATTGAGGATTAATTAGGATTAGGGTATGGATTCAATTAGGATTAGAGTTTAATTAGAGTTACATTTCAATTATGGTTCTAGGTTAGGGCTAGGGTTAAGGTTAGGGTTTAAATAGGGTTAAGGTTAGAATTACACGTAGGATTAGGGTTATGCTTAGGGTCTAATTTGGGTAAGGGTTAGGGTTTAGTTATGATCACAATTAAATTAGGGTTATGGTTAGAGCTTAGTTAGGGTTGGGTGTTGGGTTCAATAAGGGTTAGGTTAGGATTGGGGTTTAATTAGAGTTAGGATTTAATTAGGGTTAGGCTTAGAGTACATAATAATTGTAAATGTTCAATTAGGATTAGGGTTAGATATAGAATTAAGACTAGGGTTAAGGTTAGGGTTTAAATAGGGTTAAGGTTAGAGTTGCAATTAAGGTAAGGGTTATGTATAAGGTTGTGTTCAATTAGCATTCTAAGATAGAGCTTGGGGTTTTATTTATTGTTCTAGGTTAAATATTGATGTTATGATTATGATTAGGGTTAATTTTATGATAAAGGTTGTGATTTGAGTTAGAATGATCATTTCCATTAGGGTTAGCTTTAGGGATACACTTAAGATTATGATTAGGGTTAGGATTATGGTTCAATTATGCCTCAATTTGGGTTAGAGTTTAACAAGGGTTGGGGTTATAGTTACAATTCAATTAGGGCTAGGACTAGGGTTACTAAGATTCAATTAGGGTTAGAGGGTATGTGTAGGATCATGATGGGCCAAAAAGTGGCGATATGATGGGTATGTGGCTGATGACTTTTTTTTACCCAAAATTGATGAAACGAAAAGGGTTTTTAAAGGATATTTCAACTTTCCACCAATATAAATTATGCTTTACTTTGAATTTAATAAATAATTATTATTCATTTTCATTTGAATTATGACTAAAGTCCCGATTGATAGGTCAATTTAAAAACATCTATAGCTTTCAAACGATATCACATTTTTGAATCAAACATGCATCACATTCTATGCTTCACATACTATAGGATTAAAAAATTAATTTCATGAATTTTTACCAAGTTAAGGTGGTCGACATATGAGTTTTATATTTTTAAAAGTTGTAATAAAAAATTCATAATTAATTATTTACTTGGAAAAAATACAAAAAATATACATCACATCTGACATGAATCCTCTACTTATATCTAAAATATTATAAAAAAATACTATCATTTTATTATGGTTAGGTGGTCGATAGACACCTACTTATTTTTCCCCCTAAAATTTAAATACTAAGATTGAAATTTCAAATTTTCACCAAATAGATTTAAAAAACCTAGTAGTTTAGAAACTACATTCAATTTGTTACAGATTCTATTTTTACATATTTTTGAAATAATATAGATAACTTATTTAAATTTTTATGTCAAGTTGCCTAACTCTGTTTTCTTTGAATTTTTTGCCACTTAAGGGCCTATTTTTTCCATGATGATCCTACACATACCCTAGAGTTAGGGTTCAATTAGCATAAGGGTTAGTTTTAGGATTTAATTAGGGCTAGGATCCAATAAAGTTTTAATTAGGGTTAGAGTTAGGGTTAGGGTTAGGATACAATCAAGGTTAGGGTACATTAGCATTTAATTAGGGTTGGAAATCAATTAGAATTAGGGTAAGGATTAGAGTTCAATTAGGATTACAATTAGGATTAAGATTATGGTTTAATTAGATATAAGGTTAGGGTTAAGGTTAGATATAGAATTAGGGTTAGGGTTAGGATTAAGGTTAGGGTTGAGATTTAATTAGAGTTAGGGTGAGGGTTTAATTAAGGTTAGGGTGAGGGTTCAATTAGGCTTACAATTATAGTTAGGGTTATAGTTTTTACAATTATGATTATGGCTAGGGTTAGGGTTGTAGTCATAGTTAGGGTTTAATTAGGGCCAATATTATAGTTATTAGGACTCAATTAGGGTTACAGTTAGGGTTAGGGTATGATGAGAGTTAGGGTACATTACCATTTAATTAGGTTTAGGCATCAATTAGAGTTCTGGTTAGGATTAGAGTTTAATTAGTGTTAGAGTTAGGGTACAGATTATGGTTCAATTAGATTTAGGGTTTGGGTTAGAGATAGATTTAGAGTTACAATTAGGGTTATGGTTAGAGATAGATTTAGGTTTAGGGTTAGGGTTTGAAATAGTGTTAGCATGACAAGGTTAAAATTGGAGTTAGACTTACACAACTAGTCATCTACTGTATAAAATTTATCAACATTTATTATATCTTTGTATGTATTTTATTTGTAGTTTAATAAAATATAAAGTTTAAATTTCTTTATGTAACATCATTTCCTTATAATTCTATATACTATTTTTGGTATTTCAAATGATTTTGGTGACATTTCAACATAGTAAGTCAACTAATATCTTATTCAAAGTGTTTACATTATTTGTTTCATAGTGTGTATTACTAAACATTATTAATTTCAATTTTTATTTTATCACAAATTATAGATAGTTTTATTCTCATAATTCCTAAATACTAATCTTTTTTTTAAAATTTTTTTAGCAAAGAATTCAAACTATGGATGTTTTAGAGAATGAATCAAAAATCATTGTGGCAAGCCCAAATGCCTCTATAAACTCGAATGAAGTTTTTGAAACTGACATGGAAAAATGTGCAAGGTCTGTTTTAGAGTCCTACAGAAGAATCGTCAAAGATATTGAATACACAGCCTTAATGATTGACAATGTTGAAGAACTAGAAATATTGAAAATGGAAGATGTTGCAAAAGTAGTTAATGAGACATCTATAGAAGTAGTTGCATTTCCATCTATGATGAAAGAAGTATATCACGATCATTATGCAAATAAAGGTCGCAATACCAATCTCATCATTGAAGAATATGTGATGTACTTACATCATTACGATGAAGTGTTTTTCATCTAGTTACATCTTATTTGACCTTTGATACTTCTTAGTTATTCAAGTTGGTTGTAGTGAAACATATATTTTCTCTCTAATTTATATAAGTTCAACGAACAACAATATTAATTTTCATATACGTGGTTTATTAAATTGTGTGGTGTTAAACATATTTTTGAAATGGAGGTGCAACAAATATATATGAAATATTAAATGTGTGGCAAATACATATGGTATAATTTTTGACTTGAATTTTTACAAACATTTTACTCATTTTAGAAAAGTTTACCAATTTGGTTTAACTTATATTATAATATAAGAGAAATATTTTTAGAAAAGATTGAAGTGATGTGTAGCAGTAGATAAGACATCCATAAATCTAAATTTTAACTTTTCGTAACATATTTTGTTCTACTACTTATTTGTAATATATGTGGCTTTTTGAAATGTGTAGCATTAAATAATGTGTTGAAGTGGATGTGAGGCAAATATATGTGAAAAATTAATTGTAATGAATGTGTCACAAATATATGAAATACTAAATGTGTCACAGATATGTGTGTGTGTGTCTATAACCAAAACCCTAATTCTAAGCATCATCCTAACCATAATGTGAACCCTAAGCCTAACCATTATTTGAATTCTAACATTAACACTTATCCTAATCTTGAACTTAAACCTACCATAACTATTATTCTATCATTCTATCATAATCATAATAATAATCCCAATTCTACCCATTTCCTCACCCTAACCATAATTCTTACCCTAACCTGAACATTAATGTAAACCATAAACATAATCTTAACCATAGAACAAAATTCTAACCCTAACCATAAACCTAATGCTAACACTTACCTTAACACTAAACCCTAACTGTAACTATAACCCTAACCATAATCATAAACCTAAATGCTAAATCCTAATCCTAAATGTTTAACCCTAAATCTAATGCTAACCAACCATGATATAAACTTTAACCCTAATGCTAACCCTAACTATGATATAAATCGTAACCCTAATCATAACCCTAATTATATTAATTTATTCAATATATAACACTAAACCCTAATGCTAACTATAACCCTAATCATAATTCTAAACCCTAACCCTCACCATAATCATAATTGTAAACCAAATCCTAACCCTAATGCTAATCTTAACCTTAATCCTAACCTTGACCCTAACCCTAACCCAAACCATAGCCCTAACCAAATATAAATCCTTATCCTACCCCTAATTATAATTCTAATCCAAACCTTAATGGTAATTCCAACCCTACCCTTAATACTAACCAAAGCCTTATCCGTAACTTGAAACCTGTTATAATTATAATCCAAACCCTAACCCTAACCATAATTATACCCCTAACCCTAACATAATTCTCACACTAACTATGACCATAAACCCACCTTAACACTAAACCCTAACCCTAATCATAATAATAAATCTAAACCAAACCCTAACCCTAATGCTAACCCTAACCATGATATAAACCCTAATCCTAAATGCTAACTCTAATCATAACCCTAAATATAATAATTTATTCAATGTGTTACGCATGCCACAACTGTTACTAGCAAATATATAACCTATATATAAAATACACCGAGATGTCTCGAGGCGTTTAATTTTTTCATCATTCAGCTTTAATAAAAATGAATGTTGAAAAAAATCAACGCCTCAATACATCTCGACGTATTTTATATATAGGTTATATATTTGCTAGTTATAAAAGGGTTGAAGATGTTTTAAGGAGGAAAGGAATAATGAATAAGGGGTTTCGGGTAGAGGTGAAGAAAGGTGAAGAGTGGAAAGGTTTGGGGTTGTTACGAACAATTGTTAATAGGTTAATGTAATTTTTTTTGAATTGTCTTATTTTTCATTTTTAAAGATGTAAAGTGTAAGGTGTAAATTCTGTTTATAATGTTTGGATTGAATTTAAATGGATATTTAAAAAAAAATGAAAATTTTTAGAGCATAATTATTACATACATAAATTTTTTTCTTATTAGAGAGTGATATTATTTATTTATTTTTGTTCAAATAAAAATATTTATCTTTAAAGAATACAAATTTCGTTTTCTATTAGTAAAAGATATGGGTTTAGCTTTTTCAATGGTCATATAAAGCTTCATTTTGAAGTTCAAGTTGGACAACTCTTTAACTAGTGAGAAGTTTTGTAACCTCTTGAATTATTTTTGAAAAACAGTCTTAATTAAGAGATGGGTTAATAAATGATAATTTAAAGTGACATTTTTTATAATATTTATTTATTCATTCTTGTTATGGTAGTAACAATTTATATTTTGAAAAGGCTTTAATTAAATAATAATAATGGCAACTCTCAACTAATTAAAAGTTACAAGTATTTAAAAAATAGTAATGTTAACATTTATTTTGTAAATATTTAATATTAAAATAGTTAAAGGTTTTTCCCTTTGCATTTTGGTGAACTTATCTATATTACACAACTTAGTTTATTTTAAGGATTTAATATTTTTTAAAGATCTAAAATTATCTTTTATTCTATTTTACTTTTATATTTGAGTAATCCTTTTGCTTTTGTCCTTTATCTTAATAGATATTCCTTTTAAGGTTTGGTGTTTATTCTCCTAATCCTATCTTTTACTCACCCTACCCATCCTAGATTTTCCTTAATGTTAACTCTTCCAACATATTTTAGATATAATTTTGAATTGATATTTAGAGCTATGGTAAATTATACCTTCCATTTTTGTGTCACTTGATTTGTCCTCTTTGGGTTATCACTCTTAATTTTGAGCTTAAATCCTAAGCACCTTAAAATCAATCCTAACTGGCATGAGATTGAACCTCTAGGAAAGTGCTAATTTTAAGGTAATGAGTTAGTGTATGGTTATTTTTATAAATATGATTTTTAACTTTGGATCAAGCTTGTGATTGGGCTAATTTATGACTCATACAAAGAAAAGGATAAAAAGGAAAATTCATAAGGCTCAAGATGAATATGCTTCCCCTTTCTATTTTGAATTAAGGAGGGTTGATCTAAAAATAAAAGAAACAAAATACACATGAACAGGCCTAAATTGGACAAGTGGGTGATCAATCCTTGTAGGCTCACATATATACCACATTTTAGGATATGGGCAGCCTCAATCCTTTATTTAAGACCTCTAGTTGCAATTAAAAAATCCTTGCATGTAACCTAGCTTGTGCGAGGATTACAAGTACATGTTCCCATGACTTGCTACCATCACTTCTTATGGGGACAATACAAGTAACTTCTCAAGGCTAACCAATTATTAATGTGCTACAAGAAACAATAGTTTCATAGATGCTTAACTAGGATATGCAAGATTAAATAGGGGCTTCCTTGATATATCTAAAGGTAGGTGAGGCATAATATTGTGAATAAGAACCCATCTACAAGAATGTGTTCGTGGACAACTGCAATTCCTCTTCACATTGTCACCTTATTAAAAGGGGTGGCAAGGTTGTGCTATACATAATGGTACTACTTTGAGATACAAATTTCACCCTCCTTTGTATACCTTACTAGAATGTGTAATTTAAGTTGTGCCCTAAGGTGATGAAATCCTTAAGAAAACCCACTAATTATTATTATTTTTTCATTTAAACGACATTTGAAAAAGTAGCAAGGAAAATTTAGTGTAATTGTAAAATTTTAAGAAACAAATGAAACCTAGATAATGTTAAAATGACCATGCCAAAAGGTATGAAAATGATATGAATTGAATTTGTAATGTTCATGAATACTAATTAATTGTATATATTCATCAATTTTAAGGGATGATTTTGAAATGCAATGATATGGACAGAGAAGATTTAGTTTGATGGTATTAAACGTGGAAATTGACAAAATCATTGTTAGTGCAAAGAGCTCGCCGACATGATACTGAAACAACTTGAATCACATCTAAATGAGTTCGTATGAAAAATTTATGCTCGGTCAAAGTTCAATAGGACCAAGGATTCTAGATGAAGACTCGAGGCCAAAAAAATGATCATCTCAAAATTGGACAGAAATGGCACCAAGTTGAAGAGCTCGTTGAAACAATTTTGATGTTGCTTGAATTGTGTCAATTGGTGTCTGTATGTGAAAGTTATGGCCAGTCAAAGTTGTGCAAAATAAGGTTGACCAGATTGACCAGGTATAGGTGCTGACATTAGGATGATGACTTGGTAGTACAACTAGCAGTTATTGGTGACGTAGCATTCATGACATGGACCAATCACTAAACGAGGCATGTCATTGTGTGGGAGAATAGAATGGTGCCATGTGGACCAATGAAATGGTGCCATGTGGCACCCCTGCAACCGCCCTCGAGTGGCTGGTTTGTTAAAAGTTTGAGGGGTAGGTTCAAACACTTGACCTCCTCCATCCTATTTCCATGCTCCATCGATAAGCTATGTGGGTTCCTTGCTATATATATAAGGTGATGTCTATTTAATAAATGGTGAAGACCAAGAAATGTGGGCGATGGGTTTTGAACCTGCCACCCTCCACCACTTATTTAAAACAATTTCCAATGCAGTATGTGCATGTGTTTGAAACTATTTGAGCGCTAACTAACTTTCGTTCAATAGATAATGGTGTAGGCCAAGAAAGAAGGGTGGCGGGTTGAATTCGTGACCCTTTGTGGGCTAAAAACATGCATTACCAATGCACCACAAGGGAGGCATTTAACATGTATGGTTCGCTTAACAATTTTGTTAGATTAAAACAATGCAAACCCCAAAAGGAGAGAATTAAGGGGATCCTTAGGGAAATGTATAAGCTCAATTTTTAAAAGATTTTCATTTGTTTTAAAAATTATAAGGGCTCAATTTAGAAGATATGGGGAAATATTTTGTTAACCCCTATTTAGCATATGAAATTGTATTTAAGGGGGAATTTTTGGCTTGTAAAGGAAATTCTCGAGCAATGATAGATGGAGGAATTCTCTTGGAGGAAATTAGACATATTGGAGAATAGGAATCTTGAAGATTTTTGTTGCACAAAGACATTTGTAATTTGTATCCCTTTAAGTGTAATTGGGATTTTAAGGCATTTGAAGCCTATCCCTTGGATGCAAGTAAAGGAGGATATGAGATCGTGTCTTTGGGTGTTGAGAGGAGACTGTGAGAGAATTTGGAATGAAGGTATGAAGCTTGGATGATGTAATAAGGCAAATAATGCTTGACATCATTAATAAAAGTGATCCTACATTGAGAAGCGGACCCAGAGATGTAGCTCGAACATATGGGTGAACTCTGTTAACAAATTCCTTATCATCTCTCTATTCTCTCTTGTCCTTTTCAACTTTAATTCCTTCTTTGAGTTTTAATTACGAAATTTAAATAATTAGTTAATGTTATTAGGTTGTGTAAAGGATTCAATGAACTCAGTTATGTAATTTCAATGGTTAAATAAACATAACCATGCAATTTTGTTGATCGTGAATTTATATATCTGAATTAATAAGTTGCTAAGCCTTAATTACAGATCATTCATGACCTATTCCTCTTTTAACATTGAAAACTCCTACAACCACTTAAAATCCTAAACCAATTTGTAATGATACAACTTCTTCAAGAACTGAAAACTCACCAACACCTAGTCACAGTGTTCCGTAACTCCTCGCTTGACATGTCTTGTAGAAATGAAAGATACTCAACCTCTAGGTCTAGGTGGCAACCCAAAACCTTGGGTTGTGGAATTATGATGGCAAGATATGTTTCCTCTACAATTTCATCCAATCCTCAAGTAGCAGAATCAGAGCTAAAAGATCCCATTTCATTTCAACCACAATACCCTTAGGCACTTGGATATTGAGTGTGACACCCACCAGTGATACTTGATACTATGCTACTTTATTATTTTGGATAGATAGTTTAATTTGCATATTAACTATTAGGCATTATGTTTTTATGTAGACTGATGCTTTATAATGCTATTCATGTTATGATGTTTTGACATTAGACCTTATATTTAATTTCATATTATGATGATGTGAATGTTAGACCTCATATTGGATATTATTAATGATTATGGATGCTTAAGTGGAGTTAATGAAATTATGAATTTTGAATTATTGTTATTGTATGAAAAATTGAGTAAATGTTATTAGGAGAATTCAATGATGACGAATTTATGAGACTGTTGTAACTATGAATTGGTTTTCTAATGTGACTTAATTGTGATGGAAATTGTACGATGTGAATATATATGTTTAATTTTCTTTGACTATATGATTTGATTGGACATATTAATATGTGAAATTGAGTGTGCAGGTATAAATTCCATGGCCAATGGAATTGGAGGTCTTCAAGGAACCCAATGTGATAAACCTTGTGAATTCCAACTATAGTCCATTTGGAGGGACTATATGTTGCAATTATGAGCAAGTTTGGTGGTGTTGTCATTAATGTTGTCATTGATGTCAACACAATTGAGTATGTTACAAATTATACATGTATAGTTGATATGATTTTGAGATGTTGTCAGTACATGGACCTATCTTTACGATGTTGCAAATGTGCTGAAATGATGAGTTTCCAACTGCTTTTGAGAAAATTAATAAAGAAAGAAGTCAGAGTGATGAATGTGTCCAGAATGTGCTTTGGTGTGTGCTCCACATTTCTCCTATGTTGATCCTATGCTTGTGTGGATTTGAAGGTTTTCTAATGGTGATCTAGTGGTGATATCTCTTGAGTTATAACTTTTGGTTTGATGGCATGTGAAAGTTACGTTCAGTGGTGTGTGAATTGTTCTAGTAGAGTTGGTCTTTTGTGCACTGGGAGAAATGTTTCTGATCTATAGTCCTCTATTGTTCCATTTCAGATCTTGTGGATCTGGAATGTCTTATAATGGTGCTATCTAGGTTCTAGCAAAGAAGTTTGAGGTTTGGTGATTTGGAAGTTGAGTTTTAGAGTTGCTATATGTGTTTGTACAGTTTGGATGGATTGATGGAAAGAGTTCAGTGTTCGAAGGTTTTTGCACTTGTTGCGGATATATCTGAAGGAATCTGAGATGTGTTCTCGTGCATAATGAAGCATGTTGCATCATCTGCGTTTCATCTTCTTGTTGGGAATCGTGTACATCAATGTTCATTTGTGTTTTCATTAAGTTTGGCTGACCTGATATTTACACTTCATTTGAAGAATTAAATTTAATTAAGGAAGCATGTGATTCATCTGAGACATTATCTTTTGGTCTTGGATAAATGTTTTATTGGTCCACTTTCATTCTTTTCCACCATGGGAATGTTGAGTTACTGACCTAATTTGATTATATGAAATAAAGCTTATGTGGCCAACCTTGGAGAAAGTTTCTAAGGTTGAAGATGGTATAAATGCAAGTAGGATTGCAAATATTTGGAGTGAAATGAAAAGTAACAAAGTAAGCCACAAATCAAAAGAGTAGAAGTGTGTGTGAGTGAGTTGAGGCAGCAGTACTTCACTGTGTTAGATTCCTAAAGGTACTGAGTTGGAGGTTTCTACAATCTTTTGATCAAGGTTGTGGATGTGTGTTAATTGTTGTGGTGGATCTTTTTTTCTCTTTTGTATCAATAGGCAGTGAGCCTCTCTATTGGATAGTGAGTCCTTTCTGTAGGCAGTGAGCCTTTGTATTTGGAAAATGAGCCTCTATATTCAGTTTTATAATCTATTTATATTGTGAGTTAATCCTCACCGTGGTTTTTCCCTCATTAGGTTTTCCACGTAAAAAACTTGGTGTTCATTGTGTTGATTTTTCTTTATGTTATTTTTGTTTCATGCTCAAACTTAATAATAGAATAGTGTGGTTGTGGAATTGATAAGTGTTGAAGTTTTGAATTTGAATTTGTGTGACAACTGATTCACCCCCCCTCTCAGTTGTCCTACGCTTTTTTAACAATTGGTATCAAAGCATTGGTTCCTTGGTGTAGAGCTTAACCGCTTAAGGAAAATCCGATGGCACATAAGTTGTCAATCCCTATGTTCAATGGATTTGATTATAGTGATTGGAAAGTGCAGATGAGAGGATATATTGTTTCTCTTGGTTACAAGATCTAGAAGGATGTTGAGATGAAGTATGTTGCTCAAGTGAGTGGTCCTTCTACTACAGATGAGGTTTTTGCTTATGAGGAGAATGAGAAAGTGAGGTATGTTATTTACAGTGCTTTATCTAAAACTGAGCGAAATAAGGTTCTTTCTTTAGATACTACTCATGAAGTTTGGAAGAAGTTGGAAGAACTGTATGAAGGAAATGAAAGAGTAAAGTTGACAAAGAAGCTAGTGGCAAAGCATAGATATGATAATATGAGAATGGAAGAAGGTGAAGAGTTTACAAGCTATTTCCAGAGCGTTGAGATGTCAACAAATGAAGTTAAGAATCAAGGGGGAAAACTAACTTATGAAGATATAATTGAGAAGATGTCGATTACCCTACCAAATTGTAACAGGGATAAGATCTCAGTTATTGAAGAAATGTATGATCCTAAGAAGTATACTAATGAACAGTTGTTCGACACCTTGAAAGCATTTGAGATGAGAAAGTTCAGGAAAGAAGAAAAGAAAGAGACACCATTTAAGGCAATGAAGATTGAAGATGATCCAGAGAGTGATGGTTCTGATGAGTTGGAAGTGAATTTCACTAGGAAGTTGAAGAAAGGTACCAGAAAGTATAAAGGTATGTTTCCCTTTAAATGTTTCAGTTGTGGTAATATTGGTCATTATGCTTCAAGATGTCCGAATAGAGTTGTACATAACAAGAACAAGGATTATAAAGATAAGGATAGAAAGGATAAGAAATACAAGAAGTTGTATTATGTTAAAGAAGAATCCATAATCTCTTCAATGATGAATCTGAAAATGAGGTTGATGATAGTGAATGCTTGTTTTTAGTTTTGGAAAACAAATCTATATCTGCTAACCCTAGATAATGTGCAAGCAAGAATGCTCCGAAGAACAAAAGGATTAAGATGGAAGCTACTTTGGTCACTGCCTTTCATGCAAGACAAGATGAAGACTACTGGGTGATTGATAGTGGATGTTCTAATCACATGACCAGAGATAAGAGTAAGTTCACTAAACTTGAAAAGTATGATGGTGGTTTAGTCATGTTTGGTGATGATTCAAGAGCTAAGATTTGTGGGAAAGGTACAATTAGTTTGGATGGAGTACACAACACTGATAATGTATATTATGTGAAGGGTTTGAGGCATAACCTTTTGAGTGTTGGAAAAATGTATAGAAATGGTTTTAAACTTGTGTTTCAGAATAATATCTGTAAAATTAGAAAAGGATCTGGAAATGGAGATATGGTTGTTGCTGGAAGGAGAACTCATGGAAACATCTATCAGCTTAAGGGAGTTGATGGTCAATGCCTTGTATCTCAAGTCAGTGAAAGTTGGCTATGGCACCGGAGAATGGGACATGTAAATTTTGATAATCTGGTCAGAATCAGTTCAAGAGATGTTGTCTGAGGTTTTCCTAGAACCACAAAGCTTGCTAATACTATTTATAGAAGTTTTTAATTGGGGAAACAAACAAGATGCAACTTTAAGGGAAAAGAGAAATCTACTACTAGAATGTTGGAGTTAATTCACATTGACCTATGTGGTCTAACTAGAACAAGTAGCCTGAATGGTGACAAGTATTTCATGCTCCTTATTGATGATTATTCTTGAATGACATGGGTTGCTTTTCTTAGAGAGAAGACTCAGGCTCTGGATAGGTTTAAAGTGTTCAAAGCAAGAGTGGAAAATGAAGTAAATTTGAAAATAAAATGTTTGAGATTGGATAGAGGTGGAGCATTCACTTCTAGTGAGTTTAATACATTTTGTGAACAACACGACATAAAGAGACTATTTTCTTCTCCAAGAACCCCTTAGTAGAATGGGGTAGTTGAAAGGAAAAACTAGACATTACAAGAAGCTGCAAGAAACATGATGAAATAATCAAATGTACCAGATGTGTATTGGGGAGAGGCAATACACATTGTTGTTTGTGTTCTTAATAGAGTTCAAATCAAAGGCAACAACACAAAGACTCATTTTGGGTTATGGATTGGTAAGACTCCTACTGTGAAGTACTTCAAGGTATTTGGAAGCAAATGTTACATTAAAAGAGATGATGAAAATATTGGGAAGTTTGATGCTAGATGTGATGAAGGAATCTTTCTTGGGTACTCTACTACCAACAAAGAATATAGATTCTTCAATAAAAGATTGAGGAAGATTGTTGAGAGTGCTAATGTGAAAGTTGATGAAGATATGCATAGACCTATTGAGATAAGTGAAGTTGAACCTGATGACCCTATCTATGGACAAGTACCTAAGGAGAATAAGGAGAAGGAAGAAGAAGAGAAAGAAGAATGGATTGAAGAAGAAGAAGAAGAGAATGAACCAAAACCTATTGTTAAGACTCCTAAGTATGTGTAGAAGAATCATCTGAAGGAATAGATAATTGGAGATAAGAGTGAAGGTGTGAAGACAAGAAGTAAAGTAGCAGCTGAGGTAAATATGTGTTTACTTTCTAAAATTGAACCTAAGTCTATGAGTGAAGCATGTGAAGATGAATGTTGGATGAAAGCTATGAAAGAAGAGTTACAACAAATAGAAAAGAATCAGACATGGGAATTAGTTCCTAGACCTATGAATAAGAATGTAATTGGTTCAAAATGGGTGTTCCTAAATAAGCTAAATGAAATGGAGAAGTTATAAGGAATAAGGCAAGCCTTGTATGATAAGGATATTCACAAGTTGAAGGCATAGACTTTGAAGAAAATTTTTCCCCTATGGCTAGAATGGAAGCTATTAGAATATTTTTGGCATTTTCTGCATACAAGGATTTCAAAGTATATCAAATGGATGTCAAGTCAACATTTTTGAATGGTGAATTGGAGGAAGAAGTATACATGGAACAACTTGAAGGATTTTAGTTATTTGACAAACTGTACATGGTTTGTAAGTTGAACAAGGAATTGTATGGACCAAAGAAAGCTCCCAAAGCTTGGTATGCAAGATTGGATAGGTATTTGACAAAGAAAGGATTCAACAAAGGCTCTACTGACAATAATCTTTACTTCAAAGTGCAAGGTAACAAAATGTTGATAGTAGTTGTATATGTTGATGATACCATCTTTGGTGGAAATGAAGGCATGTGTAAAATATATGCTGAAGAGATACAAAAAGAATTAGAAATGTCCATGATTGGTGAGTTGAATTTCTTTCTTGGTCTTCAAGTGAATCAAACTGATAAAGGGATATTCATTTCACAATATAAGTATGTAAAAGAGCTATCGAAGAAGTTTGGAATGGATGAATCCAAACTGGTTAGTAATCCTATTGTAATCAGATGTAAGCTGAGTAAAGATGATGAATTTGCTAAAACTGATAAGAGAAAATACAGATCTATGATTGGTGGACTACTATATCTTAGTGCTGCCAGACTAGATATTATCCATGCAATATGTCTAGTTTCTAGATTTCAAGTAGATCCTAAAGAGGCACATGTTATAGTTGTAAGGAGGATATTTAGATATCTTAAAGGTACACTAGATTATAGCTTATGGTATCTCAAGGGTGCTGATTTTACCTTGAGTGCTTATACCAATGCAGATTGGGATGGTTGTGTGGATGACCAGAAGAGTACCAGTGGGGGTGCTTTCTTTCTTGGCAGAAGATTGGTTTCTTGGTTGAGTAAGAAACAAGACTTGGTTTCTTTATCAACGGCAGAGGCAGAATATATTGTTGTAACATCCTGCTGCACACAGGTTTTGTGGATGAAGCAAACTCTGGAAGACATTAGAGTGATATGTGATGAGCCTATTCCTATTTTCTATGACAACACAAGTGCTATAAATATTTCAAAGAATTGAGTATGCATTCAAGAACAAAACACATATCTATCAGATATCATTTCCTGAGAGAAAATTTGTTGAAGAATGAAGTCAGGTTGGAGTATGTGACAACAAAGGAACAAATTGTAGATATATTTACTAAGGCTCTTCCAAAGGATACTTTTGATTATCTTAGGGAGAAGTTGGGGGTCATTGTCCCTCCAAACTAGGTTCACATGAAGGTGCATTAGTCCAGTGAATTCACAGATTCTTCATTTACTTGGACTGATGAATGGGTCTACTCTGTAGGGGGAGTAGAAAAGGTTTGTGTGCACTCCTAAGGGGGAGTGATCATAGTTTTTAATCTTTACAATTGATGTCAAAGGGGGAGAGAAAATCATGTGAAAAAAAGTTGTAGAGGAAGAGAAGGTGCTCTCCAAGAATATTGTGAAGGATATTGTCTTTGATGGTTTTTCACACATCATGTGTTGCCATCAATGACAAAGGGGGAGATTGTTGCAAGTATGAGCAAGTTTGTTGGTGTTGTCATTAATATCATCATTGATGTCAACACAGTTTAGTATGTTGCAGATTATACATGTATAGTTGAGATGCTTTTGAGATGTTGTGAGTACATGGACCTATCTTTATGATTGTGGAGTTGGAGATTTTTATTCACATGTTGCCATCAATGACAAAAGGAGAGATTGTTGGAAAAATGAGTAAAATTATCTATTTGTTGTCATTGATGTCACCATGTTGGTAGTATGCTGGTATTTTGGTTCGATACTCTATACTAGTGCTTATCCTCTTCGGTGGTCGGTTCGGTACTTTGGTTGCCTATTCGGTATTCTAGTCTGCACTTCTCTGTAGATGATAATCTTTGGTTGTGGTTTCGGGAAATCTCTGATGAATGTTAAAGGCATGCATGATCAGGTTATTTCATGCTTTGGTGCTCGTACAACATATAGATTGATTGTTGCCTTGTTGCGTTGAAGATTATTCTTGGCCGACTTGTTAAGTTAATTTTGATTTAATGTGAAAACTTATGTGTGACCTATTTCTTGGTCTAAGCTGACATAATGAAATGTGTTAGAGATTATTTTGTGTGAACTATTGGAGTTGACATAATAAAGTATAAAGCATTTTGAAAATACTTTGTGGAGCCGACATAGTTAGTGCCTGCAATGGAGATTGGGTATATATATATATAAGTATATGGTGAATAGTTTATGAAAGAGTATGAATGCAATGGATGAATGAATGTATGTAAGTTGTGTATAGAAGTTGTGATAAAAAAGGAAACAATTGGTAAGTGAAGAATGAAGGGTGTAAAGTTTGAATACTGAGCATCACCAAAATTGTATCAGCACATGACAGGTGCATCTTACCAGTTCATTTTTGGGCTGTAAAGCCTTACTCTATTTTGTATAATTTCATTGTAGGCAGTGAGCCTCTTATTGGAAAGTGAGTCCTTTTTGTAGGAAGTGAGCCTTTGTACTTGGACAGTGAGTCCTTCTTTTGGCAGTAAGCCTCCTTTTTTTAAATACTATTTAGTGTGAGTTAACCCTCACTGTGGTTTTTCCCTTATTGGGTTTTCCACATAAAAATTTGGTGTTCATTGTATTGATTTACTTTTTTTTATTCATGTTTCATGCTCATATTTAATAACATAATAGTGTGGTTGAAGATTTGATAAGTGATTAAGTTTTAAGTTTGAATTTGTGTGACAATTGATTCACCCCCCCTCTCAGTTGTCCTACACCTGTTTAATAATTGGTATCAGAGCTCTTGGTTCCTCTGATAAAGTCTAACAACTTGAGGGAGATCCTGAAGATGGAGATAATGAATGATAAAGGAGAACTCCAGAATGCTCTTGAAGATCTTAATAAACTGGAAAGATAAAACAAAGATTTGAAAGGGAATGTTGATGAAGCAAATGAATGTGTTTAGAAGTTAAAAGAACAATTGAATAAACTTAAGGAAAGACATAGAGAAGTGAGTGAATAGCTGAAACAAGAGGTAATTGGACTGAAGGTGTCAGTAGAAGAGAAGAAGAGGATTGAAGAATGACTGAATACATTGGCACAAAATAAAGCTGATGAATGCACTAGACTTGAATAGGAAGTGGTGAATCTAAGGATTGAACTGGAGAAGGCAAAGCTTTGTGAGAAAAATTTCAGATCCAACTCTGGTAAACTTGAAGAATTGCTTGCAGGGAAAAAAACATGTAAAGATAAAGGTGGCTTAGGAGTTGATACTGGTGAAAGTTCTAAAGATATGAAGAAGAATCAAGGCAAGATGAAGCAAAGAAGGAATTTCACAAGAGGACCGCATATCAGATAGCCTAATGCATAGAGGTATCCCTCTTTTGATGATGTTTGATTTTCTTGTAACAAATATGGTCATAGAGCAACTGATTGCAAGAGCAGGATGAACTAGTTTTCTAGTTCCCTTTTCGAAAAATGTTTTGAATGTGGGAAATTTGGACACAAGGCTACAAAATTTAGATCTTGAGTAAGGATGACTAGTTGAGTAATGAAGAACAAGTTTAATGAAGGTAGGATGAAGCAACTCTTTAATGGATACTACTAGGCCTGCAATAAATTCAGACATAGAGCAAATTAGTGTAGATCGAGAAATAATGGAGGACAGTCTAATCAAAAAGTTGTGATTTGTTATAACTACAATAAACCTAGACATGTATCTAAATTTTGCAAGAATAGGAAAGGAAAGAAATTTGCTTCGGAAGAGAAGAGTGAATTGGTAAAGAAGATTAATAAAGAAGAGATGAAGCAAGAGATGGAAAAGACTTGGAAGAAGAAAGAAGAAGAAGAGAAATCTGAGACTCTCGATGTGTCTATACCCTCTTCTGGTACAAATGACTTATTCAAAATTTAGACCTAGCATGGTCTTATGGGAAACTTTATCAGAAGATCATAAAAACCCCTAGAAGAATGGCATGTCAAAGGTTGGCATGTGGTTAGAATTTGAAGAATTCTTGTTCAGAGGTTCTAGAAGAAGAACCAGAGAAAAATATATTGGTATGAGGATTTGCAGACCATTTGAAGGTTTCTTGTGCTAAGTGAAGTGAGTGTTTAGTAGCTTTTTTTGTCTTCCACATTTAATGTGCTTAGGGAAAACTCGATGGTGGATAAGTATAAATTTGTGATGCTTTTTGGTTAATTGTGCATCTGAAATCATCAGAAAGTGCTATGAAGATTTCTTGAGGCGTGCTCGAAGTGTTTCTGAAGGGAATTTGAATATTGATTCAGGTAATCTGGAAACGCTCTCTATTTGCATAAGAAGAAAATTGAAGAAGTATCGCTGAATTTCAAGAAATCTAAGCAATGGACAATGGCTCGTGTGGTGTTACCTCTCTGAAGCTAAAAAGGGTCGAAGTAGAAGAATATGATCATAGGAAAATGAAGGAAATTGAACTAGGGTTGAATGCAGTCAAATTACATAATATAAAAACCCTAGGGATGGATTTGTGGAGTGAATTTCCATGGGTTTTAGATAAGGAAGTTATCATGTTCTTATTGAACTATCTTAAGGATGGAAACATTGTTTTGGAAAAACCCTATTTGATCTTGAAGGAAGCAATTTAAATGATCACTAAATTATGCAATGTTGGAGAACTTCCTAGAAAAAAAACTATGAAATATAAAGATGTGGTGGAGCTGACTGGAATTGGCAGAGATCAAAGATCATTATTTATTGATACACTTGATGACTCTACCATTAGGTATGTTGCATATGGTATCTCATACAAAATTTATTTCAGGAATCGTGAAATCTCAACTTCGGCTATTCTCGTACACATTGCCCACATGATGGTTAAGGAGAATAGACAATTTAATTTATGTTGCTTGCTACTTGAGAATTTGCTTGAAAATGTTCAAATGTCATTGGTTGAGAATTATCCATTTCGTTTCGGATCCTTGCTAGTATGCCTGGTGTTTTACTTTCTGAATTCTCTACCTGGAAAAGATAATGTGGTGTGGGAATCTGGTATCCCTATTGGAAAACAAATTAATAGACATCTAGAATCTTTGGAAGATAATGAAAATATGTGCAGATCATATTTCTCATCCTTGTGAGCAAACCCTTGCTCTGGTATATCTACATTAAGTCAATTCGAAGTAGGCTCTTCGTCTAGGAAAAGAGAATTGGAAGTTGTTATCAGTGATTCCCTTCTAGAATCAAAAAAGAGAAAAGAGATAGTTGAAGACATCATTGATATTTTAGATGAAAAGGAGAAAGAATCGCTGACTAGTATTGAATCCCCTGATCCTAATGATATCCAGTCTATGATAGTTGAAGGAAAAATGAAGAAGATTGGTGAATTATGGGATGCTGCCTTTCCTATTGACAAACTAAAAATTGATGATGCACTGGTAGATTATCTACTTCAGAAAGGTATTGAAGTATCTACTATTTTTGATTTCTTGCCAGAGAATTTGATTGAGATTGTTGAAGAAAGGATGTTGCTTGAAGGTCTAGGAGGACGTAAGATGGGAATCTTGATTGAAAGAAGATGTAAAAAGGCTATGCAAAGATTGTATGGATTGATTGTGGAAACTAAGAAGTGTGTTAAAGAAATTTTAGATGTTTACAAGTATTGTCTTTGGTGGCTTGCTGTTGTAGACAACTTCATAAGAAAAATTGAAGCGATTGAAGCCGAGGTGAATGAAATTGGAAAGAACTTTGACATATTTGAAGATAAAGAAAGAAAACAAGGATAAGAGTTGGTGAACTTTAGGCTGAACTAATCATTACACAAAGATAGAGAGATGATGTGACAAAGACCTTCTGGCTTATTAAAGAAATTGTTGAAGTACGGTTAGAACATCTTTCCAGAATTCTTATTGATGTTGAAGATATTGAGAAACAATGTTTTGATGTGGATTGGTCACCCTCTTTTACTTTGTTGGGATTATTAGAAAGTACATGCATGCACGAAATTGGAGTATGCTATTTTTAACTAGAAGAAGTTGTATCCAGTTCTCAAAGAAATGTATAAGAAGGTTTTTCAGGTGAAGAGTGCCATCTTCACTTAATTTCCACTTGCTGAAATGATCTGGATTGCTGGAAGTTTTTAAATTTTTTGGAAATCTTTTTGAAATTTTTATGTCACCATGTTTGCACTCATTTTTGGCACCCTTTTCTATTGATGTCAAAGGGGGAGAGAGTGAAGTTAGGAGAAGAGATTGGAGTTGGATATTTTTGTTCACATGTTGTCATCAATGAAAAAGGGGGAGATTGTTGGAAAAATGAGTAAAGTTATCTATTTGTTGTCATTGATTTCACCATGTTGGTAGTATGTTGGTAGTTTGGTCCGATACTCTATACTGGTGCTTATCCTCTCTGGTGGTTGGTCAAGTACTGTGGTTGCCTATCCGGTATTCTAGTCTGAACTTCTCCACAAATGATAATCTTTGGTTGCAGTTTCAAGAAATTTCTCATGAATGTTAAAGGTGTGCTCAATCAGGTTATTTCATGCTCTGGTGCTCGTACATCGTACAAATTGATTGTTCCCTTGTTGTGTTGAAGATTATTCTTGGCCGACTTGTTAAGTTAATTTTGATTTAATGTGAAACTTATGTGTGACCTATTTCTTGGTCGAAGTTGACATAATGAAATGTGTTAAAGATTATTTTGTGTGAACTATTGGAGCCAACATAATAATAGATAAAGCATTTTGAAAATGCTTTGTGGGGCCAACCTAGTTAGTGCATGCGATGGAGATTGGGTATATATATAGGTATATGGCAAATAGTTTATGAAATAGCATGAATGCAATGGATGAATGAATGTATGTAAGTTGTGCGAAGAAGTTGTGATAAAAAAGGCAGCAGTTGGTAAGTGAAGAATGAAGGGTGTAAAGTCTAAATACTGAGCGTCATCAGAACTATATCAACACATGATAGGTGCATCTTACCAGTTCATTTTTGGGTTGTAAAGCCTTACTCTGTTTTGTATAATTTCTCTGTAGGAAATGAGCCTCTTGTTGGACAATGAGTCCTTTTTGTAGGTAGTGAGCCTCCTTTTTTAAAATACTATATAGTGTGAGTTAACCCTCACCGTGGCTTTTCCCTTATTGGGTTTTCCACGTAAAAATCTAGTGTTCATTGTGTTGATTTACTTTCTATTATTCATGTTTCATGCTCATAATTAATAATAGAATAGTGTGGTTGAATATTTGATAAGTGATTAAGTTTTAAGTTTGAATTTGTGTGACAACTGATTCACCCCCCGTCTCAGTTGTTCTGCGCTTGTTTAACAGTTTTTTGGGTATGAGTACCCAAGTTATTTTGTGGAGTTGGATGGATTGATAAATGAAGAGAAGTTATTGTACAAATCTTTATATACAAATATGTTTCTATAGACACTGAAAAATTTCCTAATCGATGTCATACACTCGAATCAGACTTATTGACATCATTTCCTCTTTATCTATCCTCTTTTTTTTTTAATTAATTTAATTTGCCTAGCTAATTAATTAATTGTGTCATTTTCATTTATTTGATCTAATTAATTAAATTGGGTTACTTCCTCTCTTTTTGCACTAACACTTCATCTTATTAAATTGAATAGATCAAAATATTTAATTTAATCTCCTGGCTCATCTTATTTAATTAAATAACCCTATTCTATTTAATTAAATATCATTTCACACCTCCCCTTTTTGTTAAATCATCTAATTTAATAAATATCTCTAATTATTATAATCCCCTAATTGCATAAATTAAACCTTGTTTAATTAGCAATTAAACTAATTATTCCTCTAATCAAAGGGAATATTCCCATGGAATATTCTTTATCCTTTTTGCACAATTAAAACATTTTTTTAATTTGAAAATGAACCTTTTTCCTCACCCCAATAGAATATTCTAAGGAATATTCCCTCTCCTCCAATCAACTCAGCTTCAAAAGCAAGTTAACCCTCTTACCTTTCTAGCAAGTTACCTTTGACCTGTGTGAGCAGGTCAAAAGTGTGTTTGTTTGAGGTAATTGTGAGCCTTTGATTAATCTTTATCTTGCATTCTCATTTGTTGATGAGAATCCATGATCCATGTCTCTGATTTCTTTCATCTTGAACCGTTGATTGAGCATTTTTTATCTCAACCATTCATTTCTCATATGCTCTCTTATAAATAGATCACTATTTGGAGACAAATGGATCCATCTTTTATTGCAAAGCCACGTTGTTGAATTTACTCACATCCATACTCTCAATTTGCACACATTTAGTTTTTTTTTAGTTTTTTTTAGTTGCATAATAGCTTCAAGCTTTCATTAATGGCTTCCATGCATCCATCTTATTTTGTAAATAGATTAGGGTTTTTCATCTTTTAGCATCATTTTAGCTTAAATTAGCTTAGATTACCTTAGCAATTACATAATTAGATCATTTATAGTAGAGAATCATGGTAACTTAGCTTGCATCATGTTTATTTTGTGCATAATTCAAGTTTTTCATACACCAAACATCATGGTTTCATTGATTCTCTTCCATAGAATCGATTGAAACAAGCTCACTATCACGGGATTGGGAAAGGGTCATCGGTCCACATCAATGTGACACCAATTCCACAACAAGATAAATTTCAATGGATTAGAGTAGATGTTTTCTTTAAAGCTTTCATAAGATTAACATGTTAGGTTTTTTGATAAAATGTTTACTTTCAATTTTGATTGACTGATCTTTTTGAGATTCGAGTATTGGTTGCCTCATTATGTTTCAATTTTTCATGGATCAAGCATGATTCGACCCATAACTGGTATCCTCGAATCGACATTCTAGTGCTTGAAGGAGGGAAAACTGATCATTTAATTGTTTTTTGGCTTGAAATCCATGTTCTTGTTGTTTTGCAGGTTGCAGTGATGCTCAAACCACAAACAACGATGCTATCTCAATAGCGTCACTATATAGCGATGCCCAGGAAATTTGATATAGTGACACATATTTAATTGGCCAACACTAATTTAAATATGGTGACACTTATTTAAATTTGAACTATTGTGGAACAAAAACAATGACGCTCATCCCCAAAATAGCGACGCTTTCAAACTCCAAATTGTGACACATTCATTTATAATGACACCCATCAATACAACGACGTGATTGTGCTCACTACTCTTTCTATGGAGCGATGCTCAAATTCACTAGAGTGACGTCCAAAGTTCAAATTGTGACACCATCATGTACATCGATGCTCAACCAGGGTAAGAAACTTTACACTTGTTTTTTGACATGTGACTTAATTTCTATTGATTATCTGATCATTGATTGATGTCTGACTGTGTTTTCATTGTTAGACTAATAGGGTTTTGTAGGTTTTTAGGCATGGAGTGAAATTTAAGAACTTCTCTTCTATCTAAACATTCTATGTGTAACTAGCATTTAATGCTTTGGGGTAATTATAACCCAATTTCATGCTTTATTACTTTCAATTTTTAGGCAACACACTAGTTTTCCATTGGGTTTAAAATGAACATTCAAAGTTGGCTAAAAATGAACCCTCACATCACATCTTTCAATTGGGCTTAAAATTGAACAAGGAAAACTCATCTTTCAATTGGTGCTTAAAATTAACTCATTATTGCTTTGAAGGATAAAATTGAAAACTGTTTATTTTGTTTTGTGGTTTTTAACATTGCTAGTGAATGTGTATGCAATTATCTCATTCCATTTGGGATTTGGAAAAATAGAAACATTCTCTATCACATTGCAAAATCACCTCCACACTTCAAATTTGGGTTTAAAATTGAACAACCATGCTAGTGCGAGAAAAAGACATAGCGTGTGTTCTCTCTTTGTGCATGCAAACAAAATGATCGAACTATGAATGTACTTACTCGCTATTGTTCACCTTTAGAGAGCCTGCCTTGGTGGGAAAAATTACTCACCCCAAGGGAACGACCCAAGTAGGAATGAGCATAAGCCAAGCTCTTCCAAATTGCTATATAAATTTGTGGTTTCTATGAAAATCGTAATCAATAGGAAGCGGTGCGTGATAGCTCTTCCCTATTATCTTTATGATGCATAAAACACTTGTTCTAAGGGTTGGGAGACCTCTCACAAGGAGTTTATCATTGCACCCCCTAAACTAGATGTTCTTATTACGAACCTTTGTGTAGTAGCCAAAAATACCTAATATTTGTTGATGTTAGGAGGTCAGACCTCTGAAGTCATCCTGCATATTTGCGGTTCTTTGTAGAGATGAAAAGTTTGTCATGGGAAATTCATGAGAAATGAAGCTTGGCTGACCCATAGAAGTGAGTGTCGTGGAGGGGAGCTAGTGTGCTCAAGATTCTAATCATCCACTCTGAATAAGCGCAACTAGAGAAATCCAAGTGGGAATACAACAAATATAGCCATTTCTATCCTAGGGTTGTAATGCTTTTAACACTTTTCTTGGTTTCAAAATGTTCTAAAAACAAACACGCACTATTCAAAATTTCAAACACTTTGGCTTTAATATAGACTTCTTGAGTTAGCCTCGATATTACTACTTGTCCTAGGATTTATCCTTAGCAATTTCTAAATATCTGGAAATTAATCTCAGACCCATATTTACCAAAGACAACATAGGAAATTGTGGCTTTAATCTCATGATTTTCACAAAATGGACATTGTGAACGTTATGATGTTTTTGACATAAACATTTAGTTTGAAAACATAATCAAAAGACAAGTGTTTGTGGTAAAATAAATTCATTTAAGCAAAGATAAATTGACAAATGAACCCCACATGACCATTTGGAGACTAATTTCTCCCGTGGAACCTGATCTTCCAGGTGCTATAATTCAGTCGAATTTTCAATTCATAAACGGTGAACAAATAGATCTCATGAGAAGTTTGAGAAGATTCACTTTTGAAAACAAGGAAATAAACTCATAGTGGGGAAACACAACAACCATTTTAGACGAAGAAGAGGAACATGTTGATATTCAGGCTAGAAGGCCCCTATTACCACCACCTGTGTGGCAATAAATATCTCCCTTTCTTCTAGAAACTTAAACTGTTTCCACATGATTTCACAAAAAAATCAAGATTCCTAAACTAGAGTCTACAGGACCTCATTTTAGACTTAGGCATCTCACTCCAAAAGCCCTTAAGAAACACCTTCGAGCAGTTCACAAAAACATAAACAAATTGGTAGCAAACTTGTATAGACACACTTCAAGGTATAGTCCATAATTGTTTGCATTCTTTTGGAGTCAAAATCTAGATGTTATTTTTCATGATACCCAACTCCTCTAAATGATTCATAAAATAGTTAAAATCCATAAGGGAAAGTCTCCAACACTCCATTTTAGACGTAGGAATCATCAAAACAAAGTATAGTAAAAAGTGGGTACTCATATTTTACCGCAACCGTTACACTTTGTTGAGAAACTTTTATGCCCAAGCTAGAAGAGCTAGACCAGGTTTGGACATTCCCCTCCTTCCTCTCATTTTCTAGGACTTGAACATCTTAGAGTTCTACCATCATTTTTGTTACCTTGATCTTATCAAAACAAAAGCTCACTTTCCCAAGTGATCTCACACAAAGTAAGGATCCCTAAACAAAGGTCAACTGGTCAACACCATAAACTTATACATTGTAGTGTAAAAGTAATCAACAACCGCATTGAGAAACTCTACGAAAACAAAAACAAAATGTTGATAAACTTTTATGAATGCACATTGAGAAAATATCCTGACATGTACACATTCTTTATGAGCCAAAACCCCATCTTTTTGAAGATCAACAAGTTTTCTAAATCATTGAGTCTTTAGGATTTGAAAATTTCAAAGGTATAGTATCATTCTCACTACCATGGTTTTGTCAAAACAAGAGTTTCACTTTAGGTCAACATTAGGTCCAACATTTCATTCACCCCTTCATCATATTTCAGCTTTCATCTCATCTATCTTTGCAAAATTTCAAATACACTAACACTTTGGGACTTAAAACATCACACCAACTTGCTACCTTAGCCACTTTGTATGTGAAATGTATCCTTTTGCATGCACTTAGTTGAGATAGTTATCATCTTTGAACTAGTTTAACTTGAAGGTCATGAGTCTACCCTAAATATTTCCGAGTTCCTTAACAACCTTTATCCCAACATCAAACTTAAGTCAAAAGTGTTTGTCCCAAAACATTTGCAAAGATAACCTCCCACATCACCCATCTTTTCATCCCACATTTTCATCGTTGCTCCCAAAAGACTTAGAGCATCCCTTTTACCTAGGTTTGAGTCAACTAGAGAGTTAAAACATTACAAAACTCAACACAACTCTCCCATAGTTGACACAAAATTTATGGTAAAGACAAGATCACAAGACAAGAGAATCATGGAAAAAGACAAAGTTACATTCACCTCAAGTGATCCAAATCCTTTAGAGTTTGATCCTAGAAGTCATGTTACACCATCACAACAACCATCATCTCCTTCAGGACCATACGAGATTGAATATGTCACAAACAACCCGTTTGAGCTCACTAGGGAAGAACTTTTCGAACATCAACTTTTTGAAAGTGTAGCTCCTATATCTCTGAAATTTGTAGCACAAAGTTTTACACAGGATTTCTCAACTCCGTTACAAAAGCCAAGTAAAACTTACATACCTAGTCTTGCAACCAGCCTTGCTAAATATTTTTGTCACACATTACCATTTGAAAGTAATACACTTGTGGGTACTCTTGAAATGAATCCTCCACCTCCCACTTCTGTGTGGACACCTACCTTTGGTGTTCCTCCCATTCCCAAAGGTCCAAACCAGATACACACTCCGCTTGAACTTCACTATTCTACCACCACTTTTACATTTCAGGGAAACCCTTCTTCATCCACACCTATGAGTACCACAAGTGTACCTACCATCATGTAGATCAGTACATAAAAAAAATCAAAGCAATACACAAGGGCATGTCAATACCATATCACAAACTCACCCCTCAATGCAACTAGGGACATCTTTATCCAACCCTCTGGTGGGTTCATCCATTCCATCCATCATTACCACATCATTTTCTCTTAATCCACCACGAAGCAATCCCTTGGTTATGAGTTCTATCAATCCTGGGAGTACCTTGATCACGAATGCTTTGTTTACATATTTTACACAAGGCAATCCTTCCAACATAGGACAAGGGAATCTTTTCAATCAATGGACTCAAGGTCCTAGTGTGTCATTTCCATTGCAAAATTTAATGACATCATCCTTTCTGATAGCCCTCTTTTATATACCAAATCAATTAGGGCCTCAAACATACATTCCTCCCACTCAATCCACTTTCTTGCAAGGAATGTTAAACCAAGGGAATCCTCCACCTTTCACTACCAATCCACTAACCACTCAAAACATCAATGTTCCTAATCCTTCATAGATATCTCAACAACCACCTAATCCCACATTACAAGCACATACCCTAGCTCTACAATAAGTACAAAAAACTTACCAAAAAGTTGTACAACAACAACAAGCAGCCTTATCAGCACAACAAGCAACCTTAGCAGCTCAACAAGTAGCCTTAGCACAACAACAACATCAAGCTCAACAAGCAACCTTAGCAAAACAACAACAACAACAACAAGTGACCATTTCCCAACAAGCTCAACAAGCAGCTTTAGCAACACAACAACAAGCACAACAAGCAGCTTTATTAGCACAACAATAACAATAGGCCCAACAAAAAGCCTTTGTGGCATAACAACAACAACAAGCTCAACAACAAGCCTTACTAGCTCAACAATATGCCCAACAACAACAAGGATCCTATTTTCCTCATACGAACATCATCAATCCAAAGGCATCAGGAACATACTCATCACTTTAACAAAATCTCACACCTTCATACAACTCATATAAATAATCTCTTATCCCATCATATGTTCCTCTACCCAATCCACACGACGATATCACATCACAAATGAAAGCACCCTCATAAGAAATTCAGGACCTTCGCATGGGCAAGACAAAGAAACCTCATACACAAAACCTATTTCCTTACCCATTTGATCAAAACATAGCAATGGTACCATTCCCTCCTGGTTTTGAAATCCCTAAATTTGACAAATACAGAGGGAGAGGAAGTCCTGTTGACCATATCAAATAATTTAACGTCATGTGCATGGAAGTGGCTTACAATGATTCATATCTAATGTACCTCTTTCCTTTGAGTTTAATAGGTATTGCTATGGATTGGTTCTCTCATTTGCCTCTTGGTATCAAAATTTTTCAAGAAATCACTGATAAATTCATTAATCACTTCTCCTTCAATCTTCACATGGACGTTAGTATAGAAGAGTTGTACACTCTCAAAAAAAATCCAGGAGAAACCTTCACAAATTTCTTAAAACGATGGAGACAAAGAGCTAGTAAAAGCAAGTGGCCTCTTCCTAATGAACAACAAGTAGGAACAGTCATAGCCAACATTGATCCAAATCTATCATTCCACTTGAAAATGTAATGCATCACATCCTATGATGAGCTTGTTCCAAGAGAACTTAACATTGAAAGAGCTCTAATCTCACAAGGAAACACTCAAGCTTACAAAGACAACCGTCCTTCAACCAGTTCAAATGAGAAACCTCGCGTATGGGCTAAGAACAAAAATGTAACAAATTCTAGTGTAGTAGATGCTAAGGTCATACTAAGTGCTCCTAGACCCAACAACAATCAAGTTGCTAGTATTCAACTAGCTATGCAACAAATGGTACCACCTCAAAAAAATTAGATCAATAACACCAACATGCAACCAAGGGAAATTGATAACAGGAACAACTATCCTAAATGAAAGTACACACAATTATTGAAACCCATTGAGACAATCATGAAGAAATTGGTAGAGTCAAATCTAATAACACTTCCTAACTTTGAACACTACCAAGAACCCCAAGAAAAGCCATCCTGGTACAATGAGCATGATCTCTGTGACTTTCATAAAATCAAAGGACATAGAACAACAAATTGCATGAAGCTCAAGAATATAATCTAAGATCTCATAGAGAACATTACCATATCTATTGAGGTACCATCTGGAAACTAGGATATCAAGATATACAAGACCCCTATGCTTGATCATAACAAAGCTAACAACCATGGTAAAGCTAAGGATTACACAAATGTTCAACATACCTATTCCAATGTAGTTGCTTCCTATGATAGTGTTATCATTGTTGTCACCATCAAAGTTGCTAGTATAAAATGTGGAGTCACCACAAGACATGGAAAAATAACCATTCAAGGAGCCATCCTAGCTCAATCTAGAACACAACCTACTTTGCTCGCATCTAATCCTAGAAAAGTAAAATCTTGTAGATCATCTTAAACAAACCCCCACTCAAATATCAATTTTGGAACTTTTGAGATTATCGCATGCACACAGAGAAATACTAGAAAAAGCATTGTATGAATCCTCTGTTCCTAAGAAGATTGATACCGATCAGTTTCAAGCTATGGTATGACATGTTTCTAGCTATCTTCTCACCTTCTCCGAATAGGATTTACCATCACAACCATCTCATAACTGTGCTTTACACCTTGAGGTTGTCATTCATAAAAACAAGTTCAAAAGAGTCTTGGTAGATGGAGGTGTTGGTCTAAACATTTGTACCCTCCAATTGATCAAGCATCCAGGCTACTTAGAAGACACTATTGAGAAAACAAAGAGTACTACGATCAAAGCATATGATGACCAAGAACGGGTATCACAAGGGATCATTGCGCTCCCTATCCAAGTGGGACCTCTCATTGCAAAAACTACATGCCAAGTACTTGATCTTGATCTTCCCTATAACATTCTGCTTGGTAGACCAAGGATCCATGCTTTGAATGTTGTAGCCTCAACCTATCATCAATGCATGAAGTTTCCTTTTGAGGGTAGAGAAATCACTATCCATGGAGATCCAGAGCCTTTCTACTATTGCAAGAGCCTTGAGGCCAAATTTTACAAGATCCCACAAATACCCAAAAACGATGAAGGACCTACACCATCAAGCTCATTTGTTGACCCATCCTCTCTAGCCTCTACCTCAACATTGCAAGTACCAATTGTGAAAAGAATACCTAATATCAAAGTTGTAATCCAAGATGAGGGTTGTGGAAGCTACAAAATATTGAAAGAAGCCTTTGTCTTAGGAGAGTTACCTATTTCTCCTCAAAACCATGGGAATCCAACATCTAGCACCAAAGAACTAGAAATAATCAAGATGGCAGCTACTACCTTCACCAAATGGGGAGATTTGAATCAAGAAGACGTCCATGAGCAAGATATCTCTAAAATCCTCTATCACAATGAACAATCTGTTCCTGTTCTTACCATGAAATATGACAAAAAAGGTATATAGCTAATGCAGAGTATGGGGTATAACAAGAATGAGAAGCTAAGACAAAAGGATAATGGTTTACTAGAACCCATTATTCCTGAGAAACAACTAAAAAATCTTGGCTTAGGTTGTACTACTAGCAAGGTCACACTTATTGGCAAAGATATTTTTGCTAAACGAGTTGAGGCTTCCTCTTGGTCATCCACATCGCGTGATACTAGCTTAGATGACTTTCCTCATGATGTTGTTGACTTATTTGAAAACAACGCCCTTTTCATGATATCTGTAACACCCTTTGTCTCAAACAACCAACCAACTAAAATACGGTTTGTATACCCTCAACTCATTGACATGGACCAACAAGGACCGCCAATTCTGGATTTATTTGAAAACAATGAAGCGATCTTAGAATTCATGGGACTTTGAGACAACTTATCATGGGAAGATCAAAAATTAGGATTTGACATAGAGCTTGATACAAGGGCATACTATGGGGAGACGATTGAATCCTTCCTTTAGTCACAAAATAAATGAAAGGAAATTAACTTGTAGATCCTTGAGTGAAAACCACCTAGTGGTGCTCTCTGATCCCAAAATAGTAAAAACAAAGGATGCATCTGATGGTGAAAACCTCCCTGAGGCACCCAAGGATGAAGGATTCAATCTCCCCCTTATCACAATGCATCCAGAGAAGTCAACAGTACTAGCAGAAAAAGCCACACTAGTCAATGTGGGAACAAAGGAAGAACCTAAGATCACCTTCTATGTTGAATCCTTATTAGACGAAGAACAGAAGAACCTTGTAGCATTCCTTAAAGAGTGAAAAGCTAACTTTGCATGGTCATATATAGATATTCCAAACCTTGATCTAAAAGTCATTGTGCATCACTTAGCAGTATATCCTGAGGCCAAACCAGTGAAGCAAAAATTAAGGAAGATGCACCCACAAATAGAACTCTTGGTTAAACTGGAACTACAAAAGCTTCTTTACATTGGATTCATCTGATCGATAGATTATCTTGAGTGGGTTTCAAACCTGGTACTAGTCTCAAAACCCACTAGGGGCATCATAATATACTACATAAGAAGAACATTGGTAGGCTATGAGATGAACTATTCACCCATTGAGAAAGCATGCCTAGTGGTAGTTTTCGCTTCACAAAAGTTTAGGCATTACATGTTGTCACATCAAATCAAGCTTATCGCAAAGATTGATCCATTAAAATTTATGTTATCCAAAGCAACCATCATAGGATGAATGGCTAAATGGGTAATGATCTTGACAGAGTTTGACATAGAGTATGTGGAGTGCAAGGAAATCAAAGGACAAGTGATCACAGACCAGCTAGCAGAAGCACCCATCTATGATGAGAACCCTTTAATATCTGAGTTCCTTGATGAATCAATGTTCTTTATTAATCTAACAGCTCAATGGAAGATGTACTTTTATGGATCATTCACCCAACATGGATCAGGAGTAGAAATTATTTTCATCACCCCCAAGGTGATTGCATCCCAAAATCTTACAGCATATCATTCCCATGTACCAATAACATTGTTGAGTATGAAGCCTTGATCAGAGGTCTCATGATAGTAGTTTAGTGGTAGATACAAGAGATGAAAGTCTATGGAGACTCACAGTTGGTTATCAACCAAGTTAATGATGACTATCAAACCAAAGATAACAAGCTCACTCCTTACAAAAATATGGTGGAGAATCTCAAAGATATTTTTATAGACATAACTTTTGAGCAGATTCCTCGCATGAACAATAGAGCAGTAGATGCCATGGAAACAATTGAATCACTACTAGACATGCCAAACAACATTCTTCAATGTGAATTCTTGGTAGAACAAATTCTCGTACCAACTTTCAAAGTCCTTGAATCTAAATTTTCATGTGTCATTGTTGGTCTTGGATCCCCTTGGTACCATGACATCTTTACTTACCTTAATAGAGGAACCCTTCCATTAGACATCACCCCAAACCTTAAAAAGACCTTTGTAAAAAAGGCATCTCAATTCGTGATCCTAGGTGATACCCTTTACCATCGAAGCATCAAAGGGACATTACTACTATGTCTTAACCAAGAGGAAGCCTTAACTACCTTTATAGAAGTACACAAAGGCATATGTGGGCCCCATTCTAGCGGTATGATGTTAGCTAAGAAAATGTTGAGGACAGGGTACTATTGTCCAACCATGGAGAAAGAAGCTCATCAATATGTGTGAAAATCCATCCACTATCAATAGCATGGGGATCTGATTCACGCTTCAGCTCAAGAATTGCAACCAATGATTACACCATGGCCTTTTTTGTAGTGGGGACTTAACCTCATAGGAAAAATCACTCCAACCTCATCCAATGGCCATAAGTTCATCATAACTGCCTCTGAGTACTTTACTAAGTGGGTTGAATCCATTCCTATGACTTACATAATGGGAAAACATATAGCCAAGTTTATCCTGAATTACCTAATTTTCTGTTATGGTGTACCACAAACCCTCACCTCAGAAAATGGAACCCCATTCAAGAATCAAGATGTGAAAGAGCTGTGTCAAATATTCCATATCCAACACTGATTCTCTACACCATACTATCCCCAAGGAAATGGCCAAGCAGAAGTAACAAACAAAACTATCCTAAAAATCCTAAAGAAAACAATTAATGAAGCTAGTTGTGACTAGCATCTGCAGCTAAATCTCGCTCTTTAGGCTTATTGAACTAGTATCTGCACACCTACAGGAGCAACTCCCTTCTCCCTGGTCTATGGATCAGAAGCCATCTTTCCTATTTAGATTGAGCTCCCATCATTACGAGTGTCACTAAAGAATCTGATAACTGAGGAAGAGTATAGAGTGTCTCGGCTGAATGAACTAGAATTCCTAGATGAATGTCATTTTGACACCCTTAATCACTTGCAAGTATATCAAAACTGACTAAAATAGAGCTATAACAAGAGAATCAAATGTCAGTCATTCCAGGTAGGTGATATCGTCTTAAAGAAAAATCAGAAGAACTTTCTAGATCAAGTTAGCAAAGGAAAATTTGAACCTAACTGGTTGGGTCCCTTTGTCATCACAACAAGCTATGGATCAGGAGCATACTAACTGTCAACCCCTGAAGGTGAACCCTTGCAGGAGCTAACCAATAGCTTACATCTCAAAAAGTTTTATGCCTAAGCATAACAATATAAATCAAAAAATACAAAAAAATACAAAAAAATGATCAAAATCCAAAAAAA
>VDFB02000017.1:39944733-40019191 GCA_007258455.2 Sequoia sempervirens | reverse complement strand
GACAGAGGTTGTTAACAGGAGTCTGGGTAACCTACTGAGATGTTTGGTAGGAGATAAACCCAAGGGATGGGACTTGATCTTACCCCAGGCAAAATTTTCTTACAACAATTCTATCAACAGAAGCACTAGTAGATCACCGTTCTAGATTGTGTATGGAGGTAGCCCGAGAACAGCTCCAGAATTGAGGAAAATAGACCAAGAGAAGAAAATAAGTGCTGAAGTTGAAGATTTTGCAGAACACATCAAGGATATACATGAGAAGGTAAGATAATATATTAACAAGATGAATATGCAGTATAAGGCTAAGACAGATCAGAAGAGGAGGTATAAGGAGTTTCAGATTGGTGAAGTGATGGTCCACTTGAGGAAAGAAAGGTTTCCAGTGGGAACATATAACAAATTGAAGATGAAGAAGTTCGGTCCCTGTAAAATTTTGAAGAGGCATGATTCAGGGAATGCATATGAGGTAGAGTTACTAGATGGATTCAACATTTCCCCTGTGTTCAACATTTCAGATTTGATAGAGTATCATGAAGGTGGCGCAGAGGAAGTACCAATGATGGAACAGTGTGGGATTCCAGCACCTACTTCAGAAAAGGAGGAGATTGAAGAAATCCTAGATAGTCGTGTGGGAAGGAGTACCAGGAACAGGCAGTATGAAGAATATCTGGTGAAATGGAAAGGAAGGCCTGTTGAAGATTCATCCTAGTTGCCTAAGGCAAAGGTCGACCGTTTTGGTTTTCCTCCACCATTTGAGACATGACAGGGTCACTTTTCAAATTACCCTAGGTGTCTGATGCAGGAGCATCCACTGGTGTAAGGCAATCTTGTATCACCCAAAAATAGTTAAATTTCAAGTTTCAGTTTTTAGATGTTTTTACATTTTTGGATACTCTTTTCGTCATAATGAAATTCCCAATTTATGGTTTTTATTTTCTATTCCTGGGTGGAAAGATATTGCAGTTTTAGTTTCCTAGATTTGTACCTGAAAATCTTTTGAGTTGGATTTTATGCACTTAGAGTTCCCGGATCAGCCCCGAAACTTGCCGAAATCGGCATAGAAAATTTTGAGCGCGTTCTTGACTTCAAGACCTTTCCAACGGTTCAAACGGTTCGTGAATCGGAGCCCCAAATCAAAAGTTATGGCCCTGGGAAGTTGGCGCACTTTCTAGAAGATACAATTGCAAATGTTCTTTTCAAATTTGAACTTTAATTTGTAATTTTTCGGTGCCAAACTACCTAAACTCAAATTTGAATGTTGTTTTGGCTCCAAACTAAAGAGGAGCTCTATTTATGGGCGGGTTTCTAATTTTTGGGTAACTTTTTGGGGACAAGTTCGCATATTGCGAAAGGGTTATTCTATAGCTGTCTGTAACTTGCATGTGTTGTAGAACTTGGGGATTTGAGATCCTCTGCATGTAAGAAGCTCCATTTTCTGAATAATAAAATTATTCTCTTGTTTGTGGGTTATTTTCTGTGTCTCGGGTTGTGCCCTCATCATAAATTGACTACGAAAATCCTCTAAATAGATATGAAATATTCCCAAAAATTCCACAATTCAGGCAGAGACGATGGATAGGGAAGAGTGGATGATGGGGGTCGGGAATTATTGAGCAAGGGGTTCACGGCAACAGTGGAAACAGTTGGAAAAAACATAGGTGCATGAAACCCTTAATAGTCGAATTGTACAAACCCATGAATGGTATGTATATGTATACACATAGTCAACCAAAAATATAGGTGCATTAAACCCTTAATTGACTGTAAATGACTGACTGCGTGTATATAGACACACACACACATGTGTGTGTGTGTATTTGAATATATACACAATTAGCGATATTTTACTTGCAAGAATGTATTCATAATGAAGAGTATATTAACTTCCAATATTGCCATTATACATATACAAATTACAGAGGTATAAAATGAAAACAAAGGTCTATATTATGGCGGGCTGTGTAACGCCTCACTAGGGAATCCAATATAAAAAAGCATAAAGTACAAATTAACCAAATAATTATTTTTTTAAAGTCATTCGATTACACAATTGTCTTAAGGATTCTAAGACGAAGTTACTTAACCCTTACAAATAAGAACATCACATCATAATCTTAAAGTCATAAAACATAAGTATATGTCAAATTCATGAATGAACCCATTTCATAAAAACTTATATTGTCAAGATATACACATCCATATTACATCAAGTGAGATTTTAATAAATCTTGATACATCATAATGTCAATACAATGAGTACTCTCATACACATGAGGTAAACATACAAAGAACATAAAGATCTCCTCAAAACTAACATCCACGTCTTCGAACATGTTCAATGTCCATTGTCACGAACAAGAAAGTGACAGGAACCTACTCCATGAACAATGTTATCCAAGTATAGCAATATTTGTAAGAGTACCCAATGGTGAATAATAACACGGTTTCTTCCCAACAATGTGGTACCCAAAGGCCCACTCCCTCCGTGCTAGGAGATAATGACAAGTCCACAAAACAAGCAAACAAACCACAAATAATAGACATTACATCACATGGCTGACAAACACATAATAACATAACATAAACAAAATTACATGATCACTAATAAACTCCCAAAGGCAACCCAAAATAATGAAGGTGACTCTACATAAGAGACCTCAAACATGCTTCAGGACAAAGTGTCATCACATAGTTGTTCTAGGTTACCCTGGTGAATCTTCCTAGACTACTAGCCCTCATCCAGAGTCACCCTGGCAGTCTCTACCAAAATCTGGCCCCTAGATAAACTCATGTGGAGTCGAATTACCTTTCAGAAAGACAAGGTAGACAACTAAGCCATTTTAGGCCTTCTCAACCTACCCTTAATCTATACAAGCATTAAGGCACTAGGTGAGGCATTCCATTTATCTTGATCATTTAATGAACCCCAGGTTTATTTATTAAGGTTCTCACTGAATTACAAAAACCCATGATAGGTTACCCTGGCAACCACTTAGGGTTCCGACCCCTATCACAAGCCACTCTTTCTATTAACATGACACAACATCAAAATACCAAGGACAACCAACATGTGTATGAAAAAACACTATGATAAAACATATCTCATTCATGGTCCGATCATGGAATAGTTCACACACCTCAAAGGTGACAAATAACTTTTGATGGCTAAGTCACAAAATAGATCAAGGTATAAGAACAACAATGTTCAAGCATCAAAAGTTTACATCAAAAATTCACTTCCTAACCTCTGGAAACTTAGCAACTCACAATCACAAAATCAAGATATTCAATCTCAAAGCATCCTTGATACCAAACCATAATAAAAGCATGGTTCAAATAATAACCTCATTCACACCATTTATAAGCCTTACTAATATAAATTAAAACCGACACATTAGTGCTTATCAAATACTTATCACTAAAACAACTTAATGGACCAAAAACCATAAAAGATAATCCATTATTATATTCAAATAAAAATCTTATTTATAATTCAATTAATTTTAAGATTATTCTTTATCAAGAATAAAATAAATTCTAATAATTTGTTAATAAACATACAAAAAGGCTAAACAATTTAAATATATATTTATATATATCTATTTGTTTACAGTGATTCATTATTACAATTGAATCTAAATGATTAAGACAACCTTTAAATATATAATCATCAAGCCATAGATCAAATATCTAGTAACATTTATCTAATCTTTTATCTACAATTATTTTAAATATAGTACATGCACTTTTCATGCATAATTTAATTGAGAAAAGAAAACTCAAATAAGAGTTAGGTAAATGACTCGTCATGCAAAATATCAAACCCCAAATACTTCAAATCTTGAACTGGAAGATCATTAATGCATGCGATTGAGTATTAGACAATCTACAAGTTTACTTAAATGTGTTGAGAACATACTCTATGGTTTCAACAAATTTATACACTCTTTGTTTTCTACAGATATACGGTTTAACTATTATGCATGTGTTTCAATTCTAAAGTAAACTGTCAGATGCATGCAAAGTAATATTGATTTTATCAAAGAGATTTTCACACAGTAAGAGTAAATTATTCAATCTGCAACTCTTAACTCCCTAGATTGTACGCAAAAGGAAATATCCTAACATTGACGAGTGGCACTCAAAATATAATAGAGATAATTAGATGAATTTCACCAAAGAGAAAATTATGTCGATGCATCTTGCCTTAAAGGTTTGATTTATATACATAAACTTCTAATCAAGTTGTTCTGAGAGTTTCATTTGCTATAGAGATAACAGTATTTAAAATGCCTATACCATTTAATTCCATTTGTTTGAGAGTTACTAATAATTGAAAATTTGGGTGTATTCCTTATATCTTCCTGTGCATGCTCCATCTCTATTAGATATTACGCAATTCCATGGAGTATAAGCGGCGCAAGATTTGGAATTAGTATTACCAATTAATGAAAAATAGAATATGGTGACCAAAATCAAGATATGTATGACACTAACAAATGTTACGCATGAATTCTTCTCTTAAATAAATAGATATAACCTAAGTTGTAAGTCAATAAGAGTTTATACTGACAGATTGACACTCTTCAAGCACTGAAATAGCAATTCTCTTTATGAATTATTTACAGCCATTAAATTTTAATGAGCAAAAATCTCAATACAAGGCGATTTCTCTAATAATCAAGAGCTTTAGTTTCCACAGTTTGATAATGAAATCAACAACATTTTTTTAAGTGTTGCAACAATGATAGATTTCATTAGAATCAGGGAGGTATTTTAGATCTCCATAACCTTCTATGTTCAAGCGCTACAATTGTAAGATATTGAGAATAGAAATAGGAAGGTTCATTAAATCTATACGCCTACCATGATCAAGTACTGTCGCTATGACAAGCAGCGAGTGGAGTTAGAAAGATTATTTAAATACTTTAAAATTTTCTTTATGTTCAAGTGTTTCAGCTAATACAGGTTGTTAAGGGAATCTATTGACAAATAAAAGACATACTTCTAGCCACGCAAAGTAAGAAGAAGGGCGGGTTTCTCTATAGCATCCCATTAGTTTAAAAATCAGAAAATAGCCAAGAGATGGTGCGCATAAACTAAATCGGAAAACTCTCAAGCAAGGATAATAAAAATAAACTAGAACATGCAGATAATACACGCTATGCAAAATTATCATATGCAGATTTTATTATAACCTGTGATTATTGTCTGATGATCAAACTTGATTAATTTGCAACAAAATTTCTTTTATGACCTAGAGCTACAACAATGGTAAGTTGTCATGGAAACTATGCACAAACAAAAGGTAGGAAAAATAGAGAAAAATCAAATGTTCTCATGGAATAGCATAATAATTTGAAAATTAGATATTTGTTAGAGGAAAAGCAGCGCTGGTACCACAAGAAAGATATTTCATAAGGAAAAGATAAACGGGGAAAACCAAGTAGGATTTGTTTCAAAAGACTATAATCATTTTCGCCATTATAAAAAAGCGACACTAGTGCAAAGAATCAAGCAAGCGAAGTATGTTAAGTATACAATCATTTCTCCTTAGCTTCTAATTCGATACATAAAGAGATAATAATTTTGTTCGACTTAAACATACACTAGAGGATTCCATTTACCATTCAATTTGGGAGCAGCCAAACATAAACTTAATGAAGTATATACGCCTAATGATAATCAAGAAAGCGGCTTGATAAAATGCCCTTGAAGAATCCAATTTGACATAAAACCAAGATATAAATCGCTCCAATAGTTTTCTCCTAATGGATGTGCACAGATAATTACAAATGATGCAAGGAAGAATATCCAACTTTTCAGTTGATAAGCCAATACTATTAATTCAGGCTATGGCTAGAGAAATTTACTTAAAAAAGAGGCAACAACCAAATACATTAACTACGATCTAGATTCAAAGTAAATACTTTAAGCCGCGTACCAATAGAAAATCATATGGAAAAAAGTTTTATTTTATATATGTTGAATTCACAATAAGAGATAGACAGTTTTCCAGACATTAAGAAATAACAATTTCATTTAAAATAGTAATAGAATATATATCCATATTTCATTCAAGATTTTTTGTATCTTTGTATTGCTACGTTTCTCTTTAAAACTAGAATCTCATTCTAATTATTTCTTTGTTGCATGTGCAAGTTTGTTAAAGAAATTCTTTTCTATAAAATTTACTCAAGATTTTACAAAAAAAAAAACAAAAGAAGAAAACCTAATTAAGCTGAAAAGTTGAACTGAAGCAAAGTCTGAAGTTCCTGTCAATTCTGCTCAAAATCACTAGATCTTGACAAAGAAATCCGAAACAATTCTTTTTCCCAAATTATTTCTACAATCAAAACTGTTGTGCAATCTCCTTCCAAAACTACTGCCATGAAAACTTTTCAGAAGAATTGTCATGAATGAAATTGCAACCCCCAAAAGCTTTTTTAATGCATTTAATTACCTCAAGTTACGAAACTTAACTGATTGTAGTCATGCATTTGAAAATTGCTCAATCAGTTATAATTATTAAATATCTAAGATATTATCCTTCAACCCATACACAAGTTTTCAGATATTTATCACTTATTGAAAACAAACTCTTTTAAAATATCAACTTTTCACAAGAATCCAGTTTGCACAATTAATTCCACAATTACATTTAAATAATTACCTTTTTCAAAATTAACATTCACTTTTAAATAAATAATTTGTTTAATTTATTTTAATAAATCAAACCTTACTCATAAACATTTAATCTAATATTTAAACAAATTTACACTTAATCGAATATATAACAAATAAACCATTTAACTAAATTAAACAATAATTAATTTCCAAATAAAATAACACAAACAAAATCGACACGACAAGACTAAACAACAAACGACAACGGGCGACAAATGGATACTCGTTCAATGAAGAATGATGGCTAAACGAGGACATGACACTATCTCCGAATCAACATAATTTCATTGGATTAGGGTACGCTCAAACCTGACAAGTAGGTGTAGCTAATACCTAGTACCTGTATTTGCATAAAACATTACTGTTAAACATATAAACATATATTAGCAAACACACTGTGAAGAAGAGTTGTAGCATAGTAGGGTACTCATGAGTGAGTAGTGCTACATTGTCTTCCTCACCAAAACTGACGAGCATCATATATCATAAACAACCATTTATCATAATAACCTCATAAAAGCTCATAATCAACATAAACCATATGACACACGTGTTTATTTCAATATCATTACACAAACACAACCGGATGATTAAGATGTCAAATGTATCATCCACAGAGTATAAAAACAACATAATGTCAGAGTCATAACTGAAAACAAACAACATAGTATCATAAGCAATTAAAGCATCTATCCATCTAATTGAATCAAACTAAGACAAAGTGTCACAACTGGAGGGACACTACAGACTGTGTATATGTGTGTATACACATATATATATACACATATACACATAGTTGGTCATATATATGCATGAATATATTTGTATACTCACATATACACATAGTTCGCCATAATATAGCTATATTATTGCTGCAAAATTACATTTGCTTGCCATTCCTTGCTTGTTGTTTCTTTATGTATATGTGTATACACAGATATATTTGCATATATATATATCTGTGTATACACACATTTACATATAGTTGACCATATATATATATACTCAAATATACACATAGTCGACCATAATATAGGTGCATTATTGCTAGAAAATTGAATTTGTTCATCATTCTTGTGTGTATATATCTGTATACAAATATATATATGTATATATATAGAGATATATATACACATAAGCGACCATGAATAAGATGCAACAAAGTTTCATTAGATGAGGAAATCATTACAACTTAACAAAAACTATTTAAACAAAAAAATATTGCAAGAAAAAACTAGAAAAATCTTGCAATGCACAGTTATTCCTGTGTGAGGTTGAAACACGTCACCTGCGTAGCAAGAAGTTAAATAGTTTCCTTATACTGAATGTGGTGTTGATAAACACAAAAAGCTCGAAAAATGCATCACCATCATTCGCCCATGGCCTCACCACCGTCGACGTCCATCCTAACCAGAGCTGGTTCTAAATGCAACCACTCAAAATGAATAAAGTTGTCATGAATGGATGTTTCGTGAACCCAAAGCAAGACCAAGCAAATGGTGTGCATACCGAGGTGGTAGGCGTTAAGACCGAAAACGAAGGAATGAGTGACAGTTAATGCACATTTACTAGGAGTGTAATGAGCCAGTACTAGTGTGGCACCAAACAACCATCGGTCATAAAGATCTCCATGATCGATATATGCCAAATTTTTAGACATTTTTTGTGGTTTTTGAAAAGCGCCCCCAAAACATCAGAAAATGTGCTCAAATTGCTCCCCAAAAAAAGTTACATACTGTCAGTTCGACGATCAAATGACATGGCAAAAAAAAAATGTCAACTTAGACACTGATGATGTGGACCCCTCTCTCAAGTTACCCTACCCACCATGGGGCCCTCTCCCTTAATTAAGCGGTATTTTTAAAAAATTCATACAGCACCAAAACGCTGCAGTGCCGTGCCGTTATGTGCAGTACCGCGCCGTTACCTTCTTCCCTCCTCGGGCGTTAAAAAGTCTATGTAACAAGGGAGGTGGACGATGGAATCTAGTCCACCCATTATCGGCGTCTTCGAAGTTCTTTCCTCTATCTTGGAATATTTCAAATACAGTGAATAATGTTATTTGGTATTGGCGATCTGAGAACTAGAGTACGAGACTAATTCAAAATGGAAGTTTCTGGTCAATGATAATACAATCCCGTTTGCTGATTATACTTTCCCTCGCAGTTGTTGCTGCTCGAAGACCAGTGGATCACGCTGTCTTTAATCTAATATCATCTAGGGTTTAGTAGGAAACTTCACAAATGTCTTCATCTTCCGACTTCCAGAGAGCGTTATGCCCATCAATCAAGCCTTACCACGTTTTTATCAGTCATCGTGGACCCGACACCAAAGATATCCTCGCGAGCTTCATCTATCATTATTTCTCTCGGAGTGGAGTGAATGTGTTTTTCGATAGAGAGGAATTTGTTGCCGGACAGAACATACCCTCTACAATACCCGAAGCAATCTCCACTTCTTCAGTTCAGATAGCCGTTTTGTCCCCTGGTTATGCTGACTCCCATTGGTGCTTGGAGGAACTCCGTTTAATGCATAATACAGGTGCTAAGATTTTTCCAGTATTTTATGGAGTTCCTCCTGGAGATCTTCTTAAGCTTCGAAAAAACCAAGGAGTATACGCAAATGCATTCAAGAAACTTGGGCAAAAGCGGTGCGGTACAGGGAAGAGATATGAATCCGACACAATTGAAGAATGGAAGGAGGCACTGTGTAAAGTGAGCAATATTTCTGGGTTTTTGGATTCAGATCAGTTCAAAGGGTAAGTTTCTACGTGCATATCGCATTTATAGCATTCTAAAATCAATTTACGTTGTCAAAGGCAATACTTGTTGAACTGTCAGCTCTTATTTCTGACGAAATACTTCTGTTTGGAATGGGAATTTCAGGGACATGGGAAAGCTTGTGGATACCTTATACACTCATGTTATGCAACATATCAGGAAGGTATGGAAAAGGAATGTTGATGGCTTGCTTGGGCTAGAGAAGGCCATTGATGAGTTTGACGACTTTCTGGAGACTAACAGAGAGCAAAGTGAGAAGGTTAAGATTGTGGGAATTGTTGGAACTCCGGGCTGCGGAAAGACAACATTGGCAGAAGAGATCTATTATCGCCACCGAAGTTCCTTCGACAGATCAAGCTTGCTTCTCGGAGTAAGAGAAGCTTCGAAGCAAAATGGATTGCCAACATTGCAGAGTCAGCTCTTGAAGGACCTAACAAATGACTGTTTGGCGATCGGCAATGTGAGCGAAGGCAAAGACATCCTTGCAGATCGGGTAAGACGCCTATGTCGCAAAAAATCCTTGAAGTTTCTTATTGTTATTGATGACGTTGATTATCATCAACTGGAAGCTCTTCTTAGGGAGGAGGACATTTTAGGATCAGGTAGTTTGGTAATAGTCACATCCCGTAATAAGGCGGTTCTTAAACTCTCAAGAATCTCCTTATTTTATGAAACCAAACCCCTGAGCTTGTACGATGCTCAAGAGCTCCTGTGTAGAAGCGCCTTTCACCAATCGCAATTGATTAAAGGATTCGAGGATTTGATTCAAAATGCTCTGAGCAAGTGTGGCTGCTTTCCCAAATTTCTAAAGAGTTTAGGCGGAAATCTCCATTTGTATGGGAACAATGAAAAACAACATTGGCAGGATGAGCTGCAGATGATGATACCTGCCATATACAATGCTATCTGCAGTGATCTAGAAGAAGAGGAGAGACAAATATTTCTGGATATTGCTTGCTTTTTCGAAGAAAGTGACAAGAATACAGCGATACGCGTGTGGGCTGGATCGGGATGGAGAGGCACGCGAGCTCTTCAAAAGCTGGAGTATATGTGCCTTGTTCATGTTGACAAAGATACTAATTGCCTCTCAATCCCGGACTATCTCCGTGATTTGGGACAAGAGATAGCAGATCGGCAGCTTCACAACGCTCCAGATCTCCCGTGTCGTTTATGGCGTTCAAATGCAGCTAGAAACTTTCTCAAAAGAATATACTCAAAAGAAATACTGCTGCAGGTACTTAAGAATCTAAGATATTTTAGAACCCTTCATATATACTGAAATTTTGGGAAAAGCATACACAAAATTGTTCATATTTTTAATCATAATTGCTCGTGCAGGCAGGCGTAAAACTAAGGGGAACCAGAGAGGCCAGCAACAAGAAGCTGAGCAAAAGGACAACGAAGGAATTATTTGAAATACAGCTTCTTCATGTAAGCGGCGATATTCGTTACGCTGATTTTAGAGATCGTTTAAGAAATTTGCTATGGCTTCGCTGGAAAAATTGTCCTGAAACACCCATTTTGCCGCCAGAAATGAACAACTTACGGGTCTTAGAATTGATCGAAGGAGAATTCGAAACTCTGGATCCTAAGTTTAAGGTATGTTCTCATAAATCTCCTCAAGCTTATTGAGACCGTACAATGGTTACCAATACAATTAGCGTAGTCTTAGTTGTTTAAGATAGTCTTTCCAGCATTGTGGACTCATATCGAAATTAATATGTCCCCAAAATGCAGCTGCCAGTAGAGTTGAGAGAGATAAGTGTTATAGACTGCTCCAGATTAGTACAAGTTCCACCAACAATAGGATTGCTTAATCACTTGGAGAAAATAACTTTGCATTGCACTAGTGTCCAATCTCTGCCGGGAGAATTCTGTGAACTGCAAGCTTTGAAACATTTGGTGCTTAGGCAATGTGAATGCCTGAAATTCTTGCCAGAAGACTTTGGTAAGTTGACAAATTTGCAATACATAGACTTTTCTTATTGTCGACTGCTATCTTCTCTACCTCAGTCCTTCCGTGAGTTGACAGGACTGAAAACTCTCGACCTGAGAGATTGTGGGAACCTGAAAATTCAAGCAGATATATTTGACCAAATTAGGAACATTGAGGAGTTGACAATGGAAAACTGCAAGGAATTGAAGATGTTGCCAACACAAACGACATTGCAAGGGTCATTGAGGAAGCTTAATTTGTTTGGTTCCAGTTTAGAAAAACTGCCTGATGATCTCGATAAATTGACAAACTTGCAGCAATTGAAAATAGGGAGTCCATTTTTGAAGAGTTTACCCCCTTCTCTCACGAATCTGCCCTCATTGATGGAGCTTGATCTTCTAAATTGCACACAGCTAACCTCCTATTCCCTGTCGTATGGGCCGTTACTTCTTTTGGATTCTTCAAAAATACAGCAAGGGGAGGCCAATCTTGTGAGGAGTCTATATGGCTACCGCCGTTTCTGAAATCGGCGTGGAAGGTCACTTCTTCACATGCTCTAGAAGAAGCAACCGTTATCGATATCCGTGTTGCTGGATATCACAACCATTTATGTAAAGTGGTTGCAAGTATTGAGGGGTATATGGAGATAGTCAATCCTGTAATTTTTCTGGTCAGACTTCTAATTTTATTTACGTAACTATGGTCAAATATAAATAGTCTCATTCATTATATATATTTAGTAATGATAAAGGACTACAATTAGAGATGATAGTAAAAATATTTTATTGGATTTACTTTATAGTGTAAGAATTGACTCCTATTAAGTTTATTTTTGAGTAGTTTTTTTAATAACTCTTAAGATGAGGATGTTTTTTTATATATTTGAAATATTAATAATTGTATAATTTTAATTAAAAAATATGTTTATATTTAATTTATTTTATATTATTAAATAAATTTATAAAATTATTTTTTATTTAAATAAAATATTGGGAATTTATAGCATGCTATTTCAAATTATAAAAAGTATACTAACTATTACATAATTTCAATATTATATGATTATTATAAATTTAGATATCATGATGTCAAAAATGTGATATTAATAAGACTAAAAAATTTCAACCAATCTAATTAATTCAATTTACTATGACTATCATTCAAATAACTGTAATGTCATCTTTAAAATTCATGATTATAAACACTCAATCTAGAGATCAATACCATCACCAAGTACACTTTTGCAAACATGGGTTGCTCCTTAGCTAGAGTAAGACTACACAATTATACATTTTGTAATATATAGTTCTTCCTCATTGCCCTTGTTAATGGACCATGCTACATACAAGGTATTGTTTAGCCACTTAAAACTGCCATCAAGACGTTATGGAAAAATGTTATTATTATCATCTAAAATTGCACCCTCATTGAACCTAGTTTAGAATTTCAAAATAACAATGGAGATGATCTCAAGATGTGGGACTCTTGTTGTAAAGATCAAACCTCCCAAGAAGGTTGGCTTCTTTCTTAACCTAAATGCAATGTGTTGATCAAACACAACACAAATTTATCTAGAACCTAATCTTATTCTATTGATTTGAAGAGAAAGGGGAAAATAAGGAATACAAAAAGGAAAAGAGTATTGCGATGCACCAATATTTAGTTCACTCCAAGTTGTGTTAAAGCACAAGACGATCCTTTAGAATTGATAAAGAATCACACAACTAATATTAAAATTTTGCTAACAGGTAAAACATGAAGTTGATACACTTGTGAAAGGGTGTGATATCTACAATTAGTTTGTAACAAACATAAAAGAGATTGAAACCCACAAAATACAATTTAAAATTAAGAAGATACACATAATATAACAATAAAAAGAGGCATAATATCAAATTTATTGATTTTAAGGCTTATGCATACATTTTCTCTTCAAAGAATAATATTATAGAGAAGTTTTTTGCTCTAACTATTGGAACCTTTTGGAATGAGAACACTTTGGTCCTTGATACCCACAATCGAGAGGTACAATTGCAACCAAATTTAAAATAATTTCATGGTAGGTTGCAAAGAGTGTGCCCACAATTAAATTGCCATTCCTACTAATTATTTTCACATGTGTCTCCTTGAAATATAATAAGATTGATTAGAAACATAAAAGAAAACATTCCTTGCACTCTTACCATGCCTCTACATTAATGATTCATAGGATTGAATATAAAAAAAGGGAAAATCACCCAAAAATCCATTGCAAAATTGCATGGGGATGGATCTGTAACAAAGTGGTTTAAAAATAATAACTAAGGTAGTCAAGCACTTTCCCCCCTTTAGATCCATTTGGAATTTGCAGGCATTGAAATGCATTAATGGAAATTTTCTAATTCTTCGAGTGCCTTTGATGGCATTTGTAGTGCAACCAAACCATTTGTAGGAGTTTTCGTCTACCAATTAAAATGAAAAATTGTGATGATGATGTAAACAAAAGGACAAGGTAAGATCATCATGGTGTCATCAAATGAACTGATGCATGAAACTTCATTGGATCAAATTTTTAAAAAATGGTTATACAACCAAGTCTAACTACACTAGATTTGCTAACTTGAAAGGTTAAATTCAAAAGGTTGAAGAAATGAAGGTTGTATGAGCTCTGCTAGGGTTTTCTTGTTTCTGTGGTCATCCTTGGCCCCTCTTGCGTCATACCGCACTATTGGCACAAGATTTTTCTCTTTCCTTATGTGTATGACCATATTTATTGCAATTTTTTGGTTTTATTATGCCTTTAACCAACTCTAACCCATCAATTCTTGTTGGTGTTAGTAGTTTGACGACTTTGCTCAATGGCTCCTCCAAACAAATGAACTTGAAAATTTGTTCTGAAAGTGTTTCACAAGGTAAGTCTTTTGACTCCCTAGCTGATGTGGTTTTACATTTTCTTGATTTTGATTATGCTTGTCAATGGCTTGAGCAACACACCCTTGTTGGATATTCTATTGGGAGGACTCCCCTAAAAGTGTGCTTAAAGAATGGGTCCACAAGGCCTAGTTCCCTCACGAGGTCCACCTTGATATGGCCCAAAATTTAGCCAAGGGTTTTTTCTTGTTTCGCTTTGCAGAGGTCAGTCATGTTTAGGAAATCCTAAATCATGGTCCCTGGCATGTCAGCGCTTCTCTGTTGGTTTTCTAGTCGTGGACCTGGGACTTCACTGTCTTGGATGAAACCAAGTTGCAGGTCCCAGTCTGAATTGAGTTTTCAGGTTTTCCTTTCCCTTGTGTGCCTTTTTTGAGTCATATTGCATCCTCTCTAGGGAAGGTCATTTGTATTGAGCTAGATAGGTTTTTTTAGGCTTGACCCCAAAAATGGGTCTTTGTTGAAGTGGACCTTTCAGAAGATTTGAAGGACTCCATTGACATTCAAATTGGAGCTCTCTGGCATATGCAGAAGGTCACTTATTTTAATCTTCCTAACACATGTTATAGATGTCAGTTTGCAGACCACAAGATCAAGGACTACCCTTTGGTAGTGCCTTGTACTCCTTCTCTACCTCGGGAGTCTGAAAAGCCCTGTCAGGCAAATAATTTTGTTGCCAAACTTGACAAAAAATGGACCACAGTCACGAGCTATAAAAATAAGTCCAATGGCTCTGGGACGGTTACCAAAGTCCCTAAGCCAGCTAAAAATGTGTCAAACCCTTTGGCGAAGGGGAAAGAGGCCCCGGTCGGGGCTGATAATATTCTGAGGCAGCACAAGCCAAAGGCTATGCCTCAGCCTGCTACCATTATTATAGCACAACTGAATGCTTCTCCTGAGCCCATAATGGGGGCTCAACAATGGTCTCACAATCCTTCTCCACCTTTAGAAGAAGGTGAATTTGTGCAGGAGAAACAAATATTTTCTTCTCTGAATATTCAAATTGGGTCAGTTCCACTAGCTCATTTTTGCAAAATCGCTTCTCTACTCTGAATGAGGAGGAGCCAAACTCTAATGATATGGAGGAGTTTCACTCATGAATTTCGTCTCATGGAATATTTCAGGTTTGAGAAACCTCTACAGAAAGTATTTTGTAAGGGATACTTTGCAAAAGTATACTAGTATTGAAGTGCTTTGTCTCCAAGAAATTAAAATCACTGGTTTTTTGCTCGTGTTGGCTTGTTGTTTTATCTTGCCAACTAGCCAAATGTATTGTACTGCTCATGATTTTGGGCATGTTGGAGGTGCCACCCTTTTGTCCCCACAGTGGCATGCTTGTTTGGTTGACCATGGGTCTGACCCCACACATTGGCTCGTTTGGATCCTTCTCAACATTGACAATCATTCCTTTGGGATTATCAATGTCTATGCTTATAATGATGATGTGGAACACTCTATGCTTTGGCATTGGATTGCTAATTCTTTTCTAGTTGCTACCTATATTTTGTGTGGGGATTTCAATATGGTTAAAATAATGTATGAGAAAGATGGCACTCTATTGTTCAAATGGGTAGCTAGTGAACAGGAGGCGTGGTTTTACATGTGTAATAAATTGGGGCTCTTTGATCCCAATATTGGTCACCACCATTCTCATTCCCTCTGGCACACTTGGTGTAATTACTAGGCTAGCTCTGACAAGATATTTAAGAGCCTTGATCATGCCATGATCTTAGCTCAATCTTTCTTCTCTTTTGACATCTCTTCACTCCTAGTTAAGCTGTTAGTTGATGTGACTAAATGTCAGATCATTTCCCCATTTCTTGTTGTATTGAATGGGAGACAAGACAACCTTAGGCATGTAAGATGTAGTTCTTTTTGAACATGTCTCTACTTTCACATCAACCCATGTTGGCCCACATTTGTAGGGTCTAGAATTTGGAGTGTGGTGTAGGAGCACCTATTCTTTTCTGGGGTTTGTTTTGCATTTTCTATGAGTCTAGGTTTGGGTCAAGTCATTTTCATGTTTTAATAAGGTCATTGTGACCAAAATTTTGATGTAATTTGGGTCATTAGGTGGTTTTAGGCGTTGGTGTCAAATTTTTCTATGAATAATACATTTTTTGTAAAGTGCTTAATGCATTTTCTTTATGCTAAGTAGGTTGGCAATTGGAATGTGAGGGGTCACGACTTCAAATTTCTATTGTGAACCATTGGTGTGCCTTGAGAAACATGATATAGGGCCTCTAAAACATTTGAGGTAGGTTGGTTGGATGAAATTTTGAACTTTCAATACAATAATACTCTATTTTTGGTGTTTTCTCTGCATATTCTTGTGTTTCTTGAATCTGTACAATCCCGTGCAATCTAAAATTAATGTAAGACCTCAAAAATCTTATGAAGAATTGTGCTATATCTTTCTTTTGAATCTAATTTGAGGATTTTTCATTAGGATTTAGAGGAGGAGAGACAAATTTTCTGAAGGTTGCTTGATATCTAGGGTTTCTTAGGGTTTTGACAAAATAATAGAGTTTTAAGGCCATTCCACCACAGGGTAACTTAGTAAATGGATGGAATGGGCCTATTAGGAGTTAGGTTTAGGATTCTAAAGGTAATGAGGTGGGGTGATGTTGTAGAAGGTCAGATTGCACGTGCATAAGCTTGACAAGTTGAATGTCAAGACATGAAAATACTAGTTTTTGGGTAGGACAACACAAAATTGATGAAGATTGTCAAAAGAAATGGTGGAAATGTTGGTTTGGTGACTGGTTGGATGTGTGGATGAAGGTTTTCAAGTGGTTGAAGAACAAAAATATAGATCTCCTATGGAAAAGAGGCCTAATTAGGCCTAGTAGCAGCGTTGTAGGTCAAATTTTGTTGTGCTGATCCAAAACAGCCCTAGGCAAGGGTTTGATAAGTTGTAAAGCAACATATTGGCTCCCTAAAAGTGTGTTCATCAATTGGTGAAAAGATCACAAGGTGGAGATATAGTTGAATAAGTGTTTCTCCATGGCTACAAGCCCATAGTTGGGTTATCAAAGGAAGATACTATTGGAAAAACAAGGAAAAACAACTAAGAAGGGGGGTGAATTAGTTGTCATAGAATATTTAAAATTTTAGAAACTTAACTTAACTTAATCCTAGATCTGATGAATGAACAATAAATCATAGATAATCAACACATCAGAAACATAGAGAACACCAAGATTTTTAAGTGGAAATCCTATTAGGGGAAAAACCATAATGGATGTCAGTCCACAATATTATACCTTGTTAAAAGTATAAAGAAGAATAATGGGAAGGCACATGCATTCAGGAACACTACCTAGAGCTCACTGCTCAAATACAAGAGGGCTCACTACCCAAAGAAGACACACTATCTTACAATAATTTAGATTAGATCCATAGGGTATGAACTGAGAAAATAGCTTCTACAAAAGCCTGATTACAATTCTAGTTAAGCACAAAAACACTCCTTCACACTTCGCTTAAACTTATTCACACTTTGCTCTGCAATCGAATGATTAGATCACTATTCGCACACTTTCTCTTCCTTTTCTCACACACACACACTTAACTTCGCACAAACAACCATTATTATATATCCGCAACATGGAATTATATCAATAACTTTGTTGGCCAAAATATAGAACATATACACAATGTCATCCCAAATTTACAAGTTAATTTTTAATGTGAATCGAACACCATCGGCCACAATATAATGAAGACTTAAAACAACATCCTCGAGCATGCCAAACATTCAAATTTTAATCTCCAAGGATCCACAACATGCTACAACAACCATGTCATCTAAGAACATAAAAACTGAATATACAAGAGAAAAATCACTAACCACAAGCACATTGATCAACGTGGACGTGCAACAAAGATAGAGCATGATATATAAACATCCACAAGCATCAAGAATCAATAGAGAAGCATCCAAACAACTAAAATTACTAGAATCACATCAACTTCAATCAAGAACACTAATTGAAGCCACTGAAAAACTGTTAGAACACAATTGTTCATAACATGATTAAATATTCACACAGACCTCTAAAACTTTCAGTGGATAAACTAGATACACTCAAAAATAAACCCTTTAGTCTACAATTACTGATCAACAATGTACTAAGAAAGACACCTTCATGACCTTCACTAATCCACTATGAACTTGCAACACTTTCTTTAACAATTTTCTCAATATCCTCGACATATACAACCTTCAATGCAACATTTCTAATAGTGTTGACATCAATGACAACCACATATCAACAACACAACCAAAACATCCAATAGATACCTTAGAAGGTGATTGTGACCTTTCTAACCTTTTGGAAATTGGTTTTTGGAGCCTAATATCACCCTGTCTTGCATCAGGTGGTATAAGAGCTTAGGCTCAAGATCCATTGGTGAAGGAAATTTTGAGTTTCAAGAACAAAGTTGTAAAGAATCATTCAAATGCCTCCAAAGATGGGTAGAACAATAGTTTCTAGGGAGATTAGAGCCCTGAGAGAGAGCGAAGAAGTGATTTTGGCTAGGATGGAAGCACTAGAGAAGAAAGAAAAGAGAGGTAAGGGTTCGGTTGAGGGTGAAGGAGAAAACCCTCTAGTAGAATCCCAAGAGGAGTTGGGAACTAAAGAAAGGAAGTTTATGCAAGTGCTCAATGCTACAAGAGGTGAGGCTCATGATGTGAAGATAGACATTCAAATGTATGGGGGGAAAATGGATGGAGAAGAGGTCATTGAGTGGATTGATGCTCTAGATAATTATTTTGAGTACAAGGAGGTGCCTAAAGACAAGAAGGTTAAGTTTGCTAAAAAAATTTTAAAGTGACCAACATTAACTTGGTGGAATTACATCCAAGAAGAGAGAGTAACGAAGAACAAGCCCAAGATTAACTCATGGGACTAGATGGTGCAAAAGGTAAAGAGTCAATTCTTACCTACTAATTATGAGATATAAATTTATAGGAGGCTACAAAGTTTAAAACAAAAAGAGATGGATGTGGCTGCTTACATTGAAGAATTTCATAAATTGACCATAAGGTTAGGGCATATGGAGAATGAAAAAGAGAAAATGGTCAGATATTTGAATGGATTAAGGTCTACAATTCAAGATGAAATCAGTTTAACCACTCCTAGGATAGTAGAGGAGTGTTTTCAAATGGCTACAAAGGATAATGAGAAGATAAGGAAAAGGTTGGAAAAGGAATCAAGGGGAAGAGGTAAGATTTTTAGGGGTAGAGGTATCCTTGGAGGAAGAGGTTCTCAAAGAGGACCGAATGAACAAAGCAATTCTCAAGAATCAAGTGGAGAAACTAGAGGAACTTTCAGAGGCAGGAGACTAGGAGCAAGAGGCAGGGTTAGTGGATTAGGAAGGGTCTCTAATGCCTTCTCAGGAAGGTGTTATAACTACAATCAATATGGAAATCCTACTTGGAAGTGCCTGGACAAATAGGGTACAAGCTCTCAAGGTGGAGAAAGAAGAACTCACCTTGTTCATGAAGAGGAAGAAGAAGAAAGTGTGGGCTCATGTGTAGGCTCATCATATCTCCATGAAAAACTAGAAGTAGGAGAGGCCTTGATGATTATAAGGAAACTAATCAAAGTACCAACTATAAAGGAACCCCCTCAAAGGAAGGTTTTTTTAGAAAAACATGTAAGACTCAAGGAAAGGTATGCAAAGTCATCATTGACACTGGTTCTATAGACAATATTGTATCTTTGGAAATGGTAGAGAACTTATGATGAAAGAGATGCCTCATCCTAATCCATATAAGATTTCATGGCTTAACAAGGGGCAACAAGTTCTTGTGAATGAGTAGACTTGGGTGGATTTCTCAATAGGTCCCTACAAAGATAAAGTACTTTGTGATATTGTGCCCATGGATGTGTGCCACCTACTTCTTGGTAGGCCTTGGAAATATGACCAGAAGGCACAACATGATGGCTTTAAGAATGAATATTAGAGTGAAAAAGATGGTGATACAATCACTTTAGAACCTCTGCAAGAAGATGATAGGATAGTGCATGAAGGTCCTAGTGTGATGGTTGTGAAGGAGAAGGTGTTCTTGAAGGACTTGGAGAAAGAAGAGGTTGGTTTTTCCATTGTAGGGAAGCATATTTCTGATGCAACCGCAAATGATAGAGAAGAAGTCCCAAATGAAGTGCAAACCTTGCTTGAGAGATATGAGAACATTGTGGTGAAAGAGCTACCAAGTTCATTGCCTCTAATCCATGATGTAAGCCACCATATTGACTTGATCCCTGGTGCAAGTCTTCCCAATAAAGCAACATATAAAATGACACCTCAACAAAATGAGGAGATCAAAAATTAGGTGCAAGAACTACTAGATAAAGGTTTGGTGAGAAAGAGACTTAGTCCATGTGTGTTGTGCCAACTGTCTTGGCACCTAAAAAATATGGAGAATGGAGACTTTGCACTAACTCAAAATCTATCAACAAGATAACCATTATATACAAATTTCCTATACCCCGGATGGAAGACCTCATGGATAGTTTGGTAGGGGAAAATTAATTTTCCAAAATAGATTTGTAAAGTGGCTATCACTAGATAAGAATTAGAGAGGGTGATGAATAGAAGACGGATTTCAAGACTAATGAGGGCCTTTATGAATGGTTGGTGATGCCTTTTGGGCTATCTAATGCTCCTAGTACATTCATGAGACTCATGAATGAGGTTCTAAAAATTTCGTTAACAAGTTTGTAGTGGTGTATTTAGATGACATCTTGGTATTTAGCAAGACAAGAGAAGACCACTTGAATCACTTGGACAAAGTTTTGGGAAAGCTCTATGAAGAAAAACTGATGATTAATCTCAAAAAGTGTGAGTGGATGAAAAAATAACTTGTGTATTTGGGCTTTGTGATCTCAAGAGGAAAATTTAAGATGGATCCAAAGAAGGTTGAGGCCATCCTCAATTGGCCTACACCTAGAATAGTTGGGGAAGTCAGAAGCTTCCATGGGCTAGCAAGTTTCTGCTGGAAGTTTGTAAGGGGTTTCAGTCACATTGTTGCACCTATGATAGATACCATTAAGGGGGAAACGAAAGGCATATTCCAGTGGAAAAAGGAGGTTGATCAAAGCTTTGATTACCTCAAAACAAAGGTAGCACAACAACCCATTCTTACACTTCCTAATTTTCATAAGGTATTTACAATAGAATGTGATGCTAGTAATTTGGCCTTAGGGGCAGTGTTAACTCAGGAGGGAAAGCCTATTGCATTTTTTAGTGAAAATTTGAATGAGGCTAAGAGAAAATATTCATCCAATGATTTAGAACTATATGCCATGGTGCAAGCACTCAAAAAATGGAGGCACTATCTGCTACCTATGGAGTTTGTGGTGCTCACATAAAACCATGCTTTGAGTTTTCTGAATAGTCAATAAAAATTAAGCCATTGACACATGAAGTGGGTTGAGTACCTGCAGGCTTACACATTCTCCATAAAACACAAGAAGGGACAAGCCAACAAAGTGGAAAATTCTCTAAGTAGGAGGGCAGTGCTAGTGCAAGAGGTGTAGCTCCAAAGTGTGGGTGTAGACTCACTAAAAGGTATGTATCAAGATGATGAAGACTTCCATGATGCATTTTTTGTTTGTGAACAATCACAGGGGTTATTTCATAAGGAATATGAGTATTTTGTGTTGCAAAAAGGGCTAATCTTTAAGGGGGCTCAATTGTGTATACCAAAGTGTTCCATGAGGGAGAATTTGGTTAGAGAGAAGCATAGTGGGAGCCTAGGAGGGAATTTTGGTTATGATAAAACATTGGATTAGGTTAGAATATTTTATTATTGGCCCAAGATGCATTTGGATGTGAAAATGTATGTAGAAGGATGTGTCATATGTCAAAGAGCTAAAGGGACAAGCTCAAATGCTGGTTTGTATCAACCTTTTCCCATACCAAGCAAACCATGTGAAGCAATAAGTATGGACTTTGTCTTAGGTATGCCAAGAACCTCAATGGAGTATGATATTGTATACGCTGTGGTAGATAGGTTTAGAAAAATGGCACACTTCATGGCATGCAAGTCAACTAATGATGCCTCCCATATTGCAAGTTTGTCCTTTAAGGAGATTTTAAGAATTCACGGTCTGCCACTGTCAATAGTGTCTAATAGAGATGCAAAGTTCATTGGCCATTTTTGGAGAACATTATGGAGGAAGTTGGGGACTAACTTAACCTTTAGTTCTACCTATCATCCTCAGACAGATGGGTATATTGAGGTTGTTAATAGGTATTTGGGAAATCTACTAAGATGTCTGACCAAGGAACACATTCAATCACGAGACTTAATCTTGTCACAAGTAGAGTATGCATATAATGACTCAGTCAACTAGAGTATTGGTAGAAGTCCATTTGAAGTTGTTTATGGAATGCATCTAAGGGGTGTTTATGATTTAAGAGACTTGAGTGGGGTGAACAAGAGGATTTCTCAAGGAGAGTATTTTGTAGTTGCTATGCATGATATACACAAGCAGGTTAAGGAGACACTTGAGAAGAATGCATACAAGTATAAAAACAAAGCAGACTTGAAAAGAAAGGATGTACAATTCAAAGTGGGTGATCTAGTATGGGAACATCTGAGAAAGGAGAGACTACCTAAAGTAAAGTATACAAAGTTGATGATGAAGAAGATAGGACCCTGCAAGGTGGTCCACAAATATGGGAACAATGCATATGAGATTGAACTCCCACAAGGAGTTGCCATATCACCAATTTTTAATGTAATTGACCTATATCCCTTCAAGGGATTTGTTTTTGCAGGAGAAGAAGCAAGTGAACCTTAGAATGATGAGGGAGAGTGGATCAAATATCTCCCACCTACTCAACCTATGCAACTTGAAGCTATCTTGGATTCAAGGGAGGTGAAGAGAACAAGGAGGAAGGTATATACAGAACACTTGGTCAAATGTATTGGATTACCTGAAGAAGATGCAACTTGGATGTTTGAAGAAGACATAAAGTAGCATGGCACATCAGTCAAAGACCTTATTTCATCCAGAGGATGAAATTTCTCTTCCTTGATTGTATGGTGTAGGAGCACCCATGCTTTTTTGGGGTTTGTTTTGCATTTTCTAGGAGTCTAGGTTTGGGTCAAGTCATTTTCATGTTTTAATAAGGTCAATGTGACCAATATTTTGATGTAATTTGGGTCATTATATGGTTTTATGCATTCGTGTCAAAATTGTCTATGAATAATACATTTTTTGTAAAGTGCTTAATGCATTTTCTTTATGTTAAGTAGGCTGGTAGTTGGAATGTGAGCAGTCACAACTTCAAATTTTTGTTGTGAATCATTGGTGTGCCTTGAGAAACATGATATAAGGACTCTAAAACATTTCAGGTAGGTTGGTTGGATAAAATTTTGAACTTCCAATACAATAATATTTTGTTTTTGGTGTTTTCTCTACATATTCTTGTGTTTCCTGAATCTGTAAGATCCTGTACAGTCTAAAATTAATGTAAGGCCTCAAAAATCTATTGGAGAATTGTGCTAGCTTTCTTTTGAATCTAATTTGAGGAGTTTTCATCAAGTTTTAGGGGAGAAAAGATAATTGTTTTTAAGGTTGCTTGATATCTAGGGTTTCTTAGGGTTTTGGCAGAATAATGGAGTTTTAAGGCCATTCCATTGTAGGGTAACTTAGTAAATCGATGGAATGGGCCTGTTAGGAGTTAGGTTTAGGATTCTAATGGTAGGGAGGTAGGGTGATGTTGTAGAAGGTCAGTTGCACGTGCATAAGGGTATGTGCAGGATCATCATGGAAAAAATAGACCCTTAAGTGGCAAAAAATTTAGAAAAATCAGAGTTAGGCAACTTGACATAAAAATTTGAATAAGTTATCTATATTATTTCAAAAATATGTAAGAATAGAATTTGTAGAAAATTTAATGTAGTTTCTAAACTACTAGGTTTATTTTTAAAAAATTCTATTTGGTGAAATTTTGAAATTTCAATGCAGTAGTACTTAAATTTCAAGAAAAAATAAGAAGTGGGTGTCTATTTAACCACCCTAACCGCAATAAAATGATGATATTTTTTTATAAGATTTTAGATATAAGTAGAGGACTAAAGTTCTGATGTGATGCATATTTTTTTGTAATTTTTTTCCAACTAAATAATTAATTATGAATTTTTTATTATAAATTTAAAAAAATATAAAAACTCGTATGTCTGACCACCTTGCTTGGTCAAAGCTTTATGAAATTCATTTTTATTTTTTTAATCCTATAGTATACAAAGCATAGAGTGTGATGCATATTTTAGATTCAAAAAATGTGATACCATTTAAAAGCTATAGATGTTTTTCAATCAGCCTATCACATAGGACTTTAGTCATAATTCAAATAGAAAATGAATAATAATAATTTATTAAATTCAAAGCAAAGCATAATTTATATTGATGGAAAACTGAGAATCTCCTTTAAAAACCCTTTTCCTTTCATCAATTTTGGGTAAAAAAAAGTCATCAGCCACATACCCATCATCTCACCACTTTTTGGCCCATCATGATCCTACACATACCCATAAGCTTGACAAGTTGAATGTCAAGATATGAAAATACTGGTTTTTGGGTGGGACAACACAAAATTGATGAATATTTCCAAAAGCAATGGTGGAAATGTTGGTTTGGTGACTGGTTGGATGTTTGTATGAAGGTTGTTAGAATTGGCTATGGATGCCAAGATCTTGAGACCAAATGGAAAGCACAAAAAGAGAGAATGGAATGTGACAAGAATAAATTGTATTTTTATCAATATGATTCAATGATATGATTGTGATTGTGTACAATGTAGTAGATACCCCTTGGTTATATGGCTAAGGTGAGATGCAAGATGTCATAGGATTATGACAAGTGTCTTAATCATATGACATGAGACAACTAATCACACTTACCTAGGTTTACATGTGTTACAAGTCAAAATATAAGATAACAACTAATGACAACTAACACCTTCTAGAAATATTCCTTCCTATGACCTAAGTAAACTTAACATGTGTAAATAAGTCCCCTAGTAATGAATGAACTAGGTACAAGACTTCATTTACACCAACACCCCCCCTTAAGTGCAACTTAGGGAGTAGCAGATTATTATGCAAATGACACAAAGGTGGGTCCTGACTACTAGGCCATGTCAGGTACCCATGTAAAAATGCAATGCAATCTCTCACAAACAGAGAAAAGGAGAGAACCCAGTGGGACAAAAATCCTCCCCAAAAGAGAGATGAAATACAAAAAATGAAATGCTCTCAATGATGCATGAGAAGGCCAAAACCCCATGTGAGGAAAAATACCCCCCCATAAGAGAGAAGTAGAAGAGAGACAAGGAATCCCCCCCCTCAATGTTGAGTCTCCTACAATGATGGTAGAATCTCAACATTGAATGTTGAAGATGATCCAAAAGTGCCAAACAACGTTCCTCCCCTTAGGAAGAAACAAAACCATGGATGTATGCAGGATGTCAAGATGATGAATGATGTATGATGTCTCTGAAGCATGCTCAAGTGTCTCCATGTTGATGCCAAAATCTAACACACTCCAAACAGGCATTCTAGGCCACACTACTGAAGTGGACAATCCAACATCTAGCGGAGATGAATGTAGAACACAATCCAAAGACAAGGATATCCCCTCTAAAGACAAAGAAGCCTCCTCCAAATGTTGTCCAAAAGTATCCACACTCATGCAAAACTGTAAAGAATGATCATGTAGAGAATGAACAAGAGGGTCAAGGTGTTTCCTTACAACAATTGAAGAAGGAGCATCTTCATCAAAGATAAGATGAATTTCGTCAATGATGTCCTCCAAATTTGTAAGATGGGACTCCACAAACAAGTCTAAAATAGCTATCAAGAAGTCATCCAAAGTAGCCATATCTAGAAGACAACCAGGATCCTACTGCACTGAATTAGAAGGAGTGAAAACTATAGCAACAAAATCATCATCAACTACAACAGTAGATGGAGGAGATGAAATGCATGAATCAAGAACTGGATCTGATGTGAGAACTCCCAAGTTCAAGTAGCCAAATGTCTCCTCTAAATTATGGTTCATATGATCAAGAGTCGAAGGAACAATGTCACCATCAAAAGCAAAATTTGCAAAGGTATACAGTTGAGATGAATGATCAACCACCCAAGCGGAAATGATCTCTCGACTCTCCAAGTCTTGAATGATGACTGAATCAGGTGTAAACTCCATAGTTCTCCCATCTCCACCATGTGTAATCTGATATATGGAAAGAAGATTGTTCGTCAAATGAGGAGCACATAAAAATCCTAAAAAGTGTTGTCCCCAAAACTAATAGATCCCTTCCCAATTACACTCATGTATGAATTGTTTCCTATCAAGATAAGGGACATAGTACAAGGTTAAAATAAAGAGAATATAGACTATGAAGATGCCATATGATGAGATGCTCTTGAATCTAGAAGTCATCTCCCTCATCCTGGACTTGAAAAATCACAAAGAGCTTGTCCTTTATTTCTTGATGTAGATGCTTGACCTTTTTCCTTTTTATACTGTTTTGAAGAAGAAGGAGGAGGAGGTGATTCAGACATTCTAGAAGGAAAATAAATGTAATTCTTTTTTAGAATATTTTTCAACTCATCAATATCCTTCTTATAACAATAATGTTCTTCATGTCCATCCTTCTTGCAATATACACAAAAAGGCCTCTCCTTCTTAGATGATTCCCCTTTAGAAGAGGATTTTTTCTTTGCTTGATCTGAATGTGGATTATTCTTTCCTTTCTTCTATTTCTTATTTGATTATGATTCTTTCACCTAACTAACCAACAATTCCTAAGATTTAGAAGTCTTGATGAGACCCATTGAGATAAGATTTTTTGCTCATGTATCAACATCTTAGAAAATGATGCAAATGAAGGTGTAGTATATGCGAACCCCATAGTCAATCTATGAGTATGACAACTAGAAACAAACAAAGCATAATCAGGACCAAGTTTATTCATTGTATTGTAGACCAACTAAATGTCCTTATCAATTCTACATGCTTTACATTGCTCTCTTTGATCATTAACCTTAGTGATGTAGTCTTGGATGTTGTCAAAGTTCTTAGGATCAAGATTCATCAAATCATTATCAATTTGATAGCCTCTTACTTCATTTGTAGTACCATACAATATTTTCAATTTTTCCCAGGCTTCATGAGAATTTTTACATGATTCAATTTGGAACAATAAATCTTGAGAAACTAGTCTACAAAGACACCCAAGAGCTTTGGTATGTTTTATCATCCATTTTAATGTTTTATCTACATTTGTAGGTTCAGGTACCTTATCTTCAACATATAGAGTGTGACCTTCTATCATTTGAATAATCCATGCATTTTGATGCCATGTTGAATAATTATATGATGTGAGCAAAGGAACCTTAGAATGATCCATAAGAGAGCACAATCAACTAGATGAAAGAATGCACCAAGAGATCCACCCCAAATCACTCAATCAAGAAACCCCCAAAGTAATATATGATTTTGCACTTTATATTTAGTGTTTTTATAGTTTCCACTTGCTAAATCAACGAAGTGGACTTTTATCTTAGTGCTTATAGATGCCAAAATAGGTCATAGAATGAAGTACAATTTTTTGTACAAAATGAGATCAATCTGATCATACCGTTAAGAAGTACACAAAAAAAATTGCACTAAAAAATGTTACCATAGGAGTAAGATATGAGCTCCCAAAGTTCCCAAAATGAGGACGAAGCAACAACACCTGTGAGAATCTAAAAATTCTGGAAAATATAAGCACCAAAACCAAAAACCAATTGCACCATCGTGTAGAGTATGAAAAATTAGCCAAAATCAAAAATAATTTCTCAAAAAAAGGCATCAAAATGAGCAAGATATCTGCGTTTGAAAATCAGCTACAAAACTTAAAATGCAAATGGGATGGGGTCCAAAATTTTCAAAAAGATGCTAACGTCACTACTGATGTAGGATGATGTTAGCTGATCATCGATTAAATTTGATGGTTATGGGCCCATCACAAAGAATATTCCTCTGCCTACTGGAATATGTTGATTCCACTCTCTTAATTTTGACGCCCTCCAATGGTTGCCATTTCGCAAAATATTCCTTTGAGAATATTCTTTTTGTACGTTGCCTATCTTTTTGACTGCCAAATTTTATAAAGAAGGCCAATTTTTGAAATGAGGGGTCGCGAAAAGTCCACATACAAAGGCCCACGTGGCAAGCAGCCAGTACCATGTCAGGTATTGCAGTACCTGTATGTAGGTACAATCCGCACAAAATATTTTTCCCTCTTTTTTTTGGATTTTATTTAAAGCTTTTCAAATGAATTGATCAATAGATAAATATTTTTTTTGAAATTTTTCTAGAAAATATTTAAAAAACTGAATAATGAATTTATTTTCAAAAAATCATACTGTCAACTCAATAATGACCACCTGGGGGGCCATACGACTCCCTGGGAATTTTTTTTATCCTTACCAGACAATTTCTCTGATTTGGACGAATTGATAGTCAATATTAGGGTTCTTTGGCCCTTTTGGACACGATGGCAGGGTCGGATTTGACTCAAAATTCTCCAAACATGCAGCTACCTTCTGGATCTGGCAACCACTCTTTAGCTTCAAACCCTCATAGATTTGGCCTCGAATGTCCATTTGGGATGAAACAAAAGGAAACATCAAATTTCTCGAACCTTACAGATGTAATGGAAAGCTTAGATTTGCACCAAAAAGCTCTGATATGAACCTGAAATAAAGAACCAAAAATGGAACTCACCCAAATCTAGTATCTCTCTTTAGAAAAAAGACTCTCCAATGGCACCCAACCCGCTCTGATACCATGTTAGAATTGGCTATGGATGCCAAGATCTTGAGACAAAATGGAAAGAACAAAAAGAGAGAATGGAATGTGACAAGAATAAATTGTATTCTTATCAATATGATTCAATGATATGATTGTGATTGTGTACAATGTAGTAGAGACCCCTTGGTTATATGGCCAATGTGAGATGCAATATTTCATAGGATTATGAAAAGTGTCTTAATCATATAACATGAGACAACTAATCACACTTACCTAGATTCACATGTGTTACAAGTCAAAAGATAAGATAACAACTAATGACAACTAACACCTTCTAGAAAGATTCCTTCATATGACCTAAGTAAACTTAACATGTGTAAATAAGTCCCCTAGTAATGAATGAACTAGGTACAAGACTTCATTTACACCAACAAAGGTTTTCAAGTGGTTGAAGAACAAAAATATAGACCTCCTATGGAAAAGAGGCCTAATTGGGCCAAGTAGCAGTGTTGTAGGTAAAATTTTGTTGTGTTGATCCAAAACAACCCTAGGCAAGGGTTTGATAAGTTGTAAAGAAGCATATTGGGTCCCTAAAAGTGTGTTCATCAATTGGTGAAAAGATCACAAGGTGAAGATATAGTTGAATAAGTGTGTCTCCATGGCTACAAGCCCATAGTTGGGTTATCAAAGGAAGATACCTCAAAAGGTGATTGTGATTTTTCTAACCTTTTTGAAATTGGTTGTTGGAGCCTAATATCACCCTATCTTGTATTAGAGTGTAGGCCACTAGATAATAAAGGCTAGATTAATTGGTGGACTGATGCAATCACTCACACGACTATGTTTCTCTATATTTATAGGTTCTAGTTGGCCATATTTCATCGGCTATCTTATGAGGCTACCACTGTTGACCTATGCTCAGCTATCGAGGCTCTGGTGGCTATCCCTTTCTCCCCATCAGTTCAGGTTAGGGTGGCAGAGTTAAGACACAAAAAAAAGTTGAAAATAATTATGCTGCCAGAGGTGTGTAAATCAAAGCCATATTGAACTGGTTAAAAATTGGTGGGCATGCCTCCAAGGAGTTTTCTTTGGCCATGCATGCTAGGCACTCTTCTCTGGGAATCAAAAAAATAAAAGATGGAACCTAGGTGATTTATGAGCTACCTGATATTCTCTAGACCTTTGTTAGGCATTATGAACAAGTGTTCACTGCTTAGGAGTATATGTTGGAGTGAAAGAAAGCCCTTCAGGATTGCCTTGCTATTGTGCCAAATAGGCTATCTTTAGCCTAGAAATATTTTTGCAAGCAATTTTTCACTATTGAATAATTGAAGGAAGTCATTCATACCATGGTGGACATGACAAGGCCTCGGGTGTTGATGGCTTCCCTTGTGAATTTTACAAGGCCCTCTAGGATTGTGTTGGGAAAGACTTACATAAATTCTATCTTGAAGCTTTTCATTTTAAAACTTTGGGTAGTATAATTAATCAAGGAAATATCAAATTCATACCTAAGCTTGGAGATCCCGAAAACATCTGCAACTAGTGGCCTATCACACTCGTCAATGTATCTTACAAAATCATTGTTGAAGCTTTGGCTCTAAAGATTTTCCATCTTTTTCCTTAGATTGTGTGCCCAGAGCAAATTGGTTTCATTAAATCTAGATTTATTCTGGACAACATTCTTGTCATGTGGGAAGATATGGAGTGGGCTAGGTGTTCAGACCAAAAAACCATTTTTCTCAAAATTGATTTTGCTAAAGTCTATGACTACATTGAGTGACCTTTCATTCTTATCATGTTAAAAGCCTTAGGGTTTGGGCCTAACTTTATTTAGGCCATCCAAATGCTTTTCTCAGATGCCTCTACTTGTATTACCATTAATGGCCACCAATATTTTTCTTTTGGTTTATTTTTCTCTATTCGGAAAGGATGTTTGCTTGCTCCTCTTTATGTGCTTGCTACCAAAGGATTTGGTTAGTTACTAGACAATGCAATTTCTCAACAACATGTTAGAGGCATTTCCCTGCCTAACTCCTAGGCTCATAATGTTGATGACTCTTTCCTCACCCTTCTGGACGAAGAGAATAATATTAAGGTGGCTTTTGAATGCCTTCACATTTTTTTTCTTGTGTCTGGTTCCACCATTCAATGACATAAAACTCTATGTTACAGACAGTTTATTCTACCCACTCCTCATTGGTTTCAGTAGTACGGTTGGAAATGGATTGGGCTAGGGGAAATATTTTAGTTTTTGGGCATTCCCTTCACCTTCTAGGGTTCTCTAGGATTAAGAAAAAGTTGTCCTATTGGATTACCAAGCCTCTTTCTTTGGTCGAGAAATTTCAAGTTTGCTCTAAGATTTTGGCTACTATGCATATTTATTACTCCTCTTGTTGAGCTCCTTCTAAGGCTGCTTATGCCAAACTCAAAAAGCTACTTCAAGACTTTCTTTGGGCCTCTACGGAGTCCCATAGAGGGTTTCACCACATTGCTTGGGAGCTCTTCTACTTACCCAAAGACTTTGGAGGCCTTGGGCTACTCTCCACTCAAAGAAAAGGGACTACCTTATGTGTGAAATGGATTATTAGAGCCCTTACTAGAGATGAAGCCTGGAAGATTCTTCTCGGGCATTTCATCCAATCTAGATTTCCTATTCATAGACCCACTTGGAAGGGGATTGGATTTCAAACCCTTATGGGTATGAAGGAACTGGTCCAAATTATGGGAAATTTTGTGGCCAAGAGCATTTGGAGAGCCTGGGAAGCAGTTTAGCCTTGGCTTCCATGATGGGCTTTCAATCAACCAAAAAAATATTTGGTGGTCACCCCTCTTTGCCAGTAATGGTCAACCATTGGCCAAATCACCTTGGCTTAATGCGCTAAGGTTCCACAAGAAATGCATTCAAACTTTTCAACATGTGTTTCATAGACCTACAATGTGCATTATGCCATGGGAATATTTTTGTGTTCTCTATAGTCTCCAAAACTAGGACCGTGATACTTATGATGGTCTAGTGAATGCTATTCATATATATATGCTTCATAAAGTGGGAATTCATGGGTCCAAGCCCTAGTGTAAGGACTGGAAGTGGTACTCAGACACCCCTTTCATGAATTACAAGCCTAGGCTTGACTATATGTGGATTTCACCACATTTTTCTATGATTGATAGTTTGAACCAAAGGAAACTTCTTCAATCCTTCATTCATGTCTAGAAAAAAATATTTTCTACCACTTGGTCTACAAGTGTTGAGCCAAAAATTTCCCACTTTTCTTGGTGTATTCTTTTCCAAGGCTTACCTGTGGTGTCTTGGCTAGTTCACTTGGGGGTCCAGGACCCTCGATGCCCTTTTCATTGGAAAGTTGAGTCTTTTAAGCATCTCTTCTGGTTTTGAACTAGAGCTCAACAATTTTGGAATTGGATTCATGACTTCTTTTAGTCTTTTAGACTGGAGCCCTTCTGTTGGCATATGGTTCTATTGGGAGATTCGCCCAAACTTCCTGCTAAGTATGCCCAGCTTTGGCACACTTTCAGGGTGGAAATCCTCTTCAATATCTAGAAAGATAGAAATGCCTACATATTTTCTCACACTCAAATGGATAAATTTTTTTCTTTGTATTCTAAATCTATTATTTGCTTTAGCGTACTTTTGCAAATCTAAGTTTAAGCTAAGAAAGTTTCACTTGAGGTGGCTCACCTTCAAACTTGCTTCTAAATCATTGGGGAAATGTCTTGTATACTATGGCTTAGGTGCCCACTTCACCCAATTCCTCTCACGCCCAATTGCCCTCTCGAGGCTGACAGTGGAGTGGCTTTGCTCGGCCCCACTCTTATCCTCCTCTTTGGTGTGGTTCCCACCCTCTTCTGCGAGCTGGCCCTCTAGAGGAGTCGCGAGGAGCAGCGATGGTGGTTCTGGGTGGCCCTATGATATTACTCCTGGTAGTGACTTTGGTTGGCCAGACTCTGGTAAATATTTTCTTCATCTGACGATTGCAATTTCACCCATGTGAAAGGAAGATAAAGAGAAGGAAAAAGAAGCTAACGATGGTTGAGGTCCTCCTCCTTACGTCACTCCAAAGCCTACTGATTTATGGGGAAAGAAAATGGATGGCAGAGACCCTCCTGGCTTTGCTAGTACTACTTTGGCTGCTTAATGGCCTTTTTTATATTTGTAATCTTGGACTTCTGGGCTAGGCCCATGTGATTGATGGTATTTTTTGGTTTCTAGGCGTGGCCCATATGACTCTCGGGGTGTGCCTTCTTACCACCCACTTTTTTTTGTGAATATGTATTTATATCTTTATTATTAATTTAGATGTATGTCTATTCATCAAAAAAGGTTGAGGAAGTTTTGCAAAGGGTGAAGGGGCTGATGATGTTAGAAAGATGTCATGTTGATGTAAGCATTGCACAAATTATAGGAATTTGCAACTCCACTTGATGGTAGATGAGATTTTAAAGGTTTAGTTCACTTGGTAAAGGGATTTTCACAAATGATGTTTGCATTATTAAATGATGATGTTGAAGAGGAGGAGAATGTAAAAGGAATAAAACAAAAAGAGTGAGCTAATTGACAAAAAATACTTCAATTTCTTATTTCTTCCTTCTTGGACTAAGCTAAAGTGATGCATTAATGTCTCTTGATTTTCTTTTTGATCCATGGATGGCTCTCAAAAATAGGATAACCTTAGCAATGTGGAGATTTGGATGGTGAAATTAGAAGCATAAGTTTAAGGTATATGAAGCGATAATAATGGTGGATGAAGGTTCTATTTTTATAGATGTTTGGATGGTGGAATGGAGGGTGAAGATATTACTATGAGATGGATGGTTGATTTTGAGGGATAATGAGAAGCCTTAGCCTTGTGAAGTGGAAGCATGTGAAAATGTCACTTGGCATGGGAAAGAGGGAAAGGTGTGCTCACATGTGTTAGCACACATTAGAAGGACCATGGAGATGAAAAATGGAAACATAAGTGGCAAAATGTAAGAAGAGTAGGCTAAGAAATATGAAAAAAGGATAGAGGAAAGCATAGGGTTTATTTATGGGGAGAAATATCTCACACATGTGTGAGTACATCCAACAAGAAGATTGGTCAAAGAGTGGGGTGGAAGGGTGAGAGTGACATGTGCATGCAAGAACTTAAGAGTGGAAGAAGACATGTATCACATGACTACAAGTTTGGGGATTTGAAAGAATTTTAAATTGAAAAATATATTAATAAGTGATTAGGATTAGTTTTATTAAATAATTTGGCTTAGAAGAATTTAGAAATAAGGGATAAGGTTAAATTAAATTAAATTAATTTAAATTTTTGAAGAAGAGCACACACTAAATTAAATTAATTGTTGGGATGCAAAATAATTAGTTATGAGGATTTAGAATATGGCTAAGTGGTAACAATTAATTAAATATTTAATTTAATTAATTACAAAAATGAAGAATTCAAGGTGTATACATTTTGCCCCTCTTTGATGCAATATCATAATAATGATGATGACATCATGTCAAAGAAAAGAAAATAATATGCCCTAGTAAATGGAAGAAGAGTTGAGTGATGCCCTCTCGAGAGGCTACCAAAAAAAAGAAGTTTTCATGGAAAACACTTGAAAAAAGGAAGAAAATTTGGTGATGACAAGGGGAAGAAATGAGAGTGTTTTGTGAAACAAAAGAGGAGAAAGATGAAAAAATGAGTAAATGGAGGAAGAAAGAAGGAATAAGGTGGATCCTCCAGTTGAAAATGGTATGTTTTAGGGAATAGGGTGGTGTTAGGGGGTCTATAAATAGAGTAAGAGAGGACCTATAAGGGTCATTTTCACTCTCTCATTTGGTGGATTAAAGATCTCTCTAACTTGTGGAAGCAACAAGATGTTCAAGGTTCCATTCCACACAAATCATGCAAAGTGGGTTCGACTGCACAAGTTAGGCCAGCAAAGGAAGGGAAAGTGGTATATACTTTCCTTCAAGGTGTCTAGGAGTAGGCTAGGTGTCATTGATGCTAGGAAAAACATCAAAAAATGGAGGAACTACTTTTTTTAGTGCATATGCGATCATGATTAACAATTTCATGGGTGAAAGTAGCACTTGTGTGAGAAAATGTAGCACCTATGTAGGCATGACAAGATGGGGTGTAGCACTTACATGGATTAGGATAGTGCTTGCCTAGGACATACTAGCTCTTGAGCTAGTATAAATAGGGTTAGTGTTGGATAGGTTAGCATTTGTGTGGGTTATAATTATGCTTGTAAGGGTGGTTTAGCATTTAAGAGGGAAGATTTAGTGGTTGCACTGATTTATCACTTATGCATGTAAGAGTAACACTTGCACTATTTAGGATGATTATGTTGGGTGATCCCACAATAGTGTTTTACACTTTTTGGGACATCCTAATTTTTCTTGAAATCACATATTTTTAGAAAATATAATGATTTAATCCTTGAAAAGTTATATTTATAGGATTCCAATTGAGGATGGTTTCATCAAACCACCTTAAACTTTAGGGTGACTCATCATAACAAATGATATAATTAAGTATAATATTTAGGATATTTCCTAATACGCCGTCTTAAGGGGTCCTAATATGATGTCTTAAGGGGATCAAAGAAGTAATATACATGTTGTTTAGTGATTATACAATCAAATATAAAGTTTAAAAGTAGGAAAAAATACACATTTAACAAACAAAATATATAGAATATTGATTTTGATACATAAAAGTACATAGAGTATAATTGTGTATGTACATGTGTATTTGTAATTTGTATAAAATGTTTAATTGTGTAAGTATGTATGCACACATATATGTCAACTCAAAACAATGTTTACAAAATTTGGCTATGCCATCTCAAACTTATGCCTATAATGTAGTAGGTCTTCACGCCACCTGATATCAAAATGCTACAAGCAATATCAATGAAATCATCAAAACATACATATTTTACTTTATATAAAACTATCTATATGTACACAACTCAAGTACCTATATTTAAAATTATTCCACACATGTGTGTAGGTTGAATTTGCATCCTCTCCTTTTTGTTTCAAACTATGAGATCAATGTAATGATGGCTTAAGGATACACAAAAGGATAATAAATCAATTTTAACTATTAATGTACAAACAATATCAATATATAATCAAAACATGTATTTAAATATAATTTAATTAATAATTACCTATTTTTACCAAGTAGTCCATGTTGTCTAGGTTGAATCTGCATGGACTCCTTTTTGCGATGATGGCTTAAGGATCTATAAAAGGACAATTTAAATCAGTTTCAACTAATAACACACTTGAGCAAATATCAAAACATGTATTTAATCTATTTAAAATGACTTTATAAAAATAAAACTATATTTACCTGTATTTACTTATTCCATTGTACCATCTACATCCTCTCTTTTTTTCAATGCATATATGATTGTCTCATGCTCTTTCATAGAAATTGTCCATAACACTTTATTTGTAGGTTTTCCATGATACCAATCTAGTTTTATATTCGTTGCCACCACCAAATGTGAATAGTGTACAATCTTTTTGTGTTTCATAATCTTTGAATGCAGGTAGACCATTCTTCCGTATCAGGGATTTTGTAGTCAAGTGCCAACAACCACCACTGATCCTATTGGAAAACATGATAACCATCATCAAATAAGTTCTCAAATTTTTCTTAAGGGGATCAAAGACTTGTACTAAAATTTTTCTTAAGGGGATCAAAAATTTGTTATCAACATTTGTTTAAGGGGATCACCATACCTGTTGGATAATGATAGCCATCATCATTTTCTTGAGGTCTATTAACTTATGTTTAGTCTCCACACAATGAGCCAACAAATATTATGTTTCCTCTTCATTCCCCTTAGGTGCAACAACAACATACACATGTCCTGCAAATAAAATTTGATTTAATAACTTGCACGTATCCATATAAATAATCTAGTATTACAAAACAACTTAATAAAGTGAAATATAATGAAATAAATTGAATTAAATTACCTTCTTGTACAAGGTCTGAAACACGGTCATATTATTTAGATGCAAACACTTTCAATCATTGTATTCAATTGTTGTTTCATAATGATCATTTTCTTGTGCAGGTTTCAATGATCTTTGCTTACACTCTTCAACCCATTATATATTTTCACATGCTTCCCAATCTCTTGAGATACAAAACTGATAAAACATGTAAGTTCCCTTTTCTAGATAGTCCATGTGCTTGTTGTCGAACTCTTAAATTAATTCCATTTAGTAGATCCACTGATTGTATCACAGTCAAGTCTAGGTAGAATGTTCTCTTCTTCAACCAACCAAAAAGATTGGTGAATTGTAGAGTACTCACTTGAACCTAGTGTAGATAATCTTGTATTGCACCAATCCACAATCCCATGTGCATCTTTAAATTGTACTGCATCCTCAAATTTCAATTGTTCTCTAGAAAGAATTCTTTTAACACACACACCAACTCCATCATGTTTTCCTTTACCATGCCTAGCTTAAAAAAACCTCCACATATGTTGGACATTAAGTTCCTTGTGAACCCTACTTTAAAACCAATAGAAAATTTGAGCATTCTTGAATTGCCCCATACAATTATCTGACCATATGAGGTGTTCTGTCATCTGGATTCCTCTTTCTCTTAAATTTCTATAAAATATATTGAAACAATATTGAACAAACTTTGATGAGTGTAACCATTTGTCACTCAAATAGAAAGGATACTCCCTCAAAAATTAACTATCATCCTTCGTGCTATCATCTCCATGTATATAAACAATATGGACAAATATAGCTACTTACACTGAATAATAATACTGTGATTGAATTTCCTCTTGTGCAGCTAGAGTATAGTTTTCCACAATATCAACCACTAATAGTATAGTAACAATTGGAAATGTGTTTCTACATGTGTGAAATTGTCCATCAATCCATCGAGCATGTTGAGAGTGCATGGCATATTTTGGTAGAATATTATTCCTAAATTCACTTATGAATGCATGTACACTAACTTTTTCTGTAAGTAAATCATGCTTCCCTATTTTTCCATTTTTTAAAGAATAGTCAACATTCTTAAATCTTTTAACATCTACTAATTGTTGTCCAAAATCTTTATCAACACTTTTATGCATACAAATTCTTAAGAATGAAAGATTTCCACAACTAACGCATTGTCCAAAATAGAAGAACTTAAATAAAACAATTTACCATTAGATCTTTCACAAAAAAACTTGATATAAACTCCCTTATTGTTTTAGGTGGCATATTAATACCACATTACTGCATAATCATGTTAGTATGCAAAGTACAACGTATATATAAAAAAACATCATAAAAATAACAAAATTGAACGTGCGTTTTACAAAAACAAGATATTTGTTGCTTATTAATTTTTACATAACAGGTGTAGAGATCCAAATTTGAACACTTCCGCATGGTCAAATTCATCCCTTCTATTCATCTATTTCATATTCCCCATCAATATTAATTAAATGATTTATTTAATTAATATTTCCCATTTTCCTAAGTTTCCTAAGGTATTTAATTTAATAATTAAATACTTTACCTTTCATCCCTTCCTCTCTAAATTAAATAAATACACCAATTTATTTAATTTAGTCATTTGGCCTTTTGAATTTAAATCAATTTTAAATTCCCTCTTTTCTCTCTCCTTGTCACACCCTCTATAATATCCCTTTAATCTGGATTAGTTTAATTAATCCATGATTAAGATGTTCACACCTTTAATCAAGATTAATGTCACATCCTCCATATCTTGCAACTTGCTTCTAATTCTTCATTAGCCTTCATAATCACCTGTTTGTACAACCTTAATCTAATCTTCATGCCATTTATGGCATGCCTCCAAGTCAACCATCATAAATAATTTCTTCATTTAGTCAAGACAACCTCTTCCCCATGTGAATTAAAAATTCACATTTATTTCTCCAAGGCTCTCCTCTTCCCCATGTAGGTTGTTGAGGAATTCTAAAATTTCTCATGTGTCACATATACCACATGGGGACAAGGACCTCCTTTATGATGAGACCTTTTCATATCCCCAAGGTAATTCTAAGTACCTTCTGATCATGTGAATTAAAAATTCACATTTATTGCTCCAAGGTTTCTCTCTTTCCCATGAGGATTATTGAGGAATTCTAAAATTTCTCATGTGTCACATCCTTCCCACATGGGGACAAGAACTTCCTTTTTGAGGAAATATTCTCCCAATCCCAAGGTACTTTCAAGTACCTCCACATCACATGCCTCCTTTACACCTCACTGCCACATGGCAAGATTGAGGGCTTGTGAGTCCTCAACTCACCATAGCCCTTCATCTTGTCCATGATGGCTAAATCCTAGAAATCCATTTCTCTAGAAACTTTTCTCCTAAAATAGAGGATTTTGGCCTCATTTTCATTCATTCACACATTCATTCAAGCATTCACACTCTAGCATTCAAGCACTCAACATTCAAGAATTTGAGCTCTTGTATTCACCATTGTTGCAATCTTCAAGATCAACTTGCATTCATTTTAGGAATTTCATCAAATACCCACCTTCATCATTGCATGCTTCATTGAATCTACATCATTTTGCATATAGTTTTTAGGTGATTTTCCATCAAAGGAGCACACAAACAATCGAATCCAAAGGGCTAACCAACCAATCAACTTGGGCAAGGTAAAATCATTGTTTCATCTTTGTTTTGTTCAAGTCTAACCAGGCTAATCTTGAGGTGTTGTATTGTGTCCTTCTTCCTTTCGGATTTTGTTTATTTTGCATCATTTAGGGGTAGAAAACACACTGCACACATTTCTGACATGCCCGGTGGGACCCATAAATGGGTTTGTTATTTCACGTGCTCTATTGTTTCAAATTTTTGTAGGTTCAAGGTACACCCATAGGCAATTTTTCTACTGAAATGGGAGAATCTGCAACAATAGGAGTGATTTTTCCACCAAAATAGGTGAGGTTGCCTTAATAGAGGTGAATCTACATCTTGTAGATTCACCCATCTATCAAAAAGGGGAAAATCTACTCCATGTTACTCAAACATGTGACTCTGCTCTTGATTTGGGCGAGCCTGATCTCTACAAACAAGCGAATCTAATCCTGAAATACGTGAATCTGTTGCTAATAGGGGTGAATCTGCTCTCCAGAATAGGTGATTTTTCCTCAAACAGAGGCAAATCTGAGGTAAAACAGAGACTTGAACTTTTCGTTTTCAACTCCACTTTGGTTTTGTTTTCAGGTACTAACCCGCTAACCTATTTGTTTGTGAGTGTGCTTCATTTTGCTAATGTTTGTGCAGTTGTTTCTCATTTTTCCAAGGCCAAAGGTTCCAACTACTAACATTTTCTTGTAGAATGATCAGTCCCAACACATTTATTTTAGTTTGATCGTTGTTTTTCATACTAGTTAGGCACATGTAGAGCTAATTCGAGAGTCAAATTTACTTGTTTGTTATGTTTGTGGGTGGGATGTTGACATACCGAATCCCCTTGTGCCATTTGGAAATCCTTGGTGATGAGAAATAATAGCTCACTCTAGTCCATCTAGTCCATTTGTGTTACCTAGGAGGTGCTAGTACGTCTAAGCTCTCCCCTTGCGCTTCATGTGAGCCTAGGACTTTTTGAAAACATCTAGTATCTTATTTTAGTGGGACCTACTTGGGGATTTGATCACCCCAAGGGATGATCCCAACCACGTGTTACCAATGGGGTATATAAAGGGGGGAGAGCCAAAGTTGTACCCCAATCTAGTCACGTCATGTCTGGCGAAGTGTCGAAGCTAGGGTGATACCTAGAAAAGATGTGACGAGTTGGTCTGAGTTTCCAATACCTCACTGGGGCTCCTGACTCACACTTGTGATGGGTTGGTGTTCACGGTTGTGCCTCATGTATCATGCATATCTCAAGGACTCCCTAGATCACCTTATTCAGTCTAGATAGCAGACAATGTTGGTTGTACCCTTCTCACTAATTGAAGGATTGTGCTGCTTGAATTGTCTTTCTTATGTGAAATTAGTGCATTTCTTTTTGGTTGAGTCAGCCTTACCTTCTGTCTATTGCTTGTGATTTTTTTCCTTTTCCACAATTAGCTATTTTTCATCCAGTCTAGTCCAAGTTTGTCGTTTGAGAAAATTTTCTTTTGTTAGGGGCAAATTTTCTTTTGTTTGGGGCATACCTGTTGTCCACAGGGATGATCCTACCTTTTGTCTGAGTCATTTCTTAGTAATTTCCTATCATACTTGCCCATTCTCCATAGAATAGGTGAACTTGCACCTTGTTTGGGTGAGTCTTCTAGTGTTTTGGGTGAACTTGATCCCTAAAGGGTCTATTCTATTTGTTGTCTGAGTCATTCTATCAGTCAAACAACCCATCACATTCACCTGTTTCTTCAAAAGGGGTGAACTTGCTTCATCTTTGGGAAAGTTTGCTACTGTTTTGGGTGAACTTAATCCCTAAAAGGGTCATTTTTCTTGTTGTTTTAGTCCCTTGAGAAATCATATTTGCCCATTTCCTGGAAACAAGCGAATTTGTAGCATATTTGGGCAAATTTTTTCTTTGAACAACCAAACTTGTCTTCCATTTGAGTCTCTGTTTTTCTGTTCCCCTATTTGTCAAGCTTGTTTCCTCATTCAGAGTGTTTGTTTCCCCATTAGGAGAATATGTTTTTCTATTTGGAGAGTCTGTTTCCCCATTAGGAGAATTTGTTTGTCTATTCGTTGAGTCTATTTCCCCATTAGGAGAATCTGTTTGTCCGTTCGGAGAGTCTGTTTCCCTCGTTAGAGTTGTCTATTTGCTCGTTTGTTGATGCTATTTGATCATTTTTAGATTTAGGAAAGTTTGGGTGGTCTTTTTTTTGCATGAAACCATATTTTTTAGGAAATAGGTGAACCTGCTAGCTGTTTAAGCAAATCTTAAAGTTGTTTGGGTGACCCTACACCCTGTTTGGGTGAACCTACACCCTATTTGGGAAACCTTGCACCCTATTTGGGTGACCTTGCACTCTGTTTAGGCGAAGCTGCTAACTGTTTAGGAAAATTTGAAAGCTGTTTGGCCGAGCCTGCACCCTATTTGGGTGAGCTTGCACTTTGTTTAGGTGAACCTGCACCTTGTTTGGGTGACCCTGCACCCTAGTTAGGTGAACCTACACCCTGTTTGGGCAACCCTGCACCCTGTTTGGGTGAACCTACACCCTGTTTGGACAACCTTCCACTCTGTTTAGGTGAGTCTAATCTTTGTTTGGGTAAATCTATCTATGTTTTTGGCAAAATCCAAAGAGTTAATCTGTTGGGCCCCTAAAATCTTGTTGTTTTCCAAGTCATTTGTTGTGATCAAAGATTTTTTATCATCCTTCGTTCACCCGTAATCTTCACTCTAGTCCATTTGCAAAGATCATCTGTTCATCATTAGAATCATATAGGAACATCTTAAAAAATCTCTAGGTTGCATATCCATCATTGTTTTCTTAATCCAAATCCCCTAAAATTCATTTTAGAGGTTATTATCAAATTGGCCTAGGTGTCTGAATTCAATCATCATCCTACACATTTGCTTAGGATTTTCATCCATCCTAAGTTAGTCATCATCATTCATCCTAATCAATCCACTTCATTCTTGAGGTGAATTTAGTGTCTTAATCATCTATTGGTCCTTCAATTCAATCAATTAGAACCTTAAATCACCTAGGGTGATTTCTGAACTTGGTTTAGAATCCCTTTCATCATCCTATCTCGTCCATCATCTAATCTTATCAATCATTCCATCAATCAATCTTATCCAATCTAATCCAATCACATCCCTATCCAATCATCTAATCAATCAATCCCTCATCTAATCTAATCAACCCTCCAATCATTACTTAGGCCATCTCTACATTGTACCTTAGAGTCTAGCCTTATCTTAGTCCACTTGGTAGTTTTGCACTTTCATGCTCATTCAAACCTGACCACAAGAAAATAAAATGGAAAATCAACAAGCCCAGGGTTCCCAACCAAATGTCCCTCAAGATCCTAATAACGGTGCCTCGTCACAGTCCAATAGTGACGTTTAAAACAATTCACTGCCTGGTGACAAGAACATGGTAGTTCAAATTGAAGTCACGGTTGATGAATACCTTAGTAACCTTGCCAATATTCAGATGATATATCGCCTCCTCAATGAGCATGGGGATAAAATTCTCACCACTTTAATCATGAAAGGAATCAAATTGCCACCCGATTTTGATATGTCGCAATATAGTGGCACCCAATCTCTTCCAGTGCCTCAAGACCCATATAATTTTCCAAATGTTCTAGGAAATTTGTATATTCACGAAGGTGTACCTATAGAAAATTGGTATCAACCTATGTTCAGAAATGTTGTAATGTATCAAGTCGCAAGTTACCCTCACACTCCAGCCTGAGGAGCACAACCTGATCCAAATGACCCCCTTGCTTATGGCATGCTGTAAATTATTCCACCACCACCACCTCCCATGCTTGTCCAACAAATTCTGTAAGGTCAACCACCTATCAACACTAGGGGCACTCCTTTCCTTGCATTGATGCCACCTCCAGGTCCTGCACCTATTGGAAACTTACCACCACTGCCTCTTGTGTCTCAACAACCACCCCAAGGTAACATCCCTACGTTCCAGTAGCCTCCTATTAATCCTCAACAATCCACTATGTCACAGGCACTGTCGTAGCACATTTCTATCTCCTCACAAGCGCTGCCACAACATGTCATTACTATTGCTATCTTATCTCAACCACCTCATCAACAACCTCTGCAACAAAACATCACAATTCTACAACAAAATGTTCCTATTCCACAACAACACACTACCATTCCTACACAACCCCCACATCAGGTGATGTAAGCTATATTGCAACCTCAACAACTACCCCATGGAGCCTCAACTACGATCCCACAACAACAGCATATCCCATCTTATACTCCTTATCATCAACAACCACCCCAACACATGCACATTCCCATGAAAACACAACGTAATCCCCTCACACAATATCTCTACCATTCATCAAGCACATATATCGTCTATGCTGCTCCAACCAATCCCAACCTAAATCTCAATCTGGCCCCTCAAAATCCATCACGAAATCAGCCACCACTTTACACCAAACTTCTACAATCATACTCAAATCCCTAGCATCAAACATCTAATCCACAACCACCTCCATATACCACACAACATCCAAACGTTGCATAGAAATACCAATCCAATCCATACTACACCCAATAGCGACCACCCTATCAATAAGGTGCTCCATCCACTTCCTACTATTAGCAACCACCGTCATATAACCAAGGCACTTCCACATTGTCGTACTACCAAGCTCCTATGCAATATCAACAGGGTGCTCCATCCACTTCATATTATCAACATCAACCACCCTATCAACAAGCAGCCTCCACTTCCTAATATCAAAATTTGTCATTCTCTTACCTACCTTACATCAACTCGTAACGACAATCCACATACTCTAATCAATACCAACAAATGCCTCCATATACATCTCCACCAACTTATGATCAAACCAATTTCACCCTATCCTCATCATATCAACAATATCCTCCCTACAATCAACCCAATCTATCTAATCCAATTCCCCTAGTGCCTATCAACAAAGATTTGGAAGAAGTCAAAGCTGCATTAAAGGACTTGAAAGTAGGGACTAACAAATAATCGTTTAAGTTTGAAGACATTTGTCCCTATCTGTTTGATCCTTCAATTTCATTGATTCCTTTTCTGAAGCATTTCAAAATGCCAAAATTTGATAAGTATAAAGGAACAAAAGACCCCAAGGCTCATCTTCAGGAGTTTTATGCCCATTGTCAAGAAGTCATGCATAATGAAAATTGCCTCATGTGATTATTTTCTAGGAGTTTACAAGGGATAGCTCTTGATTGGTTTATGGGTCTCGAGAAGGGATTTGTCAAGTCCTTTGTAGAGCTTTCAGAATAATTTTTCTCCCACTTCTCCTTTAATTTGGAGAAAGATATTGATACGTTGGATCTCCTGAAAGAAAAGTAGCGTGAGGGAGAAACTTTTGCAAGCTATCTTTAGAGATGGTGAGCTTTAGCCAATTAGAGGAAATCCCCACTTAGGGAAAAAGACATGGTCACCCTTTTCATTGAAAACTCTCATCCAGATATGGCACATAATTTTAGGCTTCACTCTATCATGAACTTTGTTGAGATAGTGAAGAAAGGTCTCTTTCTTGAGAGAAAACTTATTGCCAAAGGGTTTGTCAAAATTTTTAATTCTGATAAAGAAAAGTTGTCTGGGGATAAAGCTCGCTACTAGAACAAGAATTTTTTTTTTATCAATGATGGTGTCACCAACACCAAACATGTCCAAGTAGCTAATGCTTCCCATAAGCCACAATATCCCCCTCCTCAATATTCAATTCCTAATGATATATCAGTGCCAGAAGGGGCACCTCGTCCTCCCCAAAAATCCAATCAAAATAATCAAGGGAATAACAAACATCAGTTTACTCAACTAGGAGAGCCCTTAAGTGCTATGTTCAATAGGCTTCTTCAAGCTAATTACCTGATCACGTATCCTATGACCAAGCCTCTTGATGAGTCCAAACCCAAACCAGCCTGGTATAAAGAAAACGAGTACTGTGAATTTAACAAGATCAAAGGGAATTCATTAAATAAGTGTCAATGCTTAAAGACATACATCCAGGATCTCATAGATCGAGGTGATATACATGTGGATGCTAATCAGACACCTTCGTCCAATCCTCAACTACAAATATATCAAAATGCTTTCCCTAAGCATAACTAAGGTCCTAGTATGTCAAACTCAAACCCTAGGTCTAGTAACAATAATAATCATGATAACAACACAAATAACATCAGCTACAAGAATATGTCATTCAATTATGATGGCATCATCATGTACATTGAGAAAGTAGAACCACGTGTGTCCATGATACATGTAAAAGGAAAAGATCCACAGTGTGTTGTTACAACCCACTGCACCCATATCACAATCCCTGGAGCCTATACATCGACCCAACCACAAGATTTGCACCAAAAGATGTTAACCAAAGCCTTACAAGATACCCACATCCCCAATGGCATTGATCCTACTCAATTCCAAGCATTTGTAGGACATCTCTCAGCCACCTATCACCTAGGATTTAGTCAAAAAGATATGCCTTGTATTGATTCCAACCATAATCGCCCCCTCCATCTTGAGGTCCTTATAAACTACCACAAAGTAAAAAGGGTCTTGGTAGATAATGGATTTTCCCTGAATCTTTGCACATTAAAATTCATAAAATAGGTGGGATACACCCATGCTGACTTAAATAATCAAGTCATCACTATCAAGGCATATGATAATGCAAAGTGTGATTTCAAGGGGAAAATTTATCTTCCAATGCAGGTTGGGCCCATTGTATAGTACACTACCTGTCATGTCCTTGATCTAGAACTCCCCTATAACCTTCTTCTTGTCTACCTATGGCTTCATGCCATGCAAGTTGTTTCGTCCACATATCACGAGTGTCTAAAATTCCTATTCAATGGGATGGAAGTTACCATACATGTAGACCCTCAACCATTTGAGTACTATCGTACACTAGAATCTTCCTTTCCCCATTCCCATTGCTATCCAGGAGTATAAATGGGACCATGTCAAGCATCATCATCTCATTCATCTACCAATGCACTAGCCACCACCTCATCCACTCTATAATCCACATCTGATTCCACCATTACTAAGGTCCAGATCATTGACAAAGGGTGTGGTGAGTATGAAATGTGTACTAATTTAAATGTGGCAACCATGCCACGTCACCACATACATATGGCCAAACTTCTTAGTATGCACTGATGGAAGAAGAGAAGATGATCACCTTGAGCTCTAAGAATGTGGGTTCCAATACCTTTCACTCCTCGAGGTTAAGACAAGGCACACCCAAAGATAACATTAGCCAATGGGTATATCATGAGGAACCTAAACCCTCTCCCCTTCTGAAAGAATATTTTCTAGAGACCTATTCTTTGCCCCTTAATATTGCGAAGAAACACAATTATTGAGGGGGAGGTCTTGGTATAGAAGAACAGGGAAGGAAACAACCTATTGAGGCTTTGATATGACCAAGGTACTCGGGATTAGGCCATGACACCAAGCAAAAAGGTCCCATGCCATCAACTAGTGCTTCCAACAATGTTAGTGTGGACAACCATCACCTTGAGGACATACCAGAAGAAGAATCCATCATACATGCGTACAATGACGTGGATCATGTAGATCTTTCATCCATGTTCAATTGCTTATCTATTTTCACCATTAGCCTTTCCCTTTATCACCCTAAGTTAATCGATTGGGACCTACATGGTAGCACACCTGTTGATGCCTTCCCCTTAGTGGATGCATATGTAAATCTTATGGGATTGGGGGAAGATGAATGCCCTAGTCAAAAAAAAAAGAAAAAGAAAAATAAAAATGGGCCACCTACTGAAAACCTCCCTAAGACACTTCTTGACTTAGAAAAAGTAAAAATAAATGATGTATGTAACAGTGAAAAGATTGACGAGGCACTAGAAGATGGGGATGTTCATCTTCCCGTTGTGGGAACTCAACTATTTGAATGATCATCTATTTTGATTGAGGAAACATAAGAAGTAAATTTGGGAATTGAAGAAAATCTAAAAATCACATATGTAGCCAAATCATTATAAGAGGAATAATACTGTACCATTGCCCTACTTCTCAAAGAAGGCATCATTAATTTTGGGTGGGCTTATTTAGATATGCCCGATCTTGATCCTGCTCTAGTGGTACACCACTTGGACGTACATCTATATACAAAACCCATGAAGCAAAAGCTTAGGAAAATGCATCCTCAAGTAGCTCTACTGGTTAAGAAAGACTTGGAAAATCTATTGTAAGTTGGATTCATAAGACCCATCGACTACTCTCATTGGATCTCCAACATAGTGCCAGTTGCTAAACCAAAAGGGAAAATCAGGATTTGCACAGATTTTTGGGACCTCAACAAAGCTTGTCCTAAAGATGATTTCCCCTTACCAAACATCGACATGTTGGTTGATTTAATTGTAGTACATGAGATTCTCTCCCTCATGGATGGCTTTTCCAGATATAACCAAATTAGGATTGTGCCTAAGGATCAACATAAAGCAGCCTTCACCACACCTTGGGGCACATTTTGTTATAATGTCATGCCCTTTGGCCTCAAGAATGCGGGGGAAGCCTACCAACATGCCATGGTAGTCATCTTCCATGACCTTATTCACATCATAATGGAAGATTATGTTGATGATCTATTGGGAAAATAAAGAACAAGGGAAGAGCACCTAATGATCCTAAAGAAGATTTTTTAGCACCTAGAACACTATAAGCTTTGGCTAAATCTGAAGAAGTGTGTCTCGGGGTCACATAAGAAAACTACTAGGTTTCATCATTTCTAGAAGAGGCATAAAATTTGATCAAAAAAAAGTCAAGGAAATCATGGACATGCCTCCACCACGCAATCTCAAATAGTTGAGGAGCCTTCAAGGCAAGATGTAGTCCATCCAATAGTTTATTGTTCAGTTAGCTAACAAGTGTCAATCGTTCACTCATATCCTAAAAATGGATACGTCCTTCAAATGGAATTCAAAATGTCAGCTTGGTTTTGATAAAATCAAAGAGTATTTGGCTCATCCGCTCATCCTCATGCCTCCAATTCCAAGTAAACTACTCTTGTTGTATATTTCCGCTACTTCAGTGGAATTGGGGGTATTATTGGCACAACATGATGAGTTCTCCAAAGAACATGCTATATACTACATCATTCATAACCTAGTAGGATATGAGCTCAATTATTCTTTGATCGAAAAGGCTTGCTTGATTGTGGTCTTTAGCTCACAAAAGCTTCGACACTATATGCTTAGCCATCCAATGAAGCTAATCTCTAAGGTCAATCTACTCAAATACCTATTATCCAGGACCACTCTGACTGGTCACATGGCTAAGTGGGTCATGCTATTAAGCTAGTTTGATATAGAGTATGTGGATCAAAAGGTTATTAAAGGGAAAGTGATAATAGATCAACTAGTAGACACTCCCCTAGTAGATTCCTATCCTTTGATAACAAAATTCCCTGATGAAGAAATCTTCATAGTATCAGAAGTAGCCACATGGACACTCTACTTTGATGGGCCGTACACACACAATGGAGTGAGGGCAGGTATCTTGCTCGTCACCCCCCAAGGTGATTATATCCCGAAGTCATTTAGGTTGGATTTTCCATGCATAGACAACATCACAGAATATAAAGCTCTCCTTACTGGTCTCAGGATTGCAATACAATGGCACATCACTCACTTGAAAGTCTTTGGTGATTCCCATTTGATCACCAAACAAGTTAATGATGAGCTTCTGACAAAAGATGATAAGTTGTTACGTTATAAGTGCATGGTGGATGACTTCAAAAGTAATTCATCTCTATCCAGTTCGACTAGATCTCGAGGGTGCAGAAAAAAGTAGTTGATGCAATGGCTACAATTGGTTCCCTAATTGGCATGCCCAAAGATCGAAAAAAGTGTGAGTTCCTAGTCTTACAACTCTTAATCCCAGCTTACGATATCCCTAAGAGTGAAATGGTATGTGGCATAGTAGATCCTACATCACCATAGTATCACGACATTTACAACTACTTACATGATAACATCTTACCCCTTGACTTTACAAGTAACTATTGTGCTCTTAGCACACACGCCTCGTTCAGAATGGGGACCCTCTTTTTCTTTTGTCTTGCTGGGTCGTTTATGTTGCTGCCTCATTTTGCGTGCCCCATTTTGATTCCTAGGTGGTCAACATGCCTCCAAAGTCTCATCTTAAGTTGACCGTGTTTTTCCCCTTCAATTTTTCCAAGTCTTGGTGCCTTGCAGAGTCTCCTTGGCAGTTTTCCTCTGCCAGTAGCCCTAGAGCCTGTCAAGCCCACCCCGGTGGGTTTCCCTGGCCGGGTTTCTCCCTTGACTTCGTCGTTTTGAATGGCAGAAGGTTTTTTCCTTCCCAAGCCTCGGGGCTTGGCTCCCTTTTCTCCGTCCAGTGAATTGCAAAATTTCTTGGCTGCTTTCGCCCCCTCCGGGCCCAACCCTCCAGACTTTCACTCCTAGAATTTCGTGTGGACTTCACCATTCCCGATGGCAAATCACTGATGAAACTTTTCCCTCCGGGCCCTGAGTTCCCCTTCACCACCGGTGGTTTCTGAACTAAATTTCCAAAATGGCAAACCTGCGGTGGAACTCCATCCTTTAGGTCCCGAGATCCCCTTGGGCATCGGTTTGTAAAATGAATCTTAAACAGACGTTGCCTCACATCTTTCTAGCCTCCGAACCCCGTACTTCCCACTGCCATCTGCGAATTCAAATCCACCAACCAAACAGCTAGTCGTACCTACATTAAATGGGCACATTAAATACATTTTGGGGTATAAATATCTTGCCCAACCTGTCATTTTCACTTGTTAGGATTGCAGAAGGAGATCAGAGTGCTTGTCAAAGGAGTCCACTGCCTTCGTCGATCACTGCCTTTGCACCCATTGCCAACACTTACCGATCCTTAGTAGATTTCACGCCTTGCCTCATCGGGTTTCTGAGGTAGGTTTTCCGTCCACCCTCCTGAGATATTTTAATAATTTTAATGCGTAAAATGATGAACAACATGGGTTAAAAACACATTTAATTGATAAAACTTAATAAAACGCACAAAACCCATGTTCTAGAATCTTCAAAAAATGTCCAAACCGCCTCCAAGGTCAATCCGGAACCTTCATTTTCTGAAGCTATTCTTCATCTAGAGAATTCAAGCCCTCCATGCCTAGACCCTTCTGCTACCGTTAAAACATATGAAACTAAACATCTTTTTCAAAATGGCCTAACCCTCTCCTGGGCCTGGCTCCTTGGACATTCATCAGCGGTTCGCTCTCAAGCATTGCTAATTTCAAACTTAACTTTTTGGCCTCCGTTTTGGCCTCAAGTGGTCACACCCTCGGGCTTCCGCATCTAAGATTCCGCCAAGCTCCCACCGTTCCCAAATGGTGGAAGGACCCCGTCCGCCCGAGCCTTGGAGCTCGCCTTATGATTCGTCATTTGGCATTGTTGTCGACCCGACCGCCCATCATGAACCCAACCACTGATCCACAGACTTCAGTGTCTGGAACTTTGTGTGGTTTTTGTCGTTCCCAAATGGTAGAGTCAACCCATCCACCCAAGCTCTGGAGCCCACCCTACCTTTCGTTGTTCGGTCTTGTGCGCAAACCCGCCTTCTAGCACCTCGCCGGGTCCCAATTCGCGGACTTCCATCCGTCGACTTCTGCGGCCACTTTTTTGTTTCGAACTGCAATCCATTAGCATCCTTCCACCTCCTAGACCACAAGCCTCCTTTCGCAATGAGACCGGTAAATGCTCACTTTTGATGTCCTCGCCCTCACTAGGCTCCGCAATTTGGAACTTCGCCCCATCCCCAGCGGTTCAAAAGAGAAAACTGCAGCTGCTTTTCTGACCTCTAGGCTTCGCCCTCCCGCTTGTTGCGAAAACTTAATATGAAAATCTGATGCCTAACCTAGTCGCCGGGTCTAGTCCGCCAGGCCGCCCCCTCTGAACTTCCGTCTAATCATCGTCGTTTTGAATGGAAAAAGCATGATGGATTCTGAGCTCCTCAGGCCTGAACACTTTAAAACTACAAAATACCAGCTGCCCTTAGACCCACCAGGTCCCGGACACTGAAATTTTGTCTTCGGGATTCCCTTTGTTCCTGTCCATTTAAAACGGCCAACCCCGAGTGGCCTTTTGGCCCTATACCTCTGGATGCTCTCAAATGGATCCAAACAACCTCAAATTTGAAATCTGATCTCAACCCACATGCTCAAATTCAACCCTCTTTGATTTGAACCTTTCGAACCATCAAAGTTCGGTCAAGAGAAATCTCCCGAATCACTCTACCTTATTTTCTCTTTCAAAATAGCAATCCTGCCAAGGAATTCCGGGCCTCTAGGCCTGGATTGTTTGAAAGCCCTCAATTGAAGGACTAATGACATTTGGAAGTGAAAGTAAAAGTATGATTTTTATGAATGATAAATTATTTGTACTTGATGGTAACATTCTTGCTGACATGTCAGCTAAGGGAATCACAAGGACCTTCCACATTCCCACCTTCATCTCGATGGTGATGCCTACCATTTAAGAATGCAAAGCAGCATGGGACAATAACCCGATGAGCTACAAGAAGTTGATAAATTAGCACTGGCTCAAAGAGAAACGAGGCAGCACTGTTAAGGTTCCTCAGGAACTCTTCCGTAGTGATTTCCATGAAGATTACCATGACCTGGTCACTATGCTGAGCAGGGTGATGGGTTTCCTTACTGATTCCTTCTTTTAGGAGTGGATGGTATAATTTGTTGAATAGATCCTCCTCAAGAATGAGGACGTCACCACAAAATCCTCATTCTACTAGGGAGGCACAATAAGCGACTACTTCCATGAGCAGTTCATCAATGTGAAGAAAAGCACCAAGTTCTACATGACCTCCTACCTAGTCTACTCCTTGGCAGACCAAAGACAGTACAATGGGTTGTTTGTGGCACTCGATGAGGAGCAGGGTCAAAAATTGAAGGTCTATGACAAGTACCCCTAGCTCCAGTTTTGGAGTTTCAAGGAGTATTGTAGGGTAAACGATGCCTTCAACGGTCATATCATCAGAATGATTACAGGAGATTTTGAGATAAGGGTCTGTCACAATGCTCGAGTGTTCCTGAAGCAATATGCCTTCCTTTTCATTCAGTACCAAAAGTTCATGTACATTCGTGCCCAAGGCTTCATAGAAAGGCCAAATAAGTTTCCTTGATACCCCAACGACCGAATCATCCTATTGAAACTTTCCCAGCAGCTCCAACACATACAGTCCATCTTCAGTAGCAAACACTTGGTAGGGGTCTCCAATCCCTTAACTTTTGGCCAAGGAATGTATAAACTACAAACTGCTCAGTGCGTTGAGAATTTTGAGAAAGAACTGAATGATTATCATTTTCACTTACACACTACCCACCCGTGAATGGACCCATATGGGAATATAAGGAAAGTAATAGGACTAGGATTCGCCCATCTGAATCACATTGAATATTTTTGGGGAGATTGTCAGGACGACAAGGAAGTGCGTGTAAGGCACTACATGTGGATGACTGCACACTTCATAAGAAGGGTGCAACCATTTCCCATACCAGATCAGGTCAAAGAGGACGAAAGCACTGTAATGGACCCCAAATACCCTGCAATCACCAACTTGTCGATACCAACAATAGACTAGAATGAGCAGGAGGTTGATGACCTCGATATTATAACCAAGTTGATCTTGGCCCGTACCAAAGAATGGTTTGATGGACAAGTGGCTTGATTAAAATAGCAAGGGGTGGTCCTGACATATGAAGGGCTCAAAAGTGAGCCAAGTGCCATGGAGGAGGCCGCTGCCACTACTTCAATGGGTAGGACATCCAAGTCTCCTCCAATCACTAGGTCTAAGAAGAGGAAAGAAACAAAAATGGAGCAGTCTTCGAACCCCAAAGTATACGTAAGGAAAGATCCAAGAGGGTCGCCTTCTAAAAGAATCAAGAAAACAGGAGGCACCACGAAGCAGCCTGTAATCCAAGAGGAAGAAGAAAAAGGTATAGATTTGTTAAAACCTCTTTTGGCTCTCCCTGTTTTGACTACCCCATCATCTGCCTCCCTAGCCATGGTTGCCACATCCCCACTGGTAGTGGAAATCTTTGTCCATCTTGCCCCTTCACCTCTGGCTGAGCCTATAATAGTAATTAGTTCTTCCTTTGTCGTGACTACTCCTCCTTCCTCTGTTGCAATGTCACGCACCACATCACTCCCATTAGCTATCATAGCGGCACCAATACCTACTTCTTCCTTGCCTGAGGCCTTCTCAAAACATATGCAGAATCTCCCTTCTAAGCTCTCCTAGGTCCTTATGAACCCCACTCTTCAAGTAGCCCTAGTGCAAGTCCTCACTACTGCTAAACCTTCGCAGCCTCTGGCAGGACCACTAGCTATGGAGGACACTATGTTGATTTTTTAGGAGTAGGAGAGATGAGATCAAGAGGCCTCGAAGCCATTTGAGGAGGCCGATGAGTACTATGAACACCCAGAGTATGAACACTGGACAATTGACAGCGTGGCCTACGAGGAAGAAGGAACAAGCTCTTTAGAGAGTGGGGATGAGGAGGAGGATGCCAGTGGTAGGGTTATCATACAAACCTTCAATGACGATCTTGAAGAAGAGATGGCCCGATAGCTGAAGGGCATTGAAGAAGACACAAAAAGGTTGCCTCTCAAAGAAGAAGGATAGCAACAAGAGGAAAATACAGGAGAAGATAAGCCTAAGGGTAGGTCCCAAACTATCAAGAGCCTCAAAATTGAGTAACCCAAGGAGCACGTGCACAAGGTTGAGAAAACTAGAGAAACAAAGAGGGAGGAAATAGAGAAAGAAGAAAGTCTCCGACAGCTATTACCTACCAAGCCTCCCATAAAACTCCTTGTGTTCGTCCAGGATTCTAATGAAGAAGAAGGAGATGCTACTAAAATGGAATAAAGGGCCCCTAGAGATAAGAAAATAGAGGTCTTAGCCAAGGAAGGCGAGGGTGATCGTGAATCACCTAAGGAAAATTTTGCTATGCCTAAATGGTTGAAGAGACAACTTGAAATGAAAACTCCTGCACCAAAGGACCCGAGAGCCAAGCTAGAGGCTATCTTAGCTTGAGCACAGATCACAACTAGAAAAGAGAAGAAGCCTAAGATTATATCCAAGTTAACAATGGATGCTTATGGGTCTCGAGTAGTGCAAATAGCTACGCCAGTGGTGGGAAAGGAAGGGATAAGCTACATCTCCACCATTGATTTAGGAACTGCTACCAGAGAGAAAAAAGTGGGGCTTCTTGAGGAGTCAATGGCCATGGTGGTGCACCTAATAAAAGAGAACAAGGTTTCAAAGGATGAGTTTAAGGTACAAGTGGCTGCCTTGATGAATTACATCCAACAATGGTCCTCAGTAGATGACCTGCCTACCACATCTATGGCTCCACCCCAAATGCTATCCAAAGAACAAATTGACAAGTTGGAGAAAAGAAAGAACTTGGATAAGACTACAGAGAGCTAGTTCCAACAGGTCTTGTACGTCAGGAACATGGGTATTAACAGGGTTGTTCAAACAACCAACAAGTTCTTGGATCGACAAAAATCTTTAGAAAGCACGAAGAAGCTCTGCACTGACTTCCCTGCAACATACGACTCCACCTATCTAAAGATTGAGGCCATCCTCCAGTTACCAAAAGCCACATGGGATGTGTGGAGGCGGGATTTTGATAACAAGAGGGAAAGGTTCAAGAAAATAATGAGTAAGGTGGATCTAGACATCGAATTGATCAAGGAAATTAGGGTGGAATGTGCTCGATATCTCAAGTTGATGACGAAATATGATATGCCTGTAGTGCAAATAGATCTAGAGAAAATAAAACATTACTTTTAGAAGAAGATGGAGGATGGGATGTCTGATGAAGTAACAGTGGAATTCATGAGTTTTGTTGCCCGTGCCTTCGACCAATTAGAGTTGTTTAGAGATCAGGGCATAAAGTATGATGAGGATTGGAAGAAGCTTAAAGATAATGAAAAAGAATGGAGCTACTAGATGTTGCAGTACGAGATCATTGAGGTAGACAAGCTCCAACCAGTCATTCTAAAATTCATAGAGTATACAACGTCAAAGAAGCAGGAGGATAGCCCTGTAATCAATGAGGAGCTTCCAAAGGAATAACTATAGTAAAAGAGCAATCAACATAAGACAAAAATGCTACAGTGTTATTACTAAAGGACAAAATAGGGAAGGAGACAAGAATGTAATTTTAATTGTAATATATTGGGGGTGGGTGAAACCCTATTTTGTAATGAATCTTGGCCACACAATGATAATTAATCTTGGCCATTCATTTAACTTTTTGGGCACTATAAATAGGGGTCTCCTCCCATTTGCAAAGGGGAGTTGAGTTGTCGTAAAGACATGCTGCTGAAATTTTTAATGAAAATACATTGAATTGGTGCATTTTATGATTTATTCACATGTTTCATGGTTCAACCTCCATTGTTAGATTCTTTACTTAGATTTATATTGCTGTTCTAGTTAGCTTTATTCTTGCTTTGATAGATTTAGAAATGTTGTTCTGTGGTTGTGAAAATTCCTACTGTGTAGATGCCTTCTTAGTCCATACTTTTTGTTGTTTGCTGTTGGTAGATAGTTGTGTAAAGTTAGTATGAGCTTAAATTCAAATTTGCTCCACACTTTTATCTTTGTTCATGCATGTATATGGTGAATGGAAGTTGAAATATCTACAGACCTTAGAAGATAGCAAAAAATTCATAAGACTGTGAGATTTCTGGTTAAGTGGAATCTTGTTTTAAGGAAGTTGTCCATTGTAGGAACTCCATGATTATTGTTCACAGTTAGTTGCAACTCCAAGAACCTTCCATATTCCTTACGCTTCTCCCCTTTTCTAAAGAAATAACCTATGCTAAGGTTCATTGCACATTGTAAAGCCAAAGTTGAAGAAACATCGAAGTATTTAGATTGTTGTCTGAACCTACAAAAAAGTGAAACTTGACCTCTATCTTAGAAACTTTGGATTTGAAGATCTACCTTGCATCCAACTATGTAAGTCCGCCTTCTGATTACCATCAAAATCACATCAAAATCAACTGAGGAGTTCCATGCAAGTCATGCCCTGACACCTGAGAGACCTTAGGGAGATTTTTAGTAACTTGCCGTTGGAGATTTCCTTTCAAGAGAGGTAGTGCACCCGTGTACTACTTGTGTTAAGAAAGTGTGCAAAACACCCAAAAACAAAATTGGCACTAGAAGGAGGGCCTTGTGAAGCTGGATCGAATCGAATTGTTCTCCCCAGAAAGATTTCAAAGATTTTTACAGTCAACACCGAATAAGGGAGAACTCCAAGAGTTGTAGCCTCCTACAAGGGAAAAACGAACTAAGGGTGCTTCTTCCTCTTCTTCCATTCCACCTCCATCCTCATTCAACTTGCATTCATCTTCCACCCGATCATTCAAAACTGCATTTTCACTCCCCATCTCTGGCAGCCAAGAAGTTGCCTCTCTCCTGGCCTTTCGAACCTAAGGTATAGTCCAAACAATCACAGCCTAGGCTACTATACTACTCCAGGAACAACCCCAACTTGTTGTTTTTCAGCAGAAGATAACATCTCCACCTCCCGCCATGGATTGGTTGGCACAAAATCCTTCGCTGCTACATTTTTTCACTTACCATGATATGCCCAAGAATCCAGAGGGATTTTGTTCGAAGTTCAATCCTCGTGACCCACAAAGAATAGCTGAAGAACATATCAAAATATTTGAAACAACAGTCACTAAAATGCAAGTCGATCATGAGGATGTAGCATGCCACCTTTTTCCATATTCGTTGGGCAAGGAAGCCTTCTATTGGTACATCAATCTGATGAGGGGGTCTGTTACTTCATGGGACCTAATGAAGAACTCTTTCCTGTAGAAATATAAGATTCCAATCAGCCCTTCAGAGTTGTGCCAACAGTTTATGTCAGTTTGGAGTGAAGTTAATGAACCCATTGGGTTCTTCAATGATCATTTCCATTAGGCCTTTACGAGGCTTCAGGATCCATACATACATAATGATGTTGTAGCCCTCCCCATTTACTATGTGACATTGGATAACTCAAGTCAACATTGGTCAAAAGGATGCGTCTGCCGCTCACCACACTTGTGACTGCATACGCTAAGGCTATTGTTGCCAGTGCAAATTTGGGGTAGAACATCTCTGGCCCACTACCCTCTTTGGGGCCGGTGGCACACCCAATGCAGATTCAAAGTCTTAACCAAGCCTTCGCTAATTAGATGCCTCTTATGAACCAAGTGCCTTAGCTACCCAATGTTCCACACCTGGGGGGGCCAATGAATTATGCACCTCCCGTGCCTTCCTATTTATAGTACCAATAGCAACAAAGTTACACTCAGGCCCCCCAACAACAACATATGTATTCTCAACAACCGCAAGCACCACTTTTTTTTCTGGGGCTAGAATTCCTCCTCATGCATTAGAATCAGCTGGTAGCTTCGCCTGTCTTTCTCCAAAATCTGGTGCTGCAGCCAAGCAACACTATTGAGAAAGACAAATTAGAAGAACTGATAGAGATGATAAAAAAAATTTCTACAGAGATGATGCACTTAAAAAATTTAGAATAATCAGTTACAGGCATCCCAACATAACCTCCAGGCCAATCTTAATTGGGATAATTGAGACAATCGGGATAGTAGGGACAATCGAGAAGCAAGCACCTTCTCCAAGCATAATTATGATAGAGGAAAAAAATTGAATCAAAGTTTCAAAAGGAGACCTTCTCAGACGTAGAAGCGCACATGGAATACAAAGCCCAATAATGGAGGCATCCCTACTCCTCTTGATCAGCCGAATAACTATGAGATAATAGCCAGTGGGGTGTACCTTGTCAAGGCAGCCTTTTCTAGATGGTGCCGAATTCAAAAAACTAGTAGACACTCCAAGTTGGATTGCCTAGAATTCCAGACAACTGCAACAATTTTCCAAATTGAGGTCCAAAATGTTGCTAATAGTACCAGTTGTAGAGACATCATTCCGTTTGAGCCTTATGACTCCTCTTATCTCATGGTCAACCAAGCGTTGTTCCAACGAGGCGACCATAATCAGCCCGAAGTTGAGCCTACCCCCGTTAGAGTGAAGAAGTGCAAGAGGTAAGTAATGAACAAACTTTGGCTCAACTTTTTGATTCTATAGATAATGGTCCAGTAGATGAGGAGGAACCACATATAGATGGATTCCACATGTTCCATCAAAGATCAACTCCCTACTTCGTCAAAAATAGGTAGCCTGGTGGACCCTTTACAACCTCTACTCCAAATAATTTTACCACCTCGCCTGATCCTAATGCCAGTAATAATCCTGGGCTTCCCCATATACCCACCCAGTATCTCGACAAGGATGGGCCCCAAAATTAGTCGCAAAATCAGCTTCAAGGTCAAACCCAAAATCAGTCAAGTCAAAGAAAGGTCCAACCTCTCAGCTCTGCAATAGGTCAAGCCTTTGGCTCTGAGATTGAGCAGATAGGTGAATATGTGGTAGAAGAGTTCAAGAAAGTAAAAATCAGTTTGTGTGCCTTTGAACTACTCAAGGTCCCTACCGTGAGGCATGCCTTTTTTAGGGTACTCAATGGGACCCCATCCTCCAACACAACACATGAAACATTAGCTAAGAGAGTCACCTTTGAAGATCCTAGGAAAGAATCTGTGATACAAGATGATACCGGGAAAAGGAAAGATGTTCCCTTAAATTAGTCTATGGGAAAATGACCAGAGAAAGAACTAGACCAAAACAATAGGCAAAGTTCTAAAGATCATCCATTTAGGAAGACCAAGGATAAAGCTCGTGATAAAAACAAGGGTCAAGTAGCTCAACTTACATAACTGCCTACTTGATTCAGGATAAAGGATCAGATATTTGGGAAAAACTTGCATAATTTCCTGCTTGATTTAGGAGCATCTACCAATATTATGCCTTTGGAAGTATGTAAGGCTCTTGGAATTACTCCCACGCCTTCAAGAAGGAAAGTGACCCAACTGTACAAAACAAAGATCAACATTGTGGGACAAATGAATCGGATCCCGATGCAAATTTTTGTAGACCCAAGGATACAACAAGTCATCAATATTCAAGTGGTTGACATTCTCGATGAATATGGGATCATCCTAGGAAGAGAATTCACCAAAACCTTAAATGGATATGCTGCCACAGACCATTCTCATATGTGGCTGCCATGGAAAGGGCTGCCAAATCAAATCTGTGTAGATCATGAGCCCCGTATGAAATATATGATTACAGAGTACAACAACCTACATGAGGTGTTGTTTGTTGAGACAAAATTGGGAAATTATTGTCTCTTGTCCTACCAAGACAAATTCAAACATCAGGAAGGGTATGCCGCGGAAGTGCTCTTAGTGCAGTGCAACCCTCCAACTGACTTTACTCAAGTATCTCTGAGTATAGAAATGCTGGTAGAATTAGATGATAAAGCCGATGAGGGTGACAACTAGGGACTACTCAGTGGCTTCTAAGAATTCATGGAAAAGTGCGCTAAAGACCAACTCAGCTTTGGCACTCGAATGAATTTCCAAGATCTCTCACTACCAAATTGGTGCAAGATTCACAATGCTGCCCATTCCGAATTTGATTGTTGCTTATGCCAAACAATAGTAGAGCATGTTAAAAAATCATCCACCCCTCAGAAGGAAATGCCAAAGGAGGTGTTGGAAGAACCACTCACTATTCACCACACTGAGCTAGAAGATTCCCCTAAGATTACAGAGGAAAACACCCAACCGAAAGCAGGTAAGAGCTTAGTTGGACCCAAAGTCAAGGAACTTTCCAAATTTTTGATGCTTTGCTTTGATGGGTCCAAGTAAAGATAAGGAGATGGTGTCAGGTTCGAACTAATCAACCCAATAGGTAAGACCTTTCTTGTCACCCATAGATTATAGTTTTATTGCACTAATAATGTAGCGGAATATGAGGCGTTAGTCCATGGCCTTCTTATGGCCTTGAAGAAAAATGTCAAAATGCTGCAAGGTTTTGGGGATTATGAACTCGTAGTTAAACAAGTTAGAAAATTATATTCCTTCCATGATAGAAGACTTGCAAACTATAGGCATAGGGTTTGGGATCTCTTAGAAAGTTTAGGTGCATTGAATATACATCTGATCCCTCATGCTTAGAATTATACAACCGATGCCTTGGCTTAAGCAGCCAACACTTTGCAACCCCTCTCCTTATTTGGGCTCAAGAAACTTATAGTTGAGTTGACATCCGTGCCATCTGTCCTAGATAATGTTGCTCACTTTTAGGTCTTCAATGATGACAAACACATCCTTGAATTCATCATGAGTTTTGATGTCTTCGCAGCCCAAATAATTGATGACGCTGATCCGCAAGAGGCCGAGTTGGGTATAGAGGGGGTTATTAACCTAAAAACCAACACGATTCCTAGGGGCATGGTTCAACTCGAACGAATATTTGATTTGGACCAAATTAGAGACCAAAATCGACAAATGAAAAAAGAAACCATAAGCAACTAGTGCGATGCTCACAACCTTGGGACAACCGAGGAGATCAGGAATATTTTTATTGGCAAAGTATGCACACCTAAGGAAAAGAAGGGAATCATTGATGCTTTGTAGAAGTATCCTGATGTGGTGGCATGGAGTTATGAGGATTTAAAGACTTATGACACCTCCATCATCATGCAGACCATCCCTCTCAAGACAAAAGTGAGGCCATTCTACCAGCGACAACGTCCTATTAATGCCTTATTGGAGCCAATCATTTACAAAGAGGTGCAAAAGTTGTTTTCATCGAGGATTATCTTCCCAATTAGGCATTCTACATGGGTAGCCAACTTGGTCCCAGTTAGAAAAAATAATAGAGAAATCGAGTTGTGTGTAGACTTCCACAATGTGAACTAAGCTTCAGAGAAGGACAAGTATTCAGTGTCTTCATTGGATGAGATGTTGCAGATCATCAGTGGCTCCCAGATGATGTCCTTCCTCGATGGATACTTCAGGTACAACCAAGTGATGGTGCAATAAGAAGATCACCATAAAACAACATTCACCACCAAGTGGGGGACCTTCGCTTATAGGAGAATGCCTTTTGGGCTTATCAACACTGGCACCACCTTCCAGTGTGCCATGGATATCACCTTCAAATACCTAATTGGAAAATGCATAATCATCTACATGGATGATTTAATTGTATTTTTTAAAAAGTGAAGTGATCATGTCTCTGATTTATGCAAAGTGTTTCAAAGGTGCAGGGAGTTTGGAGTTTCCCTTAACCCAAAAAAGTGCATTTTCAACGTGACTAGGGAAAGATTGCTTGGAAACATCATTTCAGAACAATGAATATCCATAGACCCTGAATGTATCCAGTCTTTGCTGAAGATCCCACCCCCAAACAACAAGAAAGAATTAAAATCCTTCTTCGGAAAAATTAACTTTGTCAGGAAATTCGTCATAGGTTTCACGGAGATTGTTAATCCCCCCAATGTTATGTTAAAACAGGATGCCAAAGTTGAATGGACTCCCGAAGCCAAACAAGCCTTTGAGGAAATCAAATGGGCCATTGCTAAGGCACCAGTACTAGTAAGCCCAGATTATTTGAAGCTGTTTTATATCTACTCATTTGCTTTAGAGCATTCTTGTGCTAGCATTTTGACTCAGAAATATGATGAAGAAAATGAGCACCCGATCACCCTCATGAGTGCTTCCTTGAAGGATGTTAAATTGCAATACCACAACTTAGAAAAACAAGCATATTCCCTCGTGCGAGGAGTAAAGAAATTCTGACATTATATCTTGCGTAACAAAGTGTTCACCATTGTCCCCGACCCAACAGTAAAAACACTGCTTATGCATAATGAATTAGGTGAACGAAGAGCCAAATGGGTCACCATGCTCCAAGAATATGACATGGAAATCCAACCGATGAAGTTGGCGAGAGGACAGGTGGGTAAGTGCACCAAGATGGTTCCCAAAAAGGGGGCTTAAGTGGCTACTTTTTTCTGAAATCAGGAAATGTTGACTTGGACGTGAAACTGAGGATAGTTACACTCAAAATTTTGAGATGGAACAAAAATAAGGATCGAAGTGTTCCGATTCTAATTTCTAAACTACTAATTTATTTTGAAAATGGTTGACATTAAGGGGTTCAAAAGAGGGAGGTACACAAATTGGTAATGTTTTTGTCAGAAAAACATAACATAAGACCTGAGCACAATGAACTTTTTTTTAGTATTTTTAAAATCACTACAGTCACAAGTTAGCTAACAACATCTAGTTGATGCACAATTTTTTTGATAATTTTTTAATGAATATTTTATTTTTTACTAATTTTCTAAGTGGGAACTTCCTAAAAAGAAGAATTTTGGTTGTGCTCCCCTTACAAATTTTTGAAAATAATTGGATTTTTTTTCTTTTCTTTTTTAAATTTGTAGAATGGAGTCTAGTTTATAAAAATGTAATTTTTTTGAAATTTTGATGAATGGTTAATTTATAACAAAAAAAACACCAAACACTACTTTTTAGCAAAAAAAAGACATACCAATAAAATAAATTATGGATGAAAGGCTTAACATTGTCAAAAATTGAAAAAAATTATATCGTTTGATACCTAAGAGAGAACCAAACATTACCCATGTGTTCGATTTTGTCGATATTGAACTAGATACAATTTTGATGGTGAGCACAAACTTGATTATGTGAAAAATTGTAGAATTTGCAAAAACAGGTCTCTAGCCTTGTTGGGAATGCCCTCCAAGCCTTCGGGTTGGTATCCCAAGGAAAATAATTTCAATTTTTTTTTGTTTTTAACACAAAATAATGTGAGTGCGTTATAACACGCTCGAGTTAAAACACGAGCGCGTTTTCTAATTTTTTTTTTCAAAAATGGCCACAAAATTAGTACCTAACTTCATGCACCCGCTCAGGCGCTGACCCGCACAATTGTTGAAGCGGCAACAAAGGTTGGACCCGAACTCACTGTATAGCAGTACTAGCTTGAAGATGTTTCCCTTGGAGATTGGTATGAGAATGGCATCTATTATTTTTTGAACCACAAGTGTCCACCTCACCTACAAGGAGTCCAAAAGCATGCTCTCAGGATAAAGAGTAGCAGCTACAAGTTACAAGGGTCCATTTTATACAAGAAGAATCATGAAAGCATCTACTTAAGATGCCTTAGTAAGGAAGAAGTAGGTCTTAAAAGAGTGTCATGACAAGTTTGGCACTTGCCATGGATCCAGTCCTTCCACTACACATCAAATATTGAGAGTGGGATATTATTGGCTAACTGTCTTTAAAGATGCTTATGTCATACATGTGAGACAGTCACTGCAAAGGAGAAGAATGTTGCTGTCCCACTATAGCTTGTGCTGAAGGTAAAGCCATTCATGCAATGGGGCCTCAATTTCATCAGTCTAGTAATCCCTCCATCATTTGCGAGACATAGGTACATTCTTTCCGCTGCTGATTATTGTACTAGATGGACAGAGACAATTGTATGTAAGCAATGCACAACTGAGGTAGTTACTAATTTTTTAGAAAGTTTCATTTTAAATCACTTTGGTTGTCCTTATGCATTGGTGTGTGACAATGGAGCTGCATTTGCTTCATTAAAATTTGCTAGTTGCGCCTTCAATTACAGGATTGCCCTAAAGTTTTCATCTAATTACTACCCTCAAGGAAATGGCCTCGCTAAGTCCATGAATAAGAACCTGATCATCGTGATCAAGAAACTGCTAGATAGGAATCCCAAGTATTGGCATACCCAATTTTGTTTTTCCCTTTGGGTAGACCGCACTCACCGCAAGGTTTCCCTTGGCAATTCCCCATTCCATCTCGTCTATGGCCTAGAGCCCATATTTCCTATCCACCTAAAGATTCCCACTCTCTAATTTATCAACGAATTTTATGAGGGAGGGGATCATAAAGAAGCTCGATTAGCTGAGCTCTTGCATTTAGAAGAAGTCTGAGACCGTGCAATAGAAAATTTTTCCAAACATCAGGGTGTGGTTAAGAGATGGTTCGACTGCCAAGCTAAAATCAAGGCCTTTAGAATTGCATATTTGGTCCTGTATTGGGACAAGGCCCATGAAAAGAAAGGGAGACAACAAATTTGACAAGCTTTGGCTTGGCCCCTTTCAAATAGCTGAAATTTTGGGAGACAATGCTTTATGCCTAAAGACCTTAACCGGTGAAAGCATTTTGTTGCTAGTCAACGGGAAACACCTAAAGCATTACTTCCAAGCTTGAGCTCTCTCAAGCTCTTCCTTGTAAATATTTGTATATAGGTTAGAGTAGGTTTCCTTTTGGTTTGCTTGCGTCTTGTCATTTCGCGTCGCTCTATTTTCTTATTTCCCCTAGTTTTTTTGTTTTGAAAAGGTGTTCTTTGTCCCTCTGTGGTGGCCTTACTCACTCGACAAATGGTTTGCTTTACTATCCATCCTCGGTGTTCTTTAGCTAAGCATTCATTCTTGACTATTGATCTCTGAATGTTGCCTAGGAATGATTTCCTCATTTGAGCTCTACCTTAGAACTCGACCCTTGGTTGGATCTCTTTACACACATCTCAGATCTCGTACAAAACACATATTAATCATTTCTAAGGGACTATACCATGGTTTTAATGACACCCTAGTAAGTGAAAAATCTTAAGTCTACTCCAGTGACCACTATGGTCCCCAAACCCATTGTAGGCTTCAATGCTTACCTGATCGAGCAAAAGATAAGTGAGAGAAGGGACATTGAAAGAAATATCAAAACAAAAGAGAAAGAAATTCTGAAAACTAAGTAACTATATGGGTGTGTGGATAACTCTATCAGGGCTATAGACGCCTGACCAGCAGTAGAGCAATATCTGTGGGATTGCAGCGACAACTTTGTCGGGGCTATGGATGCCTGACTGGTAGCGGAGCGATGTCTAGGTTAATTTTGGTGTTGGACGGTTCATGTAACTTACATAGTTGGATTAATAGCCATTGGTCAACATCCTATGGAAATGAATGAATTCACTACACACACTTATGAGATGTCCTATAGACTGACCTAATTAAGGATCTCGTTCTCCCAGTTCACCTTTGGAAGTCCACTCCTAGTCTGTGAAACCAGAGATTCTGGGTCTTGGATGAATATTTATCTGTGAAACCTATCATTTTCATGGGTCAAGATTGCAGAAGGAGATTAGAGTGCTTGTCATAGGAGTCCACCACCTTCGTCGATCACCACCTTCGTACTTGTTGCCAACACTTGCCGATCCTTAGCAGATTTCATGCCTTGCCTCATCAGGTTTTTGAGGTAGCTTTTCCATCCACCCTCCTGAGAGATTTTTATAATTTTAGTGCCTAAAATGGTTAACAACATGGGTTAAAAACACATTTAATTGATAAAAATTAATAAAACGCACAAAACCCATGTTCTGGAAACTTCAAAAAACATCCAAACTGTCCCCAAGGTTGATCTAGAACCTTCATTTTCTGTGACCATTCTTCATCTAGAGAATTTGAGCCCTCGGGGCCCGAACCCTTTCACCGCCATTAAAAATTATGAAATTAAACATCTTTTTCAAAACACCCTCACCCTCTCCCAGGCCTGGTTCCTCAAACTTTCGTCGATAGTTCACCGTCAAGCATTGCAAATTTCAAACTTAACTTTTCGACCTCCGTTTTGGCCTCCCGGGCCTGCACCCCCAGGCTTCCACATCTGGGATTCTGCCAAGATCCCACCATTCCCAAATGACAAAAGGACCCCGTCTGCCCGTACCTCAGAGCCTGCCTTGCAATACACCGTTTGGCGTTGTTTTCGACTCGACAGCTTGTTATGAACTTGAGTCTCGATCCATAGACTTCTGTGTCTAGAACTCTGCATGGTTTTCACCATTCCTGAATGATGGAGTTGACCCATCCACTCGAGCTTTGGAGGCCACCCTACCTTTTTCCATCTAGTCTTGCGCGCAAACCCACCTTCTAGCACCTTACCGGGTCCCAATTTGTGGACTTCTGCGGCCGCTTTGTTGTTTCAAACAACAATCCATTGGCATCCTTCCACCTCCCGGACCTTGAGCCTCCTTTCACTGCGAGATAGGTAAACACTCACTTTTGACATCCTTTCCCTCGCTATGCTCTGCCATCTAGAACTCTGCCCCATCCTTGGTGGTTCAAAAGAGAAAACTGCACCCGTCTTTCTGACCCTCCGGGCTTCGCCCTCCCACTCGCTGCGAAAAATAATATGAAAATTTGATGCCTAATCTAGTCGCTGGGTCTGGTCAGCTGGGCTGCCCCCTTCAGAATTTTGTCTGATGATCGTCATTCTGAATGGAAAAAGCATGACGGCTTCCCAGCTCCTCAGGCCCGAACACTTTAAAAATGCAAAATATCGGCCGCCCTTGGACCCACCGGGTCCTGGACCCCAGAATTCTATCTCTGGAATTCCCTTTGTTCCTGGCCATTTCAAATGGCCAACCCTGGATGCCCTTCTAGCCCTATACCTTCGGATGCTCTCAAATCGATCAAAACAACCTCAAATTTGAAATATGATCTCGACCCATGTGCTCAAATTTAGCCCTCTTCAATTCAAGCCTTTCGAACCATCAAAATTTGGTTAGGAGAAATCTCTTGGATCACTCTACCCCGTTTGCCCTTTCAAAATAGCATTCCTGCCAGGGAAGTCCAGGCCTTTGGAGCCAGATTGTTCGAAAACCCTCAATTGAAGGACTAATAACATCTGGAAGTAAAAGTAAAAGTATGATTTTTATAAATGATAAATTATTTGGACTTGATTTCATCCATGAGATTTTATCTAACATCAAATATTTCATTATCAATTGCACTGACTATGCCTTTGCTTGCAGAATATATGGAATCAGGTGCAAGACCCTCAGGGGCAGCTGCAGAAAAAGACAAAGGAAAGAAGTCGGGCAAGACTCCTCGTGGAAAAGAGGACAAGGACCAAATGAAGTACTAGTTACAAGGTGAGCTTTTGCACTCGAAGGTTGTCATAGAATGGAAAGAAATCATCGACACCAATATTGGCCATATCGATATTGATGAATTTAAGCAAAGGGTCAAAGTCAACTCGACAACTAAGAATGTAAGGCTAATCAGGAAAAGCAGAATTGCAAAAGTTGTAGGCTTCCCTCCATCCCTCATGGACCCTGAGTTGGTCATGGCTTGTCAGCAGGCCTATCAACCTAATACAAAGACCATCATTGACAGAGATGGTAACATTCTTGTTGACATGTCAGCTGAGGGAATCACAAGGAGCTTCCACATTCCCACCTTCGTCGAGATGGATACGCCTACCATCGAAGAATGCAAAGAAACATGGGATGACAACCCAGTGGGTTGCAAGAAGTTGATAAATCGACACTAGCTTAAAGAGAAATGAGGCAGCGCTGCGAAGGTTCCTTAAGAACTCTCCTATAGTGATTTCCATGAATATTACCATGACTTGGTCACTATGCTGAGGAGGGCGATGGGTCTCCCTACTGCTACCTTCTTTCAAGAGTGGATGGTATATTTCATTGAATAGATCCTCCGCGGGAATGAGGACAGCACCACAAAATCCTCATTCTACTAGGGAGACATAATAAGTGATTGCTTCCATGAGCAATTCATCAATGAGAAAAAAAGATCCAAGTTCTACATGACCTCCTACTTGGTCTAATCCTTGGCAGACCAAAGGCAGTACAATGGGTTGTTTGTGGCACCTGATAAGGAGCGGGGTCAAAAATTGAAGGTCTATGACAAGTACCCCCAGCTCCAGTTCCAAAATTTTAAGGAGTATTGTAGGGTAAACGATGCCTTCATTGGTCATATCATCAGACTGATTGTAGGAAATTTCAAGAGAAGGGTCTCTCATAGTGCTCAGGTGTTCCTGAAGTAATACGCCTTCCTTTTCATTCAGTACCCGAAGTTCACATACATTCGCACCTAGGGCTTCACAGAAAAGCCAAATAAGCTGCCTCGATACCCCAATGACCGAGTCATCCTATTGGAACTTTTCTAGTAGCTCCAACACATATAGTCCATCTTCAGTAGCAAACACTTGGTAGGGGTCTCCTATCTCTTAACTTTTAGCAAAGGAAAGTATAAACTACAAACTTCCCAGTGCATTGGGAATTGTATGAAATAACTGAACGATTATCATTTTCACTTACACATTGCCCACCCACGAATGGACCTATATGGGCATATAAGGAAAGCACTAGGACTGAGGTTCATCCATCTGCATCACATTGAGGACTTTTGGTGAGATTTTTAGGATGACAAGGAAGTGTGTGCAAGGCACTACATGCAGATGACTGCACACTTCATAAGAAGGGTGCAACCATTTCCCATACCAGATCAGGTCAAAGAGGATGAAAGCACCATAATGGACCCTAGATACCCTGTAGTTTCCAACTTGCTGATACCAACAATAGACTAGAATGAGCAGGAGGTTGATGACCTCGATATTATAACCAATCCAATCTTGGCCCATACCAAAGAATGGGTTGATGGACAAGTGGCCTGATTAAAATAGCAAGGGGTGGTCCTGACATGTGAAGGTATCAAAAGTGAGCCAAGTTCCATGGAGGAGGGCACTACCACTACTTCAATGGGTGGTACATCCAAGTCTCCTCCCATCACTAGGTCTAAGAAGAGGAAAGAAACGGAAATAGAGCAGTATCTGTAAAATCGACAGGGTGGCCTAGATTGTCCGAATGGCCTATGAGGAAGGAGTAGGCTCTTCAAATAGAGGAGATGAGGAGGAGGATGTCAGTGGCAGGGTCATCATGAAAACCTTTGATGATGATCTTGAAGAAGAGATGGCTTGGCAGCTGAAGGGCACTGAAGAGGAGGCATAAAGGTCGCCTCTCAGAGAAGAAGGATAGCAACAAGAGGAAAATGTAGGAGAAGATAATCTTGAGGGTAGGTCACAAACTATCAAGAGCCTCAAAATTGAGCAGGCCAAGGAGCACATGTACGAGGTTGATAAAATTGAAGAGAAGAAGAGGGAGGAAATAGAGAAAGAAGAAATTCCCCGGCAGCAATTACCTGCCAAGCCTCTTGTCAAATGCCTTGTGTTCATCCAGAACTCTGATGAAGAAGAATGAGATGCTACTAAAATGGAAGAAAGGGCCCCTAGAGAAAAGAAAATAGAGATCTTAGCTGAGGAAGGTGAGGGTGATTGTGAATCACCTAAGGAAAATTCTGCTATGCCTGAATGGCTGGAGAGATAGCTTGAAAAGAAAACTCCCACACCAAAGGACCCGAGAGCCAAGCTAGAGGCTATCTTAGCCTAAGCATATATCACAACTAGAAAAGAGAAGAAGCCTAAGATCAGATCCAAGGTAACAATGGATGCTTCTTGGTCTCGAGCAGTGCAAATAGCTATGCCAGTGGTGGGCAGGGAAGGGATAAGCTACAAAATCTCCACCATTGATCTAGGAACTGCTACTAGAGAGAAAAAAGTGGGGCATCTTGAGGAGTCAGTGGCCACGGTGGTGCACCTGATAAAACAGGACAAGGTTTCGAAGGATGAGCTTAAGGCACAAGTAGCCGCTTTAACGAATTACATCCAACAATGGTCCTCAGTAGATGACCTACCTACCACATCTGCGGCTCCACCCCAACTGTTGTCCAAAGAACAAATTGACAAGTTGGAGAAAAGAAAGAACTTGGATAAGACTACAAAGAGTTGGTTCCGACAGGTCCTGTATGTTGGGAACATGGGTATTAGCAGAGTTGTTCAAACAACCAACAAGTTCTTGGAGCTATAGCAATCTGTGGAAATCACGAAGAATCTCTGCACCAACTTCCCTACAATGCACGACTCCACCTATCCAAATATTGAGACCATCCTCTAGTTTGCAAAAGCCACATGGGAAAAGGAGCTTACATTCAAATAGGATGATCACTAGCTAATGGATGTGTGGAGGTGGGATTTTGATAATAAGAGGGAAATGTTGGAGCAAATAATGAGTAAGGTGGATCTAGACATCGAATGGATCAAGGAAATTAGGGTGGAATGCACTCAATATCTCAAGCTGATGTCGAAATATGCTATGCCCGTAGTGAAAATAGATCTAGAGAAAATAAAACCTTACTTTTAGAAGAAGATGGAGGATGGGATGTTCGATGAAGTAATAGTGGAATTCATGAGTTTTGTTGCCCGTGCCTTCGACCAATCAAAGTTGTTCAGAGATCAGGGCATAAAGTATGATGAGGACTTGAAGAATCTTGAAGATAATGCAAAATAATGGAGCTACTAGATGTTGCGGTATGAGATCATTGAGGTAGAAAAGCTCCAGCTAGTCATGCTAAAACTCATGGAGTATATAGTATCGAAGAAGCAGGAGGACAACCCTGTAATCAATGAGGAGCTCCCAAAGGAATATCTATAGTAAAATAGCAATTAGCATAAGACAAAAATGCTACAGTGTCATCACTAAATGATAAAATAGGGAAGAAGACAAGAATGTAATTTTAAATTGTAATGTATTGGGGGTGGGTGAAACCCTATTTTTTAATGAATCTTGGCCACATAATGAGAATTAATCTTGACCATTCATTTAACTTTTTGGGCACTATAAATAGGGGTCTCCCATTTGCAAACGGGAGTTGAGTTGTTGTAAAGACATGCTGCTGAATTTTTTAATGAAAATACATTGACTTGGTGCATTTTATGATTTCTTCACATGTTTCATGGTTCAACCTCCATTGTTAGATGCTCTACTTAGATTTATATTGTTGTTCTAGTTAGCTGTATTCTTTTTTTGATATATTTAGAAATGTTGTTCCATGGTTGTGAAAATTCCTGCTGTGTAGATGCCTTCTTAGTCCATACTTTTTGCTATTTGCTGCTGGTAGATAGCTATGTAAAGTTAGTCTAGGCTTAAATTCAAAGCTGATCCACACTTTTATCGATGTTCATGCATGTATATGGTGAGTGGAAGGTGAAATATCTGCAGACCTTAGAAGATAGCAAAAATTTCATGAGACTGTGAGATTTCTGGTTAAGTGAAATCTTGTTTTAAGGAAGTTGTCCATTGCAAGAACTCCATGATTATTGTTCACAGTTAGTTGCAGGTCTAGAAACCTTCCATCTTCCCTACACTTTTCCTTTTTTTTTAAGAAATAGCCTATGCTAAGGTTCATTGTACATTGTAAAGCCAAACTTGAAGAAACATCAAAGTTTTTGGATTGTTATCAGAACCTACAACAAAGTGAAACTTGACCTCCATCTTAGAAACTTCATATTTTAAGATCTACCTCGCATCTAGCTACATAAGTCCACCCTATGATTACCGGAAAAATCACATCAAAATCAATTGAGGAGTTCCATGCAAATCATGACCTAACACCTGACAGACCTTGGGGGATTTCCTTTCAAGAGAGGTAGTGCACCTGTGTACTACTTGTGTACTAACTGTGTTGAATAAGTGTGCAAAACACCCACCAACAGTAACCAACAAAAATACTTCATCGAAAAAACCTCCCGATACACCATCATAGGTGATACACTTTATCGTCATGGGTATGATGGAACCCTTCTTAGGTGTCTAAATGAGATTGAGGTCCACACTGCATTAACAAAAGTACAAAGTGGTGTTTGTGAGGACCATTCAAATTTCATGGCCTTAGCCAAGTGAATTCTTAGAGCTAGTTACTATTGGCCTACATTGGAACTTGATTCTTGTGAATTTGTGAAGATGTGCTTACCTTGCCAACAACATGTAGACCTGATACATGCTCTTGCTTAGGATTTGTAACCCATCATAGCACCATGGCCTTTCTCTCAATGGGCTTTTGATTTAGTCGACAAAATATACCCTCCCTCTTTTGATGGCCAAAATTTAATAATCACTTCCATTGAGTACTTCACCAAGTGGGTGGAAGTAATGCCACTCTCTCAAATAATGGGTACTTAGATATCCAAATTCATCATATTCCATATTCTCTACAAATATGGAATCTCATCCACCATCATTTCCAACAATGGAAAACAATTCAAAAACCAGGTTATAAAGCACGTATGTGACACCTTTCACATTCAACATCATTGGTCAACACCCTATTACCCCCAAGGTAATGGTCAAGTGGAGGCTACCAACAAAACCTTGATCAAGATCCTTAAAAAGGTGGTTAATAACACTGGTTGTGATTGGCACCTTCATATCCATCCCACCCTTTGGGCCTACCGTACTTCCATCCGCACTCCTACTAGTGCCACTCCATATTCTCTTGTTTATGGTGTCAATGCCATCTTGTCGATTGAGGTCGAGATCCCATAACTAAGAATATCTTTGAAGAACCTCATCAATGATGAAGATGCTCAGATTGTAAGACTCAGTTAGTTGGAACACTTGGATGAAAGATGGATCAAAGCTTACAATCATCTTCAATCATATCAGAATCATCTTAAGCGAAGCTACAATAAGAAGTTCTGTCCTCACCAATTCAATTTTGGTGATCTAGTTCTTAAGGAGAATCAATATACCCAGCAGGATAGAGACAAGAAAGGGAAATTTGAAGCAAATTGACTGGGTCCCTATGACATCACAACAAAATATGGATCAGGGGCATATAGGCTTGCCACACCTAAAGGAGAGCCCATAGAGGAGCCCATTAACATCATGCATCTAAAAAAGTTTTACACTTAAGTCATTTGTGTTATCCTATCCTAAAAAATCCAAAAAATACCAAAAATGTAGAAAACTGTCAAAAATACAAAAAGTTAAAAAAAGTAAAAAAAAATCCAAAAATAGTTAAAAGAAATAATTTGTCCCATGGTGAAAACCACCCTTGGTGGTACCTTGGATAATTACGTTTGGTGAAAACCTAGTAACAAGCACCATCTGTAAAGGGCTTAATCATTATCTACCTTGCACCCTAGTTTCTTTATGATTCCATCCATCTTATCCTCACATCCTATCCTAGCATCCTATCGATCCAGTCCTTCCATCTGCATCCGCTTATCTGCTGCTTGGTATGTTTTTGTTGAGCATTAGAAATATTTATCCGCTATTAGTAATCTTGAGCTTTTATCCCTATATGAGCTTGTGTCGTGTATTCATGTTGTCGATTGATCTCCTGTATCCATCTAGGTATCCTTCACCACATTGGTCTTCATCTAGATCCCATCCTTGTCATGTCGGCCTTTTGGTCTCGTCTTTTGTTATTTTTCTTTTTCAAACTACATTGTTCCTATGCTCTCACATAGGAAAGGTCGATCATTTGATCCACCCCCAAGGCTCCTTTTTCATCCATCTGGTTTTCATTTTCATCACTCGTCTCTATTGTCCTCTTTCTGCTTTTATCAATGGTCTTTTCTTGAACTATAAGGCCTCTACACTTTCACATAACCAAGGCTAATCTTTGATCAACCCCTAAGCCCCTAGATCTTTAGGGTGTGACTATTTTTTGTCTCATCTCTTGTGTCTTGTGTCGTGTTGTCAAATTATGTCCTTATCTAGCTAGTTCTTAACAAATGAGATCCACTAGTATCATCAAATTTGGTTAGTTTTACATATCTTGCATCATGTTGATCTCTTAGTTTAGTATCCTTCTTTGGTCTTAATAGGATACATCCTTCCTAACAGACCTCATCAATCCCATCCA
>VDFB02000017.1:39725841-39944633 GCA_007258455.2 Sequoia sempervirens | reverse complement strand
ATCTCCTCTCCTGTGCCCATGCATCCTATGCCAACTGCAATTGACCAATCTCTACCCACACCTGGGACACCTACTCTATCACTCTATCCCTCTCCTCCTACACGGCCTGTACCTATGCCTATGTGGCATCCCTCTCTCTCTACAATGTCTGCACCTCTGCACCTACCTTGCTCCCCTTGCCCTGTACAACCTGTGTTTGATCCCACGCTGCATCCCTCTCTCCCTACAGAGTATGTTCTCATACCTCTGTTGCATCTCTCTCTCCACTATATGTATGTGTGCCTACGATGCATCCCTCTATTGCATCCCTCTCATGTTGTAGTGTCTACATCTATCCTACTATTATCTCCCTCTCACCCTGCAGAGTCTATACCTGTGCCTGTACTGCATCTCTCTCGCCTTGCAAGGTCTATATTTGTGCCATCATAGCCTGATCTCTCTCCAAAACCAACCCTACAGCCCCTGTCGTCTACTCAACTACCTCTACTCTATCATGGAGCTCATCCCGCTCCTATCTTAGCTTGTTCCTCTCCCTCAATAGCTCTGTCACCTGTCTCCTCAAATCCTCCATATCTCTCTCTTCCTCTGCCAAGGCTTGTGAAGATACTTGGTCTACCAATCCTCCAGGCTCTCGCTAACCCCCTGCCTATAGTATGGTCACCTTAGCCTATAGTATATCTTTCTCCCACCTCACCTTGACCAGCTCCCCATGCTCTCTTTGTCCCACTACCTCCAGTTTGGAAGCCTCTGCCTCCAACCTTTTGGAATCAAGGAATATTGAGAGGGGGAGTGAATCAGTTTTCTACAATTTGAAACTTTATTAATATGATCTTCAAAGCACTTGTAACATTCAACCAAAAGAAATATGCATGAACATAAGACAAATAACCACAACACCATAACACAAGGAGTTTTACGTGGAAACCCTATTAGGGGAAAAACCGTGGTGGAGGTCAATCCACAACATTATCTAAATATACTCAAAAAAATGTTTTACAAAATGGGAATGGGAATGCACTTGCATTCAAGCACACTGCCTAGAGCTCACTGCTAAAAAATAGAAAGACTCACTTCCTTACAATCAATTTCAAAAGACAACTGGAGTGGTGAACTATGAAATAGCATCTAAAAATTCCTAAGAATAGTTCTTATTAAGCTCAGATTTGATTCTTGACCTTTTGTCTAATTCTACTCTTCTACTCTGTTCTGCTCTAATTCGCTTCACAAATCCTTTTATGCACAAGTGAAACTATGCATAAAACCTTCTGAAATTCGCAACACACATCAACACACATCATACATATATCAAAATAATGTAGTTGATCGCTTATATATATCTCCTACTAAGGATTTAATCACTACATGTCGGCTCCAACAAAATAGAAAAATATTTTCAAACTGTCGACTCAAATCATGAATAATATTCAATGTGCACCCACCAAAGTCAACCGCAACATAGTGAGGACCAAAATCAAAATGCCCAATCACAAAAACACTTAAAAAATTACTCCTCAAATATCCGCAACATGTTATATTCACTTAGTCAGCCTTCATGCACTGATGAACAAAAAAATAGTCAATTGGATCTTCTAACTTGCACACGGATCGATACGAGGCTCTAAGATTCAAGAATAACATAAAACATGTACCAAACTACCTTCCATAAGATCAAAAACTCAAAATAATAACATAAAATTTCATGTGAATCGATGAACACAATTATGTCCAATGCTCTGATCTGGCTTGACAGTTAATCACTAATCTTCAATCTGACTGCCAGTATGATCAAATAATGGCATGTGAATCGAATCACTGACTAGGTTTGCCATGAATGACAACACCAGAAAACATTTGCAGTGTCTCTTGCCAACAATCTCCCCCTTTGGCATTGATGGCAAGACTTAGTGAAAAATGACTAAGTGTCAGATCAGTACCAACATGAATACACTGCCAACCTTCAAAACTCAAAAATATCTTCAATCACAGCTTAAAATTACAACTCCCCCTGAGATAAATATACATTTTTTCACTATTCTACTCTCCCCCTTTGACATCAATGGAAAATATGGGGAATCCGTATACCAAAATTCAAACAAAATTGTTCCATATGTACAAACTTGTTTGTACAACTTATATAAACTTGAAAATATCTAAAAAATTGGTCTTTAACAAGCTCAAACTTGTGTCCCATCCCTTCTTGACACTCTCCAAAATAGTCATGTGACCACATAATAGATAATATTTCATCTCTACTGATTCAAGGTTTGTCGGATCACCAACCACCATAGCATCATCTACTTCCTTCAAATAATTAAGCATTGTTTCCATCTTAGGACCAATTACTCCTTTAAGCTCACAAACTCTTTCAACAACTTTTCCTTCTTCATGCTTAAGACTTTTGATCTTGTCAAGAAGGGATATGACTTGAACTAAATGGTTAGAGGATCAAATGCTTGAGTGATATCTGCTAATTGTTTCTCACACTCTTTCATTTTCTTTTCAATATCCTTAGTGAACTTCGATAAAGATAAACTTGACTTATAAATGTTTCCACCTTCAGACACAACACTTTGAATATTCTTTACACAAGCAGCTAACATAGATTTATCATTAGCTATCATCCCTTTCAACATAATAAACCTTTTAGCATCAAACTCCTTCTGAACGTTATCCTCAACTGACTTCTCAAGTGACTCAAAATGAGTACTTACAGAATTAATAAGATTCTTCATCTCACCAAATGGAGAACTAGATGGATCCTTGACATATGAAGGCATGATCTTCTCTAGAATACCGGAAGCAAGATTCAATAACTCACTATCTTCAATATGTGATTTCAAAATTTCTTCCCTTGCCTTGGCCTAAGAAAATGATGCAACTTTCAGTTTCTTAATGGGAGACAAAGTAGCAAAGTTAATAGGACCTTTAATCAATTCATGATCAAGCTCTTCCTGTTGATCTTCCAAGAACTCCTTCATTGCCTTAGCACTATCTCTTGCTTCCATAGGAATCTCCTTCACTTCATCCTTCTTCTCCTCAGTCACTAATTCTTTCATAGCTTCAAGAATCTCTTTTTCTTCAACCGACACAACTTTAGGAGCTCCAGTAACCATAGGAATTTCAACATCATTTATATCTAGAGGATTCAGATTATCCTCAAATGTATCTTTTTTTCCTTCTTCATTTACTGGACTAGATGGAGCATCTTCATCATGCACTTCTCTAGAAACAACATTGTACATGTTCTTCAACAGAACTGCCTTAAGGATTTTCTTAGTGTCTTTTACAACTTTAGTATGACCGATCATCATCATATTCAACCTTGTTAAATGCTCCTAAAATCCTTTTTAGCTTCTTTGAGAATTTCCTTCATTTCCTCAATAGACATTACTAGACATAAATCTGCAAGAATGTGCTCTCTCAAATTCTCTTCTTCATTTCTTACATTCACTCTCCTCATTTCCAAAACTTCATTCAAACTTCTAGGCAACTTAGACATTATTTCAATGAAAGTCCTATTGAAATTATTCAAATGCATTATTGTAGCTTCTTTAAGATTTCTTTAACCAACACTATCAAAGGTATCATACCATTCACATAGTGGCTTAAGATTACCATCCCTAATCAAATATTTTTCCACTTCTTCTATAGACATACTTGATTTATCAGTTTTCATCTTCTTCTTTGCTTTCTCTTCTTCATTGGAGGGCTTGTCCTTAGAGACTGTTGTTGCCTTTGAGCCTTTTTTCCTAATCTCTTTTACCTCTTCATCAGATTTTGTTTCCTCATCTTCCTCAACTGCAACATAAAATATTTTTTCTTTTATCCTTCTTCCTCTTTCCTTCTCTACTAGATGTCTTCACTTGAGCTTTCACAGGGCTTGATTTCACTATAAAACCAGATAATGGTGCAGAGCTCCTTGTAGATCTAGTTTAGGCAAAGGATGTTGTCACACTAGTAGATTCAGTTTTAGCTAGCTCTCCTACTTCAACTTGTTCTCTCTTTCTTCTAGCTTCTCTCACAGATTCTATATATATACCCATGCTCTCTACAAATGCTTCAACTTCCTTCCTTACCTTCTAGACTATCATTGGTTTCTTCAACTGATCATGCACTTGCAAATCCTTTTCCTCAAAAGTACCAAACCTTTCTTCTGATGGATCCTAAGGTTTACTTAACAAATGTTGAGCATATATTCCCAAAATGTTCTCAACTTCATAGCCCATTGGCATAATCTAGACCATTCTAGGATCTACAGCTTCCATCAAGCATTGATCAATGTCAACCATAAAGAAGATAGTGTCTTTGTACTTCTCCACAATAGACTTAGGAATTCATTCTCTTGCTTGCATCTCATTCTAAAATTTCTTGGGATAACACCAAATAGCATTTTTCTAGCTTTTCTATCACCATTTCCATACAAGAGATCTCTGATTTGAATAGCCACCGGTTTATTATCTTGCCAATGCACTTTTCCAACTCTCGAAACTGCATTCATAAAGTAGAAAAATAGAAACAACAACAAATTACCATACTTAAAGGAATTCTTCTTATCCTTCTTGATCTTACCAAGATTCTTAATAAGTTGACTTCAGAGTAACTCACACAAATCATACTCTGCATTCTCCTTTACCATCTGATATGTTGCATAGATGGTTGTACCAGATACAGAATTGTCCCAATTGGAATGATAAATCTTGTACCCAATGACCATAGATGAAAATATGACATCCACTTCAATAATATCATTAATTGTCATAGCTCTTTTATCAAACAATGAACCGATTGCATTAGTAACTGTCTGATTCTTCATAGACTTCAAGATCGGCAACCCACCGGAGGAATTTAAACCAGTAACAGTGCTTATGGATTCTTTTGTAATATTAAAAGGTTGACTCAACCACATAAATTCAGCATGAACTTGACTCAAAATATTCTAGACCCACTCGATTTCTTCAAACACGGGAAATTTTACCATCTGCGTGAATTTCTTCTCCTCTAGGGTTTTGAATTTGGGCTTTACCGTGAAATCTTCTCCAACTATATGATTTGTATACAAATTCAACAACTACAAGCTCCCTAATTCCTCAATATTTGCATGAATGTATCCCCTAATATCTTAAATATGCAAGACGTCGTATGAAACAGACGAAAAATGCACCTAAGGGTTTGGTCTCAACTGATTTGAAAGGATGCCACTTGAATTTTAGATGGGGTCTATCCTTGACATCAACTACCAATAGAGTAGCCATTTTTGCAAATTCACAAGTTCAAAATTTTTCCTGATAAATACCTTTTTGCTAGTTAGGGTTTGATTGTTGAATCACCTTCACACTTGAATTTTCACCAAAATTCACTTCAGAGCTCTATAAACTTCTCCTCAAAGCATAAAGTGACAAATGAATAATACAAATGACCTTTTATCATTCGTGCACCTAAATTTGTTTTGCAATAAATGCTTTTTCCCTAAGTCATCTAGATACCTTGTTTTGATATATTGTGAGAGATAACTTCTTTTGTGGACCTTCAATTTTGCATAAATACTCTCTCCAATTGTTACAAATGCATCTGTAGATCATCAATGCAATCATTGTGCTCATCCACATCTCGGTATCAACTACCGATAGGGGTTTGAAGGATTTTCTTGTGAACTCCCCCTAGGCCAGATGCCTTAATATAATTCCCAGAGGAGTTACCAACTCCTGGTGCTAGTATGGAATCATTTCCTACAACAGAGGGACTCTTCTTCACCCATTCTTCTTCATTTACTTCATGATCTCACTTGTAGTAACTTTTCCTTTTCCCTTTACATCCTTCTACATGTTTCTCCCTTGATTTACCAGACCTCTTATGCAAAATATAGCAATGTAACTGTATTTTTTGCAATTGTAGCACACTAGATTTCTTTGTGTAGACCAGTTGTTCCATTTATTTTCTCATTATTTGCATTGGTTAGCAATATGACCAAATCTATTGCATGTATAACATCTGGCATCTCTATTGAAATTTTTTTTTGACATACTTTTGCATTCAATTGACTTATGACCATACTTATTGCAATTAAAGCACTGGCCTGAGAATGAGGGGCCACTTGGATTCATTTTGTTTCTACATTGAGCCACTATGTGACCAAATTTATTACAAAAAAAATAATAACCATTGAACCTTTGAGCATTAGGTTGTCTTACTGAATACCTTCTAGCTTTGTTCATTTGATTTCCTTGCCTAAATCTCCTTTTTCCAGATTCGAAACTTTCTCCTTTCTCATATCCAAGACCTCACTTGTCAACTTTAGTCCTCTGAATTTTAATTAGTTCATCAAGCTTGGCTGAGCTAATCCTGAACTTCTCCTTGAATTCATTTGCAGTAGCAAGTTCATCTCTGAGATCTACAATCTGCTTTTCAAGCTATTCTTCATTATCTTTGGATTGTTGAAAGTCAAGTTCCAGCTGATTGCATCCATCAATAATTCTACTGCATTCTTCATATTTTTCTTTTAAGGACTGAGTAAGCTTCTCTTCATTCTTCTTTTTTTCTTCAATATCCTTTGTCATCCTCATCACAATAGATTCCATCTCATGCTTTAGGACTGCATTATCTCTGGTAATCTTTTCACATTCTTCTATCTTTTCCTTTAGGGATTGACTTAGTTGTTCATCTTCAATGCATTTACTATCTTCTTTCTTGATCTTATCACAAAGTTCCCTTCTCTTCTCCCTGGAATTATTGATTTTTTCTTTCAATGACTCAATGAATCTCTCAACATTCATGATATTTTCTTGTAATTCTTGGACTTTAGATTTTGACTAATCAAGATCATCTAGGGCTACCAAAAGTTGTTGTTGATCAAGACTACTTGAATCCATTGAAACACTTTCCAAGATCTTCCCCAAGTTGTTAAACTTCTTCTGAGGAACTAGGCTCTGATACCAATTGTTGGAATCAAGGAACACTGAGAGGGGGGCGAATCAATGTTTTGCAATTTTTAACTTTATTAATCTAATCTTCAAAGCACTTGTAACATTCAACCAAAAGAAATATGCATGAACATAAGAAAAATAACCATAACACCATAACACAAGGATTTTTATGTGGAAATCCTATTAGGGGAAAAAACATGGTGGAGGTCAATCCATAATACTATCTAAGTATACTCAAAAAGATGTTTTACAAAATGGGAATGCACTTGCATTTAGGCACATTGCCTAGAGCTCACTGCTCAAAAATAGAAAGGATCACTACCTTACAATTAATGTCAAAAGCCAATTGGAGTGGTGAACTATGAAATAGCATTGAAACAAATTCTTTAGAATAGTTCTGGTTAAGCTCATAGATCAGATTCTTGACCCGTCTGATTCTACTCTTCTGCTCTATTATGCTCTAATTCACTTCACAAATCCTCTTATGCACAAGTGAAACTGTGCATAAAACCTTCTAACATTCACAACACACATCAACACACTTTGTAAATATATCAAAATGATGTAGTTGATTTCTTATATATATCCACTACTAAGGATTTAATCACTACATGTTGGCTCCAACAAAATAGAAAAATATTTTCAAACTGTCAGCTCAAATCATGAATAATATTCAACACACATTAACCAAAGTCAGCCACAACATAGTGAGGACCCAAATCAAAATGCTCAAACACAAAAAAAACTTAAACAATTACTCCTCGAATATTCACAACATGCTATATTCACTTAGTCGGCCTTCATGCACCGATGAATAGAAAATTAGTCAACTGGATCTTCTAACTTGCACATAGATCAATATGAGCCTCTAATATTCAAGAATAACATAGAACATGTACCAAAATACCTTCCCTGAGATCTACATCTCAAAATAATAACATAAAATTGCATGTGAATCGATGAACACAATTCTGTCAGATGCTCTGATCTAGCTTGACAGTTAATCACTGATCTTCAATTTGACTACTAGTCTGATCAAATGATGACGTGCGAATCGAATCACTGACTAGGGTTGCCATCAATGAAAACACTAGAAAATATGTGCAGTGTCTCTTGCCAACACAGTCGAGTCACCTTTGCTCGTAATCTACCCACCTCGGCCCACAATCCATCTCTCTTTGTCTCTAACTCATACACATGTCATGCTACCTTGTCGACCAAGGTCCTGCAACTCCTCTTGCCTTATGCCCATACCATTTCTACCTCTGCATGCATCATGCTCACCTCAGCCTCTGAGTCCCTTAGTCTCTACTCGGCAATCTGTAGCCTCGCCAAGGCCCCTCTCAAGAGTATGGTCGGGTCATCCAGTGGCAGTGGTACGTATGGTACCACGACCAATGGATCAACCTCAAGAGTGTCTACCTCCATTGCCTCCCCCTATGGATCATCTCTCTCCTCCTTTTCCTTAGCCTCCTCTTGGCCTCTCCTCTATTGTCCTCCCCCTCCCTCGGGCCTCCCCTATTTGAGCCCCCAGACCGCTTCACCCTCCTCCCCCGCCCCTTCCTTATCCTCCTCTCCTCCTCCCCCTCCTCTATCCAGCAAGTCTCATCTCATCCTATGGACTGAAGCCACGTGCCTCTGTAATTGGCTCCACCATTGTAATCTATGTTGGTTAGTGATAGACCCACCATGCAGAGAACCTCACTGTCATCCCCACATCTGCTCTCCCTCCTCTCCTGCCTAGGTAAGGTACCTCTTGAAGCTTCTCCCATAGCTGTCTCATGAACTTGTCTACAATCTGATCCCCCCATGGTCACTCTCAAGTGATCCATCTGAATCTCTGTGGTCCCCGAGGGATGTCCTTTTGAACTCTGAACTATCGCAACACTTTGTCTGCCCTGTGTATCTCCACTATGTAAGGCTCTCTCTCGATCAAATAGGGTAATGTGTAGAAGTATCCTCTATGTATCTCCTCATCCTCCCTCCATTTGGAGAACTGTCGTGTCATGTATGGCCTCCATACTATTTGATCCCCATGTAAATCATCTAGCCTCCTCCACCTATCCAAATCACTAGTGCCTTGATAATGAAATCTCTAGTTGTACTATGTCTTGTACTAGTATGCTACTAGTAGTGTAGGATCCTACTCCCCTCTTGTGACAACTCCTGGCCTGGCCACACTGATGTTCTCCTAGACCCATACCTATAATAGCATCACATGTGTAACGTTAACTTCCCCTCGATAGAAAACCATGTGCATATCCCTGTATAATTGTGCCAACATGCATGGAACCCATGAAAATTCTCCCTCCCTCTGCTCCACAATGTGTCTAACAACCTCCATGAACTTGAGGCTATAGAAAAGACTTCTCATGTCTAGCAACAAGAGCTCGCTAATCAAACTGTAGAGGTATAATGGTAATGGAGGTACTCCCAACCCTAAACATCTATCCAGATCCAAAACCATCCCTTGAATCGGTAAGTCATCTTGTCCAAAGAGGACCCATAGGGTCTGATCTAGCTCCTACCCCTTTGATCTCGTCCAACTCACTAGATGGCCCACTATCAATAGCCGCAAGATCCTCCACACATCCTCTAAGGTGACAGTAGTCTCCCTTATCGGGAGGTGGAATGTAGATGTCTCTGAATCCCATCGCTCTATTAGTGTTGTCAACAATGCTCAATACACTATGATATTAGGGTACCCCAACATGTATAACAACCCTGCTTATGCTAGCACTGCATGGTCCTCCTTATTGATTGCTGCTATTGTCACCTCCATAACATCTGAATGCCTCTCTTGTTTCTGCAAGCTCTCAAAATGCTACATTCACATCACACATCATGTCAGTCGTTTAAACAATCTCCTCATCTTTCCTTCTCTTTCAGCTTCTTTTCTTCCCTACCCTAGGTTGTCTTCTCGACATTTCCCCCCTTTTTGGGTGATTTTTCCCAAATTACCTTTTTACCCCCTTTTCCTTCACCTTTTGGGTGAATTCACTCAACTTAGATGAATGCGCTCCCTTTTCTTCATTCCTTCCCTTCTTTTCCCATTTGGGCAAGTCTTCCTATTAGATGGGCGAACCCGCCCATCACCTTGGGATGAGCGAGTTCACCCATCTTATGGGAAGACCTGCCTGTCACCCTTGGGATGAGTGAGTGCGCTCATCCTTTGGGCGAGCCCACCCTTGTGATGGGCGAGTGCACCCATCCATGGGCGAGCTCACTCGGGGATGGGAAAGCCCGCTCGGGGATGGGTGAGTCTACCTGCTGGTGGGCAAGCCCACCCTTCTCCCTTGGGAAATCTCTCTCGCCTGTCTGGTGGGCGCCCTCGCCTGTCTGACGAGCACTTTCGCTTGCCTCTGTGGGTGAGCAAATTCGCCCATGCGACGAGCGGATCCGCCCACCTTTCTAGTGGGTGAATCTGCCCAACGGATGGGCGGACCTACCAGCCCCTTGTTATGGGTGGCTACGCACATCAGATGTGCGCATTCACCCATTTGATGGGCAGATTCACCCATCTCAGGGGTGCGGTCACCCATTTCACTAACCAATCCCCCATTTTGGGTAGATTTGTCCAATTCATGGGAAAATCTGCCCTTCTTTGCTGCCATCCCGCCCTTTTCAGGATTTTTTTTCATTTTTTAGGAACATTTGCCCCCCTTCCCCACCACCTCTAAATAGATGATTTTCCTATTAAACTGGGTGAAATCAAAATTCTGCCAACTACCCATTTTACTAACTTACCTGAACCCCAAAACCCATGTTTTCAAAATGCACAAAAATTCAAAAACAAAACAAAATTCACTTCAAATCAGAAAGAGGGTTTTGGGACTAACCTAGTGTGGAACCACATGCTCATGGTAGAATCGTCGTACCTCATCCCCCTAGTGGATAATATTGTCATCATACTCCTCGTCCATCCTTGTCACCTTCTTCTTTTCCTCTCTCTCTCACTCAACTGCCAGGTGTGCAAATGAGGAATAGTAATTCTTAAAATCACTATATGTAACTTTTCCCTCCTTTTTTTTAACTTCTTTTAAGTTGAGGGTATTTTTACCCTTTATTTAACCACTTTTTCATTTAACTAACCCTCTAACTTGCGCGGGCTGCCATTTGCACACAGTGTGTCCGTTTGACTCCATTCAAGAGTCAATCTTCATGCTTTTTCAAGCTCTATCCAATGGTTCCCTCCATTTCCTTATATCGACAAGTCACTTGGGGCCCCTTTTTCTTCCCCAACTTCCCTCTTGAGGGCGAATACCCCACCATTTTCCTCCATTCCTCCATCATAGTCACTTTCTTGTGACATCGGGGCATCTCCCTTCATTTCCCACCATCTGGGTAGCTTACACAACTTATCCCATGCTGGGGCATCATTTTCTAGTCATTTCCTCTATAGAGTCATTTGCATTTTATTTTTCTTTGAAACATTGTTATTCTAGAACAGTATTTCGATGAGGGGAAAATGTAGACATCCAAATTTGAACACTTCTGCATGGTCAAATTCATCCCTTCTATTCATCTATTTCATATTCCCCATTAATATTAATTAAATGATTTATTTCATTAAGATATTTCCCTTTTTCCTAAGTTTCCTAAGGTATTTAATTTAATAATTAAATACTTTATCTTTCATCCCTTCCTCTTAATTAAATAAATACATCAATTTATTTAATTTAGTCATTTGGCCTTTTGAATTTAAATCAATTTTAAATTCCCTCTTATCTGTCTCCTTGTCACATACTCCATAATCTCCCTTTAATATGGATTAGTCTAATTAATCCATGATTAAGATGTGCACACCTTTAATCAGGATTAATGTCACATCCTCCATATCTTGCAACTTGCTTTTGATTCTTCATTAGCCTTCTTAATCACTTGTTTGCACAACCTTAATCTAATCCTCATGCCATTTATGGCATGCCTCCAAGTCAACCATCATAAATGATTTCTTCATTTAGCCAAGACAACTTCTTCCCCATGTAGGTTGTTGAGGAATTATAAAATTCCTCATGTGTCACATCTCCCACATGGGGGCAAGGTCCTCCTTTATGAGGAGACCTTGTCATATCACCAAGGTACTTTCAAGTACCTTCTCATCATGTGAATTAAAAATTCACATTTATTGCTCCAAGGTTTCTCTCTTTTCCATGAGGATTATTAAGGAATTCTAAAATTTCTCATGTGTCACATCCTTCCCACATGGGGACAAGAACTTCCTTTTTGAGGAAATCTTCTTCCAATCCCAAGGTACTTTCACGTACCTCCATATCACATGCCTTCTTTACACCTAACTACCACATGGCAAGATGTGAAGGCTTGCGAGTCTTGAACTCACTATAGCCCTTCATCTTGTCCATGATGGCTAAATCCTATCCATCCATTTCTTTAGAGGATTTTCCCCTAAAATATAGGATTTTGGCCTCATTTCATTTATTCACACATTCATTCAAGAATTCACACTCTATCATTCAAGCTCTTACATTCACCATTGTTGCAATCTTCAAGCTCAACTTGCATTCATTTTAGGCATTTGATCAAATACCCACCTTCGTCATTGCATGCTTCATTGAATCTACATCATTTTGCATATAGTTTTTAGGTTATTTTCCATCAAAGGAGCACACAAACAATTGAATCCAAAGGGCCAACCAACCAATTGACTTGGGCAAGGTAAAATCATTGTTTCATCTTTGCTTTGTTCAAGTCTAACTAGGCTAATTTTGAGGTGTTGTATTGTGTCCTTCCTTTTGTATTTTGTTTTTTTTACATCATTTAGGGTTAGAAAACATGTTGCACACACCAGGGTTTACATTTTTCAAAAGGCCTTTGAATTATTTTAATATTACCAGGTAACACTAAATCACCACAAAATTTTCTATAAAATTCAATTTTTGTTGTATCTAATAGGTGTTTTGGATGAGGTTCATGAACTTTGGACCCCACTCTTAGTTTTAATACACCTCTAGCATTAGACGATACCCTAGTATTATCATGCCAATATTTTTCAATCAAATATTTAATTTGAACATTCAATTTCATGTTAGACCTCGAGAGTCAACCACTGAAACTCCAACATTGGTTAATTGGATCATTTTCTATACATTCTCTTCTTTTTGTTGCTCTTAGCAATGTTTTAGGATGTATTTGTAGAACTTCACTAATATTTCTTACCATTCTTTTATTCAAAGTTGCTTTATTTACTATAGCTCTTCTTGCTGCATTTTTATCTTTTGATCGACTATTTTTTCCAATAGATTGAATGACACTAGCAATAGTAGACATAGCATGTTTTAATGATTGATCTTTTCTTCTTGGTTTAACAAAAAAGCCTAACTTTTTATTGCTTTTCTCAATGTTTTTTTCATTCTCATCAATTGCATAATTTATTGACATTGAAATGCAAGTTTTTTACGATAAAATAATTTTTTGTATAATCTATTCGCATGTGTTCTTATTTTCCTCCAAGAAATCTTACTAGGAAGATTATCCAAAACATCACTTTCAATTTTTAAAAATATATTTTCATTAAATTCAACATCACATCCTAGATTTTTATTTTCATTTGCAACTTCAAAATGATTTTCATTTTCATCTTCATTTTCATCAACAAAACGGTTTTCATTTTCATTTTCATCAACAAAATGGTTTTCGTTTTCATTTTCAACAAAAGGATCATTCTTATTTTATTTTTCAACAAAATATTTTTCATTTTCATTTTGAACAACATTTAAATGATTTTATTTTCATTTTCTAATTTATTTTCAATAAATTGTATAAAATTTTCTCCCCTCCGAAAATTATCAATGTCAACATCATTAATTCTAGCATCTTGTAAAACTTCTACAAAAATTTTTTCTATTTCACTAAAATGTGGATTTGAAGATGTACTTGGATTTTTTCCTATTTAAACATTCTCCATAGCATTGAAAGAGGGATTTGAAGACATACTAGGACTTGTTTGTATAATCATATTATTTTCCAAATTGACTTCTTGCAAATTATCTTTGTCTACAACCATGGTCTCAATGTTTTTATCTTCAATAGTTGTGGAATTGGATGCTTCAACATTATTCATTGATCAAATCCCCATTCTTCTATCTCTTTTCCTTTTTGCTTCTTTATCTCTCCTTGCTTGAATTTCTTTAGGAGTTAATGTCTTCCTATCTTTCCTATTATTACAAGCTTGTGAACCCATGATTATAAAATTCTCAAGCACAAATAAATGTTAATAGTGGAAGTCTTCCAAAAATTCAATCCAAATTGCAAGTTGAAGACTTGTAAAGACAAAATTATTCCTCTTTTGTTCCTCCAAATGAGTAGAAAACTAACACAATTCCACTTAAAAACCTATTTACATGATGCCTCATTTCAAAAATTCAATCCAAATTGCAAATTGAAGACCTATAAAGACAAAATTATTCCTCTTTTGTTCCTCCAAACGAGTATAATACTAACACAATTCCACTTAAAAACCTATTTACATGATGCCTCATTTCAAAAATTCAATCCAAATTGCAAATTGAAGACCTATAAAGACAAAATTATTCCTCTTTTGTTCCTCCAAACGAGTAGAATACTAATACAAAACTATTTACATGATGCCTCCTTTGAAAAATTCAATCCAAAATGCAAGTTGAAGACTTGTAAAGACAAAAGTTGATAGAAAATAGCCCAATTCATCATAGTTAGCCATACATGTGAAGTTGCAGATTTCATAGTAAGAGTTTGCCAGTAAAATTAAAAAAATAGTAAAAAGAGAAACAAGATCCTGTTTCCATGTCAATGGTCTGAACATTTAATATTGGGAAACAAGATCTTGATTTACAAAACGAGATCTTGTTTCTAAAAATTTGAACTTGCCCTTGCTTTGTGGTCAGGTTTTTGGCTTGTATTTTGGTTCGGGAAAAGCATTGGGGATGCGAACCTAGGCCTTCAACCTGGTTTGATTTGCAAGTTGAAGGTCCTGACAATGCCACAGAAAAATAGTGACTTTGGCCAATGGCTGACGACTTTTTTTGCAAAATATTTTGATGAAATTAAAACCCATTATAGATGAGACAGTACAGATTCCAAATATCATGTAAATTTTTTTACAATTGGAATTTTTTTAATTTTTCAATTAATTTATGATGAAACTGGTCCATAAACTTGAAATATTAGGGTTTTTTACTATTTTAATAACTTTTTATTAAAATATTTTTTGTAAAACGAATTGGACGAAAAATGTACTTTAGACAATTATTTTCAATTTAAAAAATAAATTTAAAAAATGATAAGTTTAGGTCATCTTATGCATGATGTACACAACAATTTTTCAAAATGATAAATATAGCTAATAAAAATTTACAAAACAAAATATTTAATAAAAAATTACAAAAAAAAAAAAAAAAAATGTGCTTCAGTGAGTTACAAATCTTTTCCCAAAAGGATTTAGAAAATATGATAATTTAGGTCAAAATATGGATGGCGTACACGTGCATGGTATGGTAAAAAAAAATGTGACTTTTAAACAATGGTTTTTAGAAACACCTATTGAAAATCAATTTGTATCATCTGGGTATTGAAATAAATTACATATTTGAAAACTAGACTCTGAGTATATTACATTTTATGATTAGTGATTTTTTTCAAGATTCCATCTCTTAAGTGCTTCAAATTTTAAGGTCAAATGTGTCAAATTCTGAAAATTAGGAAAAACACTTCCACTTGTTTGCCAAAAAGTGGACTCAACTTCTTGCCAACACCCATAGTGAGCCTGAGAGTTGACTTTCAATTTTTGTAGGGTAAATTTGTAGAAAAACTAGTACAGTTAGACATGGCGGAATAGTAAGCTTGTCAATCAAGAATGAATGATGGAAAAAAATATTTGAAATATGTTCAAATGTATTTTCAAGTTGGTTGGTTGTCAAATATGTGGTGGTTGAAATGTAAATGGGTTATGTACATGTCAACTCAGTTTTAATGTATTAGTGCATATATTATGAATAAATATATCTATTTGCATTCACTTAATTCTGGGAAGGTGGAAAATATTTATTCTATCATTGATAAGACATTTTGATTTTATCATGTACTTATATGACCATATTATAAAGACAAGTTGAAATAAAATAAAATTAATTGATATTAGTGGGGCCCAAGTTGTTAGCTCCTATACCCACAATAGGAGCTTTCCCATTGGGCCCTCTCCCTTATATCCATAATAATTTTGATACTAGTTATATCAAGTTTTTTGATTGAATACTATCCAAGAAGAATTAAAGAGGGCTCTCTTTTCTATGCATTGCAACAAAAGTCTAGGATTTGATGTACTACCCTTTGATTGTACAAAAACATGTTAAAGATGAAATTTACCTCCATTATTTAGAAGCCCTCAAGAAAGGGCTCTTCAGACTCAAATAGCAACAAAGGTTTAATTAAAGAACTTTATGTATAGGGAAGAATGATGACACTATTTCTAGATGACATCCAATTACATTATTGAACACCTCATACAAAATTATGGCTAAAGCATTAATCATTCAAATCAACCTATTATTCAAGGAATTATAAGAGCAACAAACTAGATTCCTTCAAGGTAAGTACATCATTGAAATATAATTTTAGCTTGGAAACATGTGAATGGGCTTGACAATTAGATTAAAATCAATGGATCATGGATTCTCATCAACAGATGAGAATCAATGATGAGATTTAATCAAGGGCTCACATTTATTCAAACAAATGCACTTTCAAAAGCTTTCCCAAAAGTTTGTTGAGAGTTTGTTTGAAAAAGGAATATTCGCCTTTTTCAAATGAGTGAAGAAAGAGAATATTCTTTGGAATATTCTCATGGGTGAGGAAAATAGATATTTAGCAAATTAAAACAACTTTTTAATGTGCAAAAGGGGAAGGAATAGGGAATATTCCCTTTTGGAGGAATGTGCAAAGGAGGAGGAATATTCCCTTGGAATATTTCCTTGCAAGTGGGGGGAATTAGATTTAATTAGTAATTGATAATTAAAATAATGTTAATTGTGCAATTTTGGAAGAATTAGATGATATTCATTAAATAAAATGATTTAATGAAAAAAGGAAAAGGTGATGACATTTAATTAAATAACTTAGGGTTATTTAATTAAATAAGAGGACTTTAGGGATTAAATTAAATAATTTTATTTATTTAATTTAATGAGACAAAATGTTAGCTTGGAAGGGAATGAATTAACCCAACTAGATTAATTAGGTTAATATATGCAAATTAGGCAATTAAATAAATAGATAGGCTAATTTAATCAATTAAGCGAAAAGAGGATGGATTTCAGAAAGAAATGATGTTAGTATACCAGATTTGAGTGTGTGATATCATTCAAGATATTTTTAAGTGTCTACATATATATATGATAACGTTGTATCAGAAAAGGGTTACAAATATTTGTGTCATACTGCCATTTCAAGTTATATATAAATATCATAATGTGTTTTAGAAATGGTTATAAATATTTGTATGATAATCTTGTTTCAAGCTATATATAAATATCATTATGTTATTTTGTAAAGTGTAATACATTGCTATCATTTGAGGGTATCATATACTAAACTATTAAGGGTTTCATGCACCTATCTTTTGGCCAAATGTGTGTATGTGAAAACTAGTGATGATAGGTGGAATGATACATATGTATGCAACTATTTGTTAAGAAAATAATTATACGTATGAACTAGAGACTTACAAAAAAATAAACTATAGAATGAATACATTTAAATGTAAATGAACAAGGATAGACGAAACATCAATTTATCTACCTTTGTATAATAGAACACTAGGACCAAGGCTTCTTTTTCTAGGGTTTCATTAAGATGCAAATCAACAAGGTAAATATATTTAATTTCAACCATGAATGTGAGCCAAACAAACTTGGATCTACATATTTTGTGAGTTTGTAGCCTTAGAAATGAATTGGAATTGATTTTCCTTAATTAACCTAATTAGTCTATGTGTTCTAATATGAAAATGCTAAATCCAAACATTTGTAAAACTATAACAAAGATTTGTAGGAAAATTTGAGAAAGGCATAACTCTTTGCATCTGCCCTAGAAGTTTAGAGACATTTTAAAAAGGAGGATAGAGTTGCCCAAGGGAATCTATGTCCGTGTAGGTGTATTCAAGATCTATTTTTGTATTCTTTCAATGTCGTATATGAGATTCTTGATCCACCAAAAAATTTGTCAGATCATTGTTGGATAATTTTGTAGGTGAGTTTTCGTGAGTTGACAAGGTGTAGGGCTTTGCATGGAAAAATGGAATATGGATCTTCAAGCTTCCTTCAATCTTCTTCAATCCTAAAATCTGCACATTCAAATAAAGAAGAAAGGTTGTGCCATTTAGGGGCTTTCCTTAGTCAAACCCCATGTTAGTGTTTCCACTTCCACAATGGCAATGTCAATGATAGGAACAATAAACGATAAGAAGGAATCTCACCACCCTTCAATGGCTTCCTTGAAGGATTGAAGTCATGCACATCACCTCAAGTTCTTAGATCTTGCTTGAATTTCTCGGAGACCTACAAAACGGTTAGCCTTTGAAAAAATAATGATAACATGAACTCACATAGGATTTGACATGATATTTGGATCTTGAATTACTACAATAAAGCTCTGACAATGTTGCTCTTGAATGCTTGATAGTGCTCTTGACAATAGTTCTTGCTCTTAATTTTTTTTTAGATGCTAGATAGATTTGAAATGATGCAATAACTAGATGTATTTATAGGAATTTATATAATTTCCTGCAAATTAGATCTCAATAGCCAACATTTGCAACTTGAATTGGAAATGATAAAATATCGACATCGACATATTCAAATTTGGGACTAGGCATAAAAGGGGATATTATCGCCATAAGGCATCTTTGTCCTTACCCTATTTTTTAGAAATTAAGGTGTTGGGGGCAAAGTACCATATGCATGCATTTGTTTTCTGCTTGCAAATTATCATTAATTGTTAAAAGTAGGCCATAGAATGCATAATTTGGGAAATTAGATGCTTACTTAGGTCCAATAAATTGAGGGGAGCAAAACATAGTTTGAAATTGCCAAGGGTGACAATTTACGACACTACACATATACTCAATAGTTAAGGGTTTTATGCACCTATCTTTTGGTCGACTATGTGAATGCATATAGTAAGGATGATACATGGAATGATATGTATGTATGGAAATGTTTCTGAAGAAAATCATGATATGTATGAATAATAATCATACATTGAACAATTTATATGCATAGCTTTGAAATATACATACCGTGGAAGATGCAACAGGTGTTTGAAGAAGTTTGCAAGAGATCTCTTCACTTACTCTCTAACAAGTGTCTTAAATACAAACTCAATAAATTGAATTATCGAACAGGTAGCTTGCAATGCACAATTCTGGTGACTTGTATAAATAATGGTAAATTGTCTTGTATAAATTTGAAAAGATAGGTGCAAGTGGAGATTTTTGAACTATAGGAGGGAATTTGAGGTGGCATTCATGGAATTAATGGTTGAAGTGATATGCATTGGACTGTGAATGGTATGTATAAATTTGATTTGAGAGGAATGAAATTTTGGTTGACAATATTATTTATAGTATGATTTGAAAGGCGATTTTAGAAACTTGATTTTTTTTTTGTTATAATATTTTGTTAGGATTAATTAAATAACACGTATAATTTTGAAATATGGTTGAAATAATGAGTTGTTATTTTGTACTACCCTTTGATTCTACAAAATCATGTTAAAGATGAAATTTACCTCCTTTATTTAGAAGCCCTAAAAAATGGGCTCTTTAGGGTCAAATAGCAAAAAAGGTTTAATTAATGAACTTTATGTATATGAAAGAATGATGAGTACACTATTTCTAGATGACATACAATTACATTATTGAACACCTCATACAAAATTATGGCTAAAGCATTAGTCATTCAAATCAACCTATTATTCAAGGAATTATAAGAGTAGACAAATTAGATTCCTTCAAGGTAGGTACATCTTTGAAATATACTTTTATCTTGGAAACATGTGAATGGACTTAACAATTAGATTAAAATCCTTTCCTAGTCAATGTTGACTTTGATAAAACCTTAAATAGAATATATAAGAATTGTTTATCTCATTATATTATTTTTCAAAAAAAATTTAATTTTTTAATATATTTTATGTTTTTTCAGCAAATTATTTTATTTTTACTTCATACAAAATATAGATATTATATGTATAGGATGGACGTACTCATCGGTCGAAAAAGATGTTCCGATGGTGAACGTTCCCCATTGCCCTCCGCTGACGGGAATACATTACTACGAAAGATTAGGGTCGACGTCCGTATGTATATATAAACAAAACTAAACCTTTTATTTAACGCAAGCAGAGAGAAAATTCGCTTGTATTATACATCAAGTTCGTCAGGATCAGGCGGGCAGGGTCCCACCTGGGCGGTGTCCCTGGCTTCTCATAGACAAACTTGGTGAAATCGACGGAGAGCAAGCAGAGTAGGTGGCAGTGAAAGCGATCCCAGATCATGATGATCATCCGGAAAGGAAGGCTAGTGCCTCCCCCACTCCCCGCCGTATGCGTCTACATCACTCCCGGGAAATAAGCATGGAAATCTGCGGTAGAATACAGATGTCCTGAGCCGCCTCACGCCGGAACGGAGGGTCAACGTCCGCCAAATCAAATCTGATTGCTAGAGCCGGCCTGTGAATCAAATCCTAAAGCGGCCCACAGCAATATTGTAACCGGGAGAATATTATAATAGTAAATTAACAGTCTATCGATAGCAATGGCCAAGTGATAAGGTTGAGCAGAATTCAATGTCCTCGTTGAATACTATGTCGTAATCAAATGCCCCTCCTGTCACGTGAATAAACTACCGTTATTGGGCTGTGCGTCTACGTCATTCCCGGTGAATACAATAGATTTTGGTAATTGTTATAACAACATTTAGCGAGGTCAAGGTCATTTAGTCAAGTCATTCAAAAAAACAGACCACTCATTTTCATCATTAACTGCTTCTTGATGTGCATATATTTTCATCAGAGAAAATTCGCTTGTATTATACATCAAGTTCGTCGGGATCAGGCGGACAGGGTCCCACCTGGGCGGTGTCCCTGGCTTCTCATAGACCAACTTGGTGAAATCGACGGAGAGCAAGCAGAGTAGGTGGCAATGAGAGCGATCCCAGATCATGATGATCATCCGGAAAGCAACGCTTGTGCCTCCCCCACTCCCCGCCGTACGCGTCTACATCTCTCCCGGGAAATAAGCATGGAAATTAGGGCTAGAATACAGATGTTTTGAGCCGCCCCACGCCGGCACGGAGGGTCCAATTCCGCCGTATCAAATCTGATTGCTAGAGCCGGCCCACAGCAATATAAGGCTCGCTTCAATTTCCTCGATGGCGCAATGTATTTTTATTAGGATCGCCATGACTAGGTATGTCGTATTCTCTGTTAGTCTGTTGTAATCAAATGCCCCTCCTGTCACGTGAATAAACTATCGTTATTGGGCGGTGCGTCTACGTCATTCCCGGGAAAATTGGGGTAGAATACAGTAGATTTTGGTACCAATTACCTATTTTCTTTGTCATGCTGAAATGATCAACGAAGTTCAATTGAAATACGGGTACCATGTTAGAACATTTAGCCAGGTCAAGGTCATTTAGTCAAGTCATTAAAAAAAACAGACCACTCATTTCCATCGTTGCCCTATTGTATCCTAGGCCTAACTTGACAGACTTGGTGCAGACCAACTCAAAAAAAAAATGATTCTAAGATACCATCCTCAAGTGTGAGTATAAATTGATTTGACCAGGCCTTCACTAGAAAGTATCAAACTAATAAAACCATTCTTTAAAATGGAGCAATTGATAATATAACTAAATAAGCGAAATACATATTTTAATACGGTCAGTTGATCCATTATTGCCCTATTTGAAAAAATACATTTTCTTAGAAACCTATCTTTTCCCTTTCCCTAATTCCCTCTACTCTTTAGTAGGCCACTCGTTTTCAAAGTAATAGTAAGTGTGCCATGCTTACTAATAATTTTTTTGGGTGTTAAGATTAGAGGATGAAAATACTCTTTCTAGATTACCATGAATTGTATTTTTATTCTCATGAAAATTTGAGAGAATCTTTTTTCCTAAGTCATCAAAAGCTTAATGTGGAAAAAGCTATTGAAAATTGGAAACTTGATATTAATTTTCTACAAGAAGTAAATTTAAGTAATACTTGTGTCAAAGTTTCTCTTTATAATATTTGGAAAGAGGTTGTCTTCTTGCATATTTCACATCGAGAAGACGATAGATGAGTTTCCTTGGGTCTCTCACCATGGCTATCTAAATATTTTATTGATAAGGGTGAAGACATTTCTCATTACATTTGGACCCTCATCTTAATCAATATAAGATCTCAAATTATTTTGTTCCATTTATGAGCCAAATTATATTAAATAAAGGACCCCCATTTGGTAATAGATGTTTACTTATCTTCCTACTGCTGATTGGATTATAGGTAGATATTTTGACATGGTGGAAGACCACACTAACCATAACTAGCATAAATATACCAAACTTAACATAGATGAATCTAAGAGTTGGAGTTATTGTAATAAATCCTTGTGCATGGTTGAACCTTTGCATGATAAATACTTAAGTCATGTTGAAAATTGGTTCATATGGTCTAACTGTAGGGATATACTACATTTTGATATTCAACAAGTTGGTTAGATTTTACATCCACCACAACCTCCTTATTTTAGTTTCCCCTTTTATATCTATTCTTCAAATTGATTAATTCACCACCTATTCTAATCAATCTTCCATCCTCTACTCATTCTCTCTTTCCCAACCCAATACTACCTCTTCTCAAATTCTATTTAAACTAAGCATGTCATATTTAAAATATCAGTTATGTAGTTTGTTTAGTGGGAATATGAATCTCCATTCCTAAGGCTCAAATAAAAATTCTAGAATCAATTCATGGTGCAATGATTTATCTAAATGTATTGAATTCCTTCCATCCTTTGGAAACAAAGGGTGTAGTAGCACAAAAGAAAATAAATATCACTTGAAGGGAAATTATAAGATGCTAGGAAACAACTCATTCTTCCATAGAAGACCTTATTGCCTCAATTGAATTGTGATTGCAAAAAAAAAAAAAAATCTATAGAGCACAAGGTATTTGAGTAAGGGACAAAATCTAATGGATAAAGGAAGGTAGTAGAGATTAAAATTATTCTCTAATTATTTAAGCTATAAAGATAATATGAGAGAGAGAGAGAGAGATAATAAGCTTGTTGATTAATGATCATGGATTATGTCACACCTAGACTATCAAAATAACAGATCTCTTTAAATTATATGGAGATATTTTTTAAGAAGATCTATCAATTGGGATTATGTCCTAGAAATCCTTGAAGGAATTGTTAAGGACTACATCCCTTGTAAAATTTATGCTAGCTATAGAAAGTTATATTATACTAAATACTATCCCTTGAAGAATTAGAGAGGGATCTATTTTCTATGCATTGCAACAAAAGTTGGATTTGATGGACTACCTATTGATTTTTTCCAAATTATCTAGTTGCATGCCACTTTTCCTTCCTCTTTTAATTCTCTCTTTCCCAACCCAATACTACCTCTTCTCAACTTCCATTTAAAATAAACATATCATATTTAAAAAATATCATTTATGTAGTTTCTTTAGTGGGTATATGAAACTCCATTCCTAGGCCTAGATCAATTGGTCACATAATTCTTTATCCAAATGTATTGATTTTCTTCCATCCTTTGGAAAAAATGGCATGGTAGTGAAAAAAGAAAGTAAAACTCACTTCACTTGGGAAATTTAAGCATGCTAGAAAATAATTCATTCTTGATCTGTCTCATACTTGTAAATTTTAATGATTAGATAAATGCACAGAAAATTAATTCAAATCAAATGTAGAGAAACAACAGATACCCTGGGAAAACCCTCCTCTTGAGGGAGAAAAACCCAACAACAATATATCACTTATATATTGAATTGTCACAAAACGATCTTCTTACAAGAGGCCGATATGCAGGCCCAACAATATGCACCAAAGAGTGATGCAACACAGAACTCAAATACTGATAGAATGCAGCCTCAAAAAAATGCTCTCTTATATAATTTGCTTTCCCTTCTAGATAACTCACACTTAGTCCACAATGAATATATCAAACTTAACTTGAAACTTGCTGATGTATAATGAGAATGACATCTATTATATATACAAGGAGGAGAGGACATGACTTTTCCCAGCACCATGTCGGCCAACAACAAGAAGACGTCCCTCTTGAAAATCACTCCACTTGAACAAGGTCAGCCTTGTTAAGAAAAACGTGCCTCTTCATTTAATATTTATTTGCTTAACAAATAGAGGTGTCTCTATAAAAATCACGCCCCTTGAGACTCAAATAAATTAAATAGCTTAGAGCTATTATTTAATTTATCACCAATAATAAGATCGTTGGAAAATTACTTATGACGCTACATGTTATCATCAACAATACTTCCATAAAAAACACTTATTGCTTCAATTGAAATGTGACTACACAAACTCTACATCTATAGAATAGAAGATGTGAGAATGAGTGATAGAATCTACTGGATCAAGGAAGGTAGTAGAGGCTCAAAATACTTCTTTAATTATTAAAAATATGAGCATAAGAGAGAAAATATTCTCTTTGATTAATGATAGTGGATTATTTCACATCAATCCTATCAAAATAATATATCTACGTATTCTATGGAAATATTTTCAAATAAGATAGCAATTAGGATTATGTATAAGAAACCATTGAATTCATTATCAAAGAGTAAGGGAGAGGGACTGATGGTGGTGAGGGCTATGTTGTGTGAAGGGTCCATGTCAGTAGATTCCACATTGGCCTTAATAATTTTTTCCTTACCCTATCTAGTGTCCACCTAGCAACCCACATAAATCGAAACAAGAGAAAAAATCACATGTTTTTCAACATTTTTGACCGATTTCTAAAAATCACATTTTTTTATGCTAAAAGTGGCATCAATTGATGATGGACATGTGATTCCATTTTTCTCATTTCCCACCACTCCAGTCCCTATGAACTTAATGCGCATTAACTCCACATTAACTTCCCATCTCCCCTTTTCCATCAACCTTTTGAAAATAACTTTGGCATGATATTCATTTGGTAGGGTTTGATTCTTCTTCTTTCCAACACCATTCATGCTTGGTGTCTAAACATAACACCATCCATTCAAGGACTAGTGGTGGTGCACATCACGGTCGATGGTGGAGACAATGGGAGCAAGTCATGGTAATGCTTTTTTCACTATTACTATGTTTATGAACACTTCCATTGCCTCTAGAAAATAGTAAACTTCAACCATCACAGGTGAGGTTGTCTTCCCACCTCACAATGACGATATCTATCCATTGCATTTTTTTTATGCAATATTTGTTGCATGTATTTTTCTACAACTATCTTGTGATCGAATGTGTGTATGTGTATACACACACACATAGCCGACAAAAAGACTAGTATAATATATCTACAATATCTTTAAACAATGTGTACATTTCTAAAATTTTGTTTGTCTATCATATGCTCGAATTTTAAAGGTTTCTTGTAGCTATATTGTGGCAGAATATGTATATATATGGAGATTTATTTTATTAATATCAATAGAGAGTTTTTTGTTATTGATGTCAATCTTGGTTGTAGATTCCTAAGAGATTTGGAGTTGTTAAAGATTTTTGCACTATGTTGTCATTAGTATTATTATTGATGTCAACCTCTACTATGATGGTATTATTGTGTTTTAGATGTTGTGGTTGTAATGAGAAGGTGTTTGATATTTTGTAGATTAAAGTGATGGGTGTGGATTAGAGTGGTGTGTTGTGGGTGTGAAATATGATCAAGTGTTGTGCAAGCTTTGAAGACTAAGACTATTGGAAGTTGTGAGCAGAAGAAGTCTATATTTGTAGTGTACCTGAAGTTACTAGAGGAAGCGAGTTGAAGATTGTGAATTATGTAGAGTTGTTGTGGTGGATCTCTTAGTTGCTTAGAGATAGATTTCTCTTTGTAACATTCTTCTTCTTTCTTCTTTCTAATCTAGCAATGAGGCTTTAGCAGTGAGCCCTTTGGTAGTGAGCCTATTATATTTGATGTTGCTATTACTTTATATTGTGAGATAATCCTCATTAAAAATTTTCCCTTCTTGGTTTTGTACATAAATCTAGTGTTCTATTGTGCATGGTGTTTAATGTGTTGCTATTTCATTTATATACTTTCATGCACTAAATCTAATTAAGGGTTTAAGGGATAATAAGGACCTGATTTTTAATGGGGTTTTTGATGTTGTAATGTACAATTGATTCATCCACTCCTCTCAGTTTTCCTATGCATCTAACAATTGGTATCAAAGCAAGGTTCCTTCAAAGAAGCTTAAATGCTTGAGCTAGATTTGAATGGTGCACAAGAAGGAGGCTCCTTTGTTTTATGGAATAAATTATACATTCTAGAAGGCTAAGATGGAAGGCTTCCTTGTCTCCCTAGGGTATGGAGTTTGGAAATCTATTGAAGTTTGATATACCATTCCTACAAATGGCCCTGTGAGTGATGATGAGATCAAGGCTTATGAGAATAATGGAAAAGAAACGAATGCTATTTTGAGTGGTCTTGTTGCTTCAAAACTTATGAAGGTAATGAGACACAAATATGCTAACGAGATCTGGAAGAAGGCGGAAAGTATCTATGAAGGAGATGATAAGTTCAAGCAAGCGAAGATGCAAAATTTTAAAGCTAAATTTGAAAACCTCGGGATGACTAGGGATGAAGATATTGAAGCCTACATGCTTTGAGAAGATGAAATTGTCAATTTTATCAATGGTCTTGGAGGAAAGATGGAAGAAAATAATCTTGTGAACAAGGCACTAAGAACCCTTCCTAAATATTATACCCCTAAAGTTTTTGCTATTAAGGAAGTTCATGATTTGGATAAATATACTAGAGATCAATTTTTTGGTGCCTTAACTACTTTTGAATTGAGAGTTTGATAAAGATTCTACAAGGTGATCCCACAATAGTGGGTTACACTTTTTGGCCAAACTTGACATTGAAATGAACATTTTGAACTAAACCTTCACTTTTGAACACCTATAACTACTAAACCGTGAGGAATTTGAAGATGATGCAAACTAGTGATTTGTGACATTTTGTCTATAGATTCTAAATATATATTCTTTAAAAAATTTGGAATCAAATTGCATTTATTTTTCTATCTCCTTCAATAACTAGTTTTTAATAGTAACCACCATTTTTAAAGAGTGATGTGTACTATAAACCATATAACTTTTTTTTTATGAAGGATAAACTTCTATTTATTTTGAATTTAGATTTGTAGCTACAATATCTAGAGGATGCATTTGGTTTCATAATTTTTTATTGCATATATATTTTTTAATTAAGTTTTGAAGTCAAACCAATTATAATTTAGACATAGGTGTACTATAAAGAGCATAATTTTTTTTGCATGTATCATAATTCAAATTTTTTTGTTAGAATAATGACATCAATATCTAGAGGACATGTCTGCCCATGTTGCACTTGGGTGATCTTTGTCTATGCCTTAATTTGGCTAGATTCGACACATGGGCTATCAATTGGAGCTGTGGTTTTGGCGGTGTCCTCAGGACCAGCGAAGGAATTTATGTTTTGTACAAATGACGTCTAGGTTAGGGTAATTTGGCATCTACAACCTCTACCAACATCAATTATGGGGTGGTACACACACACTTAAGCTCTACTCCCGAGCTGGAAGACGAGATAAAACTACCCAAATCATACCATGAGGTGGGATTGCAACTACCTGGAATTAGATTGCCATGTACTACTCCTAGCACCATCATATTTGGTGCTTTATTGCATTGGCGTCTGACAGTGGACACGTTTGGCATAAAAAATTTGGAATTACGAGGAATAAAGTTGGAAACTCATGTGAATTAAATGCACTAGCTATAAATGCTCAACAAGATGTTCAAGATGTCATCCTACTGAGAAAATGTAGACTTCAATAAGGCTTTGTGGTGTGAAGAGGCAATCTGCTTTCCCGAGGTTTTTTACTATTAAAAGAAATATTTTTTGTGGTAAGGTTCTATGCTTGGGAGATAGAAACCACCAATATTCTTCACTCTCATTCAAGGAAAAACCCTAGAGATCTCAACCTCAGGTATGCAAAGGAGAAAGAGACCTTGCAATACGGTTGTCCTAGGATCTGATTGTAAACTAACGAGGGGTTCACCACCAAGCTATGGCTTGGAAAGACTAATGAAATGTAAGATGTAATGTCTAAACCTAATGAAATGAAATCTTTCACTAAATGACCTAAAAATGTATACAAAATAGAACAAAAAGTTGCAATATGAAATGTGTGCACCTAGAAATCGAAAAATAATTGAATGAAGACCTAAAATGATGAATATTCTAATTTTAAAGCCTGTTGGGACTTATATGTCATTCTAGGCGATTTAGTCCCATATCTGTATTTCTGTACATAAATTAGAATCTCGCAAATGGGTATCTGAAACTGGAAAAACCTGGAAAATGACCTAAAATGGGACTGATACACTAGAATTGGCATATCAGTCCAGTTAGGGTTTTCTGAAGCTTCAAATTTTGAATCTTCTCTTTAAGGCCTGCTTTGTTCTTTCCAATTGATTTCTGGATCCAAAACCCTAATTTTCAACCTGTAGAAGTCTTCTAATGATCTTCAATGCAATGTGACAACTTTGACAACTTTTGAACTAGAGTCACCACAAAAGTATGCCTTTTCCTTACTTGATTTGGGAATAATTAATGGTAAAATGGACTTAATATCACCTTGGTCTAGTATTGTGATGAGTTTTACACATCCACATTAGGTCTTGGGCCCTTTTAAATCTAAATAAACTTAACTCTCCCTTGATTTAATGTTGTAAAATGTATTTATTTACATCTTCAAATTAAATTTGGGAGGCTTGTAAACTTAAGTGGACCTAATCTATTGTTGTAATGTTTTCTACACATTCAAATGGGATTTAGGGCCCTTCTAAGCTAAATAGACCCAATTTTTCCTTAATTTAGTATTGTAAAGTGTATTTCTTTACACTTTTGCATTATATTTTGGGCCCCATTGCATTTATAACCTTTATATCATCATTAATGGGCCCCTATGAACCCATATTGTGCATCCCAAGGCATAATTTAATCAAAAACCTAACAAGATCAACATATAATCTTAAATTCTTCATTCCCCAACACTTTAGCATGAAAAATAGCCCCTGTGGGACCCATTCGCCACCTTGGGCGAATGACTCTCATCTAGGTGGCACTCATTCACCTAGGATGGTGAATGAGTCCCACCTAGATGAGACTCATGGGTGAATGAGTCCCACCTATAATCAAGGGAAAAATAGGTTTGTTAGATAGTTAGATCAATAACACTAAAATCCATTAAAATAACGAAGCACAAAGGAAAATGATGAAAACGAAAGGAACGATATTACCATAAGTCTTCCTCTTCCATGCTTCACCTTCGTTACACCTCCTAGCTTGCAATAAATAAACATGCCCTCAGATTCGTGTATGAGCAACTATGATAAATGACAAGACTAAAGCAAGTTTTGAAGTATTTACTCAAAATCTAGATGCCTATGCCTATTGCCAATGCCTATGTCCAAAACAAATGCCAAAATTGATCAAATGACTATATAAAATACTAAAATTGCCTATGACAATAAATGTTGCAAGTAAATGTCTATAGTAACTATGCAAAATGTCAGCATGTGTGTCCTTGAAAAATGAGAAGAAGATGGCATTTTATAGAAAAGGCCATTTCGAATGGATGAACGAGATAAATTGATGACAAGAACCTAAAATGAATGATCCGGATTAAACCTGAGAATCCCTAATTAGGGTTAGGGAAAAATCCTTAATCAAACGGTCAGAATAAAATCAGATCGACGGTGGAGAATAAATGAGACAAATTAATTAGAAAATAAAGATTTTTGAAAAATCAAAAAGATAAGATTGCCTGATTTGCAAGATTCAAAAAAATCAAAGAGATAAGATGCAAACTAAAGATAAGATTTGGAAATCAAGAATCTGCCCGATTACTTGATTTTTAGAAGATTAATTACTAATTTGAATTAAAATAATTAAAATTATGGATTTTGAGAGATAATAAATAATCTTTTTCAGATTATTTATCCAAATCGACTGACAATTAAGATTGACATGACATTTTAAATAATTTAATTTATTTAAAATGAGAAGAATATGAAATTGGCAATTAAATAATTAAATTTAATTATTTAATTTAACAAATAAGGCTGATTAATTAAATAAATTAATCAATTTATTTAATTAAGACAATCAGTGACGTATTAAATAAATAAATGAAATTTATTTATTTAATAATCGATAAGAATTAAATGCAAAAGGGGGAATTAAATAAATTAAGAAATTTATTTAATTAAAGAAAGACTTAGACAGTTAATGATGTATTTAATAAATAAATAAAATTTATTTATCTAATAATCGTGAAGAATAACAGGACATGAATTAATTAAATAATTATAAATTATTTAATCAATAGTCGAATGTGGACCAAGGACATAATTAAATGTCACAATTAGGACGAAAGTGGTAAAAATGAAGCTTGCAGGCCTAGGTCATTTTTAGGTGTCTACATTTTGCCCCTCTTTGTCATAATGTCGCTTGTCACGTTGTGACAAAGAAAATAAGCCAAGAATATGCCCCAGCGAAGGTACGGAGTATCACTGCCCCCTGGGGAAATTTTCAAATTTTGGGCCGGCGACAGAAAAATTTGCAAAGGGTCCCGATAGATCCATTTGTTGACTAGAAAAATAACGGCGCAGTCAGTTTTGGATTCTGACATGTTTAAAGCAACTTACGAGGAAGTCAAAGGTGTTCAAATGAGCCTCCAGTATTGACTTTGTTTGAAAAATGTCATTTTGACCTTATAAATAGGTTGACAAAGGGGTAAAAGTCAATTTACTTTTACTATTTACCTTACGAAACTTGAGAGCTCAAAGAAAAAGGCGCAGCAACAAGGATGGTTATTCCAGTGTCAGAGCACCGTGGCGAGATTGTGAGGACCTTCAGACAGCCAGAGGGCTCAGAGTCGGCGGTACGTACCTTAAACTCACTATGTCATTTTATCATTTTGTGTGTCATTTGATGTTTTATAGGGTAGTTAAAATTTGCGCCGCTACGCATATGCGTTCGCGTAAGCCGCAATTGACTTCACGTTCGACGCATTTGATGCATCGCGACGCAAGTGCCCAGAATAACGCGGTTGCTCTGGTGGTTCGTGCCGCATTTGACAATTCGTGCGATGCAAGTGACTTAACGAGTCACATATGACCTCTGGAATTCCGCAATTGTGATTTTGCAACGCAATCGCTATTTTGAATGTTGCAATTGCCTAACCATGCCGCATTCATCATGTTGCGATGCAATCGCAAATTTCATGACACAAGTGTTGTATCGCGATGCAATTGACATATTGTGACGCATCTGATGATTTGAACGATGCAGTTGATTTTTGGCGACGCAATTGCTTGGTTACGACGCATTTTCCTGTTTCTTGACTAGGATTTGTTTTGCTGTTTGCGTGAACTTAGTTGCTTTTCATGATGTTGACAGCTGTCCAAAAGATGTTGATGCTGTGTTCGTCTTTTTGCAGAGGCAGCTTGCCCCTATCTATATGAGAGAGACAGACCGACCACCTTTCAGTTTGCTAATCAGTTGAGCTCGCGAGAGCGGTGGCGATTGATGCGACTGGGCTTATTCCATGCTGCGTTCATGCCCACCATTCAGGCGAATAGGGGATTATTGACCGCACTGTGTGAGCGATGGCACTTTGAGACCTGTTCCTTTCACCTGCCGACGGGTGAGGCCACCATTACTTTGGAAGACGTCTACTGGATTCTCTGAGTACTGATTAGAGGGGAGCGGATTGTCTATGATCCACGACATGGCGAGCAGACCTTCCGTGCGTATTATCGGGATCAGGGTGCTAGACTGGGTATTCAAGGCTACGAGATCTGATGGGAGTTCATGGCGGAGCACTACAGGTGCTTTGATGCATTCCTGGTGATGATGATTGCAGGTATCTTGATTCCTGACTGGCGAGGACATGGCTTTCCGATTGGTTGGGGGGATATCTTGGTTGGCATGAGATGAGACAAGATAGTGTATGCGTGGGGTCCCTGTTTGCTAGGGATGCTTTACCATCAGCTTCATGATGTCGCATACAGGAGACGAGAGAGTATCTCCTATGGGACCACTCTTATGATGATTTGGGCATGGGAGCACATTGCAATATTCTGTCCTCCTATTGAGAGACCGCAGCTAGCCGAGGGGATGCCCTACTCCTACTACTATGCTGATGCGCTACTGCAAACCCATATGGGCGAGACAGGGTGGTGGCGGCATAGGATTGACACCATGATATCATTTATCTGGAGGCCATACAGAGACTATGCATCATGGGACGATGAGGACGAGCACCTTAGCTTCTGCAGGCAGTACAAGTATCTTATTGGCCAGACCGTGCAGACGTCCTTGATCATTGAGATGTACCTGCCGCAGCGTGTATTGAGACAGTTTGGCGAGTAGCAGGATGTGCCTGTGGGGATAGTAGAGTATGCCAGGTCTTCGAGAGAGTATGCATGGGGGCCGACCATCCTAGTGGCATTTGCGACATAGCAGATAGACGAGTTAGTAGCCCAGGCCTAGGGTTGGAGAGGAGGAGCAGCAGATCCTGGTACGACACCGACATATGATCTATGGTGGCAGGCACGCAGATCCGTGCCTTTGATAGATCCAGATGGGCCAGCACCAGTTGACAGGCGATCAGTTATTCCACGAGTGCCACGGGCCAGACAGGGAGGCAGAGGCAGAGATGGAGGCAGAGGCAAGGACGGAGATGGAGGGAGGGGTGGGGATGATGGAGGAGGCAGGGGTGGAGACGGAGGCAGGGGCGGAGATGATGGAGGAGATGGTCGGAGGCGGAGGCAAGACGGCTAGGGACAGGGTCGCAGGGTGCAACAGCGCGTGGCGAGGGTAGCATTAGATCCTATTCCTAAGGTTGGTGAGGAGGGTGAGGGTGAGGAGCAGCCCAGACAGGAGGGGGATGTGGAGGTGAGAGGTTAGGAGGTGGAGGTGAGAGAGCCGGAGATGGAGGTGGAGGTGGGAGAGCAGGAGGTGGAGGTGGAGGTGAGGGGACAGGAGGAGGCTGAGGTGGCAGGACAGGAGGAGGATGAGGATGATGATGAGGATGATGATGCCATGGATGAGGCCGAGAGACTCCTCCGATGGCAGATGGTGAAGGGAGAGGAGAAGATACCGTCCACCTTAGGGTTGCTGCCAGATGCTATAGCAGATCAGAGGGTGTTAGACCTTCAACAGAGATTGGATGCTAGTTTGGCACAGGTCAGGTCATTACAGTCAGCACTGGAGGTAGCTCGTGTAGAGCGAGATTAGGCAGTGATCCGCCAGTAGGATGTGGCTCAGTGGTGTACAGAGTTCACAACTTTATGCACAGGGCCTATGGGAGACATGGCTCGAGAGTTGGCCAGAGTTAGCACGAGACTGGGGCAGTACTGGACTCTATACAAGTAGGCAGTGCCACCAGAGCGATGGGATCCTACCTTGTCCCGATCATAGATGAGGATAGGTAGCGGACACAGGTCAGGTAGTGGTAGTGGCACCAGGAGTCATACCAGTGTCAGAGGGTCTACCTCGACAGGTCACACGTCTGGGCACAGGTCACGTTATTCGCACAAGCATACTTCGAGCCACCATTCAGGGCACAGTCATGGGTCGACCAGTTCAGTGTAGTGGTCAGGACAGGTACAACCACCAGTGACAGATCCTTCTATCTCTCAGAGTCCAGCAGTAGTGACCTCACAGATGTTCTATACTGTTGAGATGACACCTACCTTCTCGGTTCTGACAGTGGCACAGACAGATGTTGTGACAGATCCACCTATTGTTTCAGCGCCTGTGACAGAGTTTCCTTTGCCACATTCCTCTCCCCGAGGGGATGATGAGAGCTTACCCTAGGGGTATATTTGTATTGTGACACACTATGTATATTATTTGAGCCTACGAGCTCCATTTTTGGGATATCCGTTGACTTTATCCTATGACATTGTACCTTTTTGAGATGACATTATATGATGATGCAGTTTTGATGTGGCCTACATGTGTTATGTGATGCTCTTTTTTTATGTATTATGATATGTATGATGCTTAATTTATGATGCCATGTATGTCCTATGATGCCTATTTGTGATTTTTGATGCCATGATGATGCAATGCTTATTTATATGATTATGTGCATGATGTATTTATGTATAAGATGCAATGTTGACAATTATATTAATGCAATGTTTATGATTATGTATATGATTTAATGCCATGGATGATGTATGTATGGACCTAATGCAATGTATATGATCATGTATGCACTTATGTTTTTGGATGTCACAGGATATCATCGTGGGATGGACGAGAGAAGATGATGAGACTAATGAGACGAGATGACCAGATGCAAGAGGAGAAGATGACAAGACCTACGAAAATGCACGTTAATTTCTAGACCAAATCCTTCAAAACTTTACTGTAGGACTTTTAATATTTATTGCTCTTAATCATCATTGGGAAAATTGTTGTAATGGCCAACAAACACCATGATATGACATAGATCAAGGTGTGCAAGGTTGTACCATTACGTAAGACAAACATTCACAGACAAGGATGATCCTGACTCATACTAAGAGCGTGATTGTCCCAGTCTTGTTGTCATAATCAACTACAAGCAGAAGAAGACAAGGACAAATTATGAAATGTCGTTGCTTCTCTAAATCTTGTTTCTAGGACATCCTTGAGAAACTAGTGACATGATTGCCAAAATACAAAAATAAAGTCCCTATCATGATATGTCGTTGCTTTTCTAAATCCCAGGATCAGGACCTCGCTGAGAAGCTAGTAGTAATGCGTGTCAATTGTCATACTACGTCGCTGCTTCTCTAAATCCTGCTTAGTGGGATCTCGCTGAAAAACTAATAACATGATAAAAGATCCAAAGACAATTTGTCAAGTGTTTACCAAGTGCATCTGGATATCCATTGTTCTGATGTCAAGATGCCATGTTTGATAATGTTGAGATGTCCGAATGTTTAAAGTTTTGATGATCTTAAAAAATGTCGAGACTTGGTGAATTCAGGAAGGACACATCCTGAATAATGCCGATGTCGAGAGGATTTGATCCCTAATGGTCGTAAGGGGTCCCTCAAAATAATGACGATGCCTAGGAAGGACACATCCTAAGGCATAAATGACAGAGTTGGTTCTTCAGAAGGACACATTTGAAGAATACTGATGTCATGAAGAGTGATCTTTGGATGTCAAGAAGATCGCTCAAAGTGCCGAATGACGATGACGATGCCTAGGAAGGACACATCCTAAGGCGGAAATGACAGAGGTTATCACTCAGAAGGACTCATCTGAAGACTAACCAAAATTTGATAGTTTGACCGGTTTATGATGATTTGACTTTATTTGACCGAATTTGACTTGTGTTTGATTATATGCCGATATTGCCTTGATGATATGAGATTGCACTAATGAGATTGTCATGCTGAATAAATGATTGTTTTTCTTTGTTTCAGGAGTTTTCCCATGTGGAAATTGATTGAAGATTTTTGATGTGTGTGCCAATGTAGTGCCATGAACCCTAATGGACTGACCTAGTGCGGCCTCGGGGGCTCATCGATAGATGGCCTTGCCTACGTCATACACTCAGAGACCTCATAGTTCGACACGACCAATGACTTTGTCTTGATGAGCAAAGATTGTGTCATGATTTTATTTCGACAAAATTAAAAAGACTGACCTAATGTCTTGGGGACTCAAGTATGAGTCTTGCCTACGTAGCAAATGCACAGAGACAACGTAGTTTGGACAGATGACGAAGACTGATTTGACATGATTGACTTTGACCAGAAATGACAGTGTGTTCGTGTTCTTCGAGTGGTCTAATGATTTTGTTTGAGGTTTTCTTCAGGACGTTTTATGATTTTTAGGTCTTTTTTCAGGACATTTTGTGATGTTTTTTGATATTTCTTTAGGACATTTTGCAATGTTTTTTGATCTTTTTTCAAGAATTTTTGTAATGTTTTTGGTCTTTTTTCAGGATTTTTTGTGATGTTTTTGGTCTTTTTTTATGGCTTTTTGCGATGTTTTTGTCTTTTTTCAGGGCTTTTTATAATGTTTTTGTGATCATATGTGACATCCACTACAGTTGTATGATAAACATTTTTCCCCCAATCAGGTCTAAGACTTAGCCATTTGCGAGGAATATGGATGGGATGCTGCTGACTTGCTAGACGGACAGTCGTCAGGACTTGATGTCAATCATTTATCTACTATGACAGGTAGGGTAGGATGTGATGGTGATTTGCAGAATAATGGCAGAAAAACCTTTCATCCTAGGCCGAATTAGACAAAGTGATAGTAGATGGCAGAGCAATGATTGATTACGCATGGCGCCTGTTTGCCAGGTTTTCACCATGGTACTTGTCCAAAGCGCCTGTTTGCCTGGTTTTCACTATTGAATGAATCATTTTTCTCTTTACTATTTCGATGATTTTTTTTTTTTTTTGGTGTCACCAAGATGCTGTTTGCGAGGTTTTCATCGAGGGTAACGATTTTTATCATTTTTCATTTTTTTTGTATTTTATGGCTTTCAACTCCATCCTCTGATGCTATGCGTAGAACTTTCAGAGATGTAAACTATTGATGGGTTCTGTCAACTGTTCCCCATCTGGAGTTGCCAATTGATATGCCCCAGAACCAAAGGAAGATATGATAATATAGGGACCCAGCGAGTTTGGTTCAAATTTTTCTGGCTTTTCTTTGTCTGCTTGGTTCTTGGGGTTCTGCATGAGAACTAGGTCGCCAATGTCAAACTTTCTGACCATCACCTTTTGATTATAGCTGCGACAAAGGTGGTTCTGGTATGCTTGGAGATGATTCAGTGAGTTTTGTCTTCTTTCTTCTAGCATTCCCAACTCGTGTAAGCGTGATTGGCAGTACTCCTCTTCATTAGTTAGGCCCTTCGAGGAGACTCATAGCGAAAGAATTTTGACCTCAATGGGTAAGATGGCTTCAGCACCAAAGACTAGGGAGAATGGGGTGGCCCTTGTAGGCGTACGAATGCTAGTTCAATAGGCCCACAGAGCAGGGTTAAGTTGTATGTGCCTATCACGGCCAGCGTCATTGACAGTCTTTTTTAAGATCTTGACAATGGTTTTATTGGACGCCTCAGCTTGGCCATTTCCTTGTGGGTAGTATGGAGATGAAAAATGGTGTTGGATATGGAATTGTTCACATAACTCATGTATGTCTTGGTTTTTGAACGGATGTCCGTTGTCAGTGATGATGGACTACAGAAGGCCATACCGGTAGATGATGTAATTAAGGATGAACTTTGATATTTGTTTGCTAGTAATGTATGTCAATGGAATGGCTTCAATCCACTTTGTGAAATACTCAGTGGCGGTAATAATGAATTTATGGCCGTTGGATGAGGTTGGATGAATCTTACCCATGAGGTCGAGTCCCCATTGAGCAAAGGGCCAAGGAGAAGTGATCGGCCGAAGTTCTTGTGCTGGAGAATGGACCAAGTCACTGTGTATTTGACATTTACGACAAGTCCTGACATATTCAATTGCATCTTTTTCCATTGTTAGCCAATAATACCCAAGTCTCGTTAGTTTCTTAGCTAGTGTAGGACCACTCGAATGAGATCCGCATATACCGTTGTGTACTTCTCGTAAGGTCATACATGCTTCGTCAGTGTCAAGACATCTAAGGAGGGTATCGTCGAAACTACGGTGGTATAGGGTGTCACTAACAATGGCATACCTTGCAGATTTTCTAATGAAGGACTTCCTTTGGTTATTGGACAGGTTCAGTGGAAGGGTTTGAGATTTTAGGTAGTTGTAAATGTCCTGATACCAAGGAGAGTTAGGACCAACAAGTTCGTAAACCATTTCTGATTTTGGGATATCATATGCCGGTATCAAAAGCTGTTCCACTAAGAACTCAAATTGTGACACATTTTTTAGGATGTCCAGAAGAGAACTAATAGTAGCCATTACATCAGCTGCCTTATTCTGTACCCTGGGGATTTGTTCAAAAGAAATCGATTGAAAGCATGTCAGGAAACTATCCACCATCCTCTTGTAGGGAAACAACTTCTCATCCTTTATTTCATAGTCATCATTCACTTGGTTGATTACTAGCTGGGAATCTCCAAATATGAGCAATGTCTGAATTTTCCATTTAATTGCCAACTTGAGACCTATGACTAGTGCTTCATATTCGGCAATGTTATTTGTACAAGGGAAAGCGATCCTGAATGACTTAGGAATTGAATCCCCCTGTGGTGTGATAAACAAGATTCCAGCACTTGATCCATGACTAGTATGGGACCCATCAAAATATAGCTTCCATGGTGCTGCCGGTTCTGCATGAAAAATGGACTCATCAGGAAAATCAGTAACTAGTGGATGAGTGACTTGGATTGGTGCATCTACCAGTTGATCTGCTATTACTTGCCCTTTTATTGCCTTGTGCTCAACATATTGTATGTCATACTTGCTTAGGATCATGACCCATTTTGCCAACCAGCCTGTTAATGCCGCCCGACTTAGTAGATATTTCAATGGATCAATCTTGGCAACCAGTTATGTCTGATGACTGAGCATATAGTGTCTTAGTTTTTGGGATGCAAAGAAAACAGCGAGGCATGCATGTTCGATGTATGTGTAGTTCAACTCATAACCTATCAGTGTGCGGCTAATGTAATAGATTGCTCTTTCTTTTCCTTCATGATCATTTTGGGCCAGCAATGCCCCCAGTGCTGAACTAGTAGTGGAGATGTATAGAATCAACAACTTTCCATGAATGGGTGGCATGAGTACTGGTGTTGATAGTAGGTAATTTTTGATTTGCTGGAAGGCCTCTTGACATTTATCTGTCCATACAAAGGGGACACCTTTGCACAACAGGTAATGGAATGGGTGGCACTTATCTGCCAATTGGGCTATGAAACAACGAATAGATTGTACTCTTCCTTGTAGAGTTCTGAGTTCACTGATCCCTTTGGGCGAAGGTATGTCTATGATTGCTTTGACCTTTGTCGGATCAACCTCTATACCTCTTCGGGAAACTATGTACCCCAATAGTTTACCTGACGTGACCCCAAAAACACACTTCTTAGGGTTTAGCCGAACTTTGTACTCTTCTAGTCTCTTGAAAATTTTGTCGAGTACCTTCAAATGATCTTTCCTTGTTGCTGATTTGGCCAATAGGTCATCTACATAATCTTCCATTATATTGTGCATCATGTCATGGAAGATCGTGGTCATAGCCCTTTGATATGTGGCACCTACGTTTTTGAGACCGAAGGGCATGACATTCCAACAGTATGTACCCCATGGGCACGTAAATGCTGTTTTGTGCTGATCCTCAAGAGCAATGTGGATTTGATTATAGCCGAAGAAACCATCCATGAGGGATAGCATCTCATGTTCTGCAGTTAGGTCAACTATGATGTCAATGTTGGGCAAAGGAAAGTCATCCTTTGGACATGCTTTATTTAGGTCTCAGAAATCTGTACATACCCAAATCAATCCATTTGGCTTTGTCACCGGCACTAGGTTGGAAATCCATTCAGCATAATCTATAGATCTTATGAATCTGGCATCCAGTAATTTCTTTAACTCGGCCTTGACCAATAGAGCAACTTGAGGGTGCATTTTGTGCAACTTCTGCTCGACTGGTTTAGCATTGGGTAATAGTGGCAGATGATGCAGAACCAGTTTGGGGTCCAATCTTGGCATGTCAGCGTAGGACCATACAAAGTTTATTTTCCGTTCTGCAAAGAATTTATGAAATTCTGGTTTCTCTTCATCAGTCAATGATGCCGCAAATAGGACCATCTTAGGGTCTTCTACAGTTGAAATGTTATCCTCTATTGTGTCCTCAATAAGCATGGCCGATTTCTCCTGTTGCACAGAGAGAAAGTCTAGTCCTCCATCTTTGGGCACCTCAGAGAGGTTTTCACCCACAGATTCATCCTTTATTTTTACTATTTTATCGTCAAGAGGTGCCTTTCGGTTTTCACCTAGAGACGTTTCATTTTTTACTTTATTTTTAATTTTGCGACTAAAGGACTAAACAGTCTCACCAAAGTATGTCGTGTGGTCTAAATCAATGGAAAATCCTAATTTGTGGTCCCCACTGGGTATGCCTTCTCATAATCCCATGAATTCGGCAATGGCCTCATCATTTTGGAATGTGTCCAGAACTGGCGGTCCTTGTTGGTCCCAATCGACTAGTTCAGGGTAAACTAAAGAGATGCCATCGTCAAGGCTAGTGAATTGGGGTGAGGATGCGGACAGCATGCAGATGGACTCTGTGATGTTGTAGATGAGGTTATCATCATCCAACTCTACATCGGACTCTATCCAATATTCTCCTTCACTAGTGTCATATTCGTTGTCGTAATAAGGAGTGAAGGCTTTAGAGTCCTGGTTATCAATGTCGTCTAACACTTCAGACTGATTGGACTGATTAGACTGATTGGACTGATGGGGTTTAGATGACGGGTGTAGTATGGCATGGGAGGAGGTACTTTGATTGTTTGGTGCCTGTTCAATTTTGAATGTTTTCCAAAACTGTTGTTCAAATGTCAGTTCCCCTGGTTTGACAAACAAATCATCAAGACAACAGTCACTTAAGGATCGTTCTGAGCCAAATTCCCACTCATGGGAGTTTGTTTCGGTGAGGGTTTCCCTAGTAGTCTCGACACTATCAGAAGCATGTACTCGCTCATTTGAAAATCTAGAGGTACGTCGATCGTCATTGTTGAGTGATCCAAACCCTAATCCAAGATACTTTGGAGTTTGAAAAGTTTCTATGGGTTCCCTTCGACTAGTTTTATTTTTTCCAAGACCACTAGTACCATCGTAGCCTTTAGCCTTCATGATGTTGTAACCCTTGCCATACTGTGAACTGGTAACGAAGGTAATGTGACAGTATCCTTATAAATCCATCCTGTGATGTCAGCAAGGTCTTCATCACTCATGTCTCCCCACTTGATAAAAACTGTATTCAGTGGAACTTTGAAGGTTTCTTGAGGTTCCATTCTGAAACATGGCCGACCATATATCTTTGGAGGAGTGGGTATTGTATTTATGCTGTATGCTATATTTAGTTTGAACTCTCCGCAGCCAAGGTCCTGGATTTTGACAGTTGATTCAGTCTTAGGGCTGGTGGAAGGTGGTGGTGCGGTGGAAGATGTGGATGGAGCGGATGTGGAAGATGATGTGAGTGTGGAAGGGTCGATGTATTTGGACGACGAGGAGCCAAGTGCTTCTTGATTAATAGGTACTCAATTTTCAGAGATACCCCTTAAGTTGGTGCAATATTGGAAAGGGTCAGGGTCTCCGTATATGGTTACTTCTGTGCCGTCAAAAGGAAACTTGAGGCATTGGTGGTATGTCGACGGAATAGCTTTTAAAGCGTGGATCCATGGACAACCAAGTAAGATGTTATATGGTAGTTCCAAATCCAGGACCTGGTAGGTTGTATCTACAATGACTGGTCCCACTCTGATAGGGAGAGAGATAACAACCCGTGAAGAGCATTCCTCGTCATCGTATGCTTTGATCACTATACTTTTCGTTGGGTCTACGCATGCATCAGAGAACCCTAGAGCTTTAACCAATTTGAGGGAGCATATGTTCAACCCTGCTCTGCCATCTACTAAAACCTGTCTGACTTTGTGCTTGTGGATAAAAGTTTCTATGTGTAATGCGTCATTGTGGTTGGTTTTATGTGATGAGTAGTCTTGATCTGAGAAAGTGACATGGTGTGGCATGGTGAGATATCCCACCATAGTTTCAAATTGATTGACATCGATGTCCTTAGGGACTGACGACTCTAGGAGAGTTTTGTCTAGGATTTCTTTGTGCGTAGGAGAGATATGAAGCAGCTTAAGGATATATATTTGCGCGGGAGTCTTTCCTAGTTGGTCAATGAGGTTGAACTGACTTTTGGGTTTCCACTATTGTGGGGTTGAGACAGGTTTTGGCTATTTAGCCGATGCAGCAGGTTGTGATTGTTTAGCAGATGGGCCTGGTATAGTGATTTTGGCTTGTCTAGGGGGAGGTGGACCAGCTATAGTGACCTTGCCACTGCGAGTAGTAGCATTACACTGGGGTGCTCTCTTGACCGTAATGGTATTGATGTACTCATCTTCAGTTCAGACATTGTTTATAATAGGTCCACCAGAATAGTCGTACTTGACTCAGGCAAAGTTAGCTTGATTTAGTGAACCTGAAGTGGAAGCATTATGAGAACCATGGTCCTGCAGTGGATTCTTGTGGATAGTATGATCTGAGTTGGAGGTGAATTACGATCCACCTACTTCGATGGTGTGATTTTTGATAAGATCTTGGATTAGGTTTTTCAATTGTCGATAGTTAGAGGTTGTATGTCCTTTTGCTCGATGGTATTCGCAAAGTGCACTGTCATTCCACCATGCTAGTTTGAATTGTCCTGGGTCATAAGGTTTTATTTCTGGAAGTGTTATGACCCCATGCTGGATGCATTTCTTAAGGACTTCTTCAATGGGTTCACCCAAATGGGTGTATGTGCGACTCCTAGGAAATTGTCTCATTTGACAATATTGTCCTTGACTATTTTGACCACTTTGATTGTTTGAAGAAGTATTGGGAGGAGGTGTCAATGTCGTTGTTGGTTTGTTTTGTTGTTGAACCCCTTTCAGGGCCAATACGGGACCTACAGTGTTTGTAGTCTTGGCATCAACAACACCGTCATTTGTAACATGCTTATTCTTAACCCAATATTTTTTTTTGTCAGCTAGTGGATTGACGCTCATGTTTTTGGAACCATATCTTAGTTCTCCCTTTGCGATAAGGGCTTTCTCAATCTAGACTCCTTTTTTGACCAATTCTGTAAAGTTTGTGCAACAATGTATTTGCAATGCAAATTTTAGGGGCCCTAGAAGTTTTTGGACGAACATGTCGACTTTTTCCCTTTCAGGAATGTCAATGTGACATCGACTAGCAAGGCTTCTCCATTTTTGAAAGAACAGAATAAATGTCTCACCAGAGTCTTCTTGCGTGAGATTGCACAAGCTAGTGATAGAGGTATCCATGTCAATGTTATACGCGTAATTTCTTATGAATTTTCATTTGAGCTCATCCCATGTCTAGATATCTTTTTGTGTTGAAAACCATTCAAGGGCTTGACCCGCCAAACTTTTGGAAAAAAGTCTCATCAAGTATGCTGGTTCGTAGGCAATATCCATATAGTTGGTTGCGAATTCGCGAACATGTTCAATGGGATTTGTCTTGCCTCTATATTTTGTGAAGTTGGGTGACACGTATCTTGGTAGAAATGTAGGCATATGTAAGTTCGTGTCAAATGGGTATACATCCAGGTCATATGATATTTCTGATTTCCTGCCTGAAATGTACATGTTTTGCATAGTTTTCTCCATATCCCTCATTCTTGCTTTGAGTTCATCTATGGTAGGGTCGTTTACATTTCCATATGTTGGATTGCCTAGTACACCATGTGTTTCTGTCTGGTGTGCATGAATTTTGGTGTATTGTGGCAGTACGGATTGTTGCGATACATACGACGTGTGTTGTTGGTATTGGAAGTTATGATTTGGTGCATGTTGATGAGTATGAATGTTGGATGAGTATGTTGGTATATGTCCCCCAGCCATGTGTGTCGTTATTTGGGGGATGTTGTGACCATGAATGTTATGGTGTATCAATGATGTCATGGGTTGTGTTATTTGGCCACCTTGTGTAAATTGTTGATTTTGTACAAGGGGGATGTTTGTGTTTGTACCTTGGGAGGAAATGACATTTGACTGTGTTGTGTTAACATTTTGTTGTTGTCCTTGGATAAAGATACGTCCTGTGGCTCCTCCCAAAGGATGTTGTGAATTACTACTGAACAGATTTGTCGAGGTTGTGTTCATGGTAGTAGATGAAGTTGTCAAGAGGGGATTGTTGTGACTTGATGATGCCCCCATGGTATTTACTGTCGTGGTAAAAAGAGGATTGGAATAATTTTCCCATATTGTTGAGGAGCCAAGAGTGGTTCCATTTGATTGGGGTAGTGTCGTGGATGTTGTGGGCATTGTGGATGATTGTGATCCCCTAATAGATGTAGCGTTTATTGTGTTGGAGATGTTTGGGATGTTTGGCGTGGTATGCATTGTCGTTGTGGTCCCAAAGGAAGTAGTGCTCGTAGTATTTAGAAGTTGACCACTATGTGAGATGTTATGTGCATTGTTGGAATTAGGGTCATGAAGTGTCAAATTTAGCATGTTAACATCAAATCCTTGTGGTAACTTAGTTCCTTCACTCAAGAGCATAGCTAAGAATCTTTCTCTGTCCTGACGGACCATAGCTTCAACAAGTTGACAGGCCTCGGGGTCTTGTGTCAATGCCTCTATGTTTTCCTGAAGTAGTCCATTTTCATCTTTTTGCAAAAATTGTTTGAATGGACTGTTTGCTGAGGATTGCGTTGTTATTGGAGGTTGATTGTCTAAATTGGAAAATGGATCATACAAGGTCCAGTTTGAGTCATGTGGAGGATTGTTGATAGTAAACGGGGGGTCTTGCCTAAATTTTTCCATTTGTCTCTTTTGTTTTTGAAGTTTGGTTTCAACCATAAATGAGATTGCTCAAATGGGAATGACAACTAAATGCAAGTATGACAGTACGGGAAGTCTAAGTTCAAAATAACCACTAGAATGACTACTTTTTTTTTATTTTTGTGAATAAGGTATGCAATGTGTATGCAATGTAAGACAAGGTTATCTAAGGACCTCTAAGCTTGAACTTTGTTTTTGATTTTGGACTACTAAAGGACTTTGTTGGAAATGGAAAGTTGACTAGGTCTATATGACTAGTGAGTCTTCCTAACTAGACTTTTGAGTTGGAAGAAATCTCACGAAAGAGGACAATGACTAAAAGGGTGGTTTGATAACTTAGTCCAAAAGAGCCTAATTTTGAAAACAATGACTTTACAAAGTGTGCTTAGGATTTGCCTAATCCTAAGTATGCAAGTATGAACCTAGGGACAATGTAATGTTGAATGTATGAAACTAAATGGAATGAGGTATGAAACCTATGGTGACTAAATGCAAACTAATAGAGAAGACTTTGAGCAATATCAAGTTTGGTTTCTGAAAAAATCTTCTTGATGACCGTGTTTGACAAATGGTTGACAATTTGAAAACCTCAGGTTTCGATTGTGAAGTTTAAGATTTTGACAGGAAAATGCGTCACAATTTGGAAAATGCGTCACAATTTAGCAAATGCGGTTCAGTTTTGCAATTGCGGCTTTCAGACTATCAAATGCGACTTGATTTAGCATATGCGGCTTTTGAGTTGACAGATGCGTCACGAAGCCTACAGATGCGGCTTTCAAGGTCTCAAATGAGGTTTAACAGAACGGTTGCTTTGCAGAAAATCAGTTGTGGTTCGACAGATGCAACTCAATTTAGTTTCAAAGTGATTTTTGTGTTGTTTTGATGGAAGTTTTGATCTGTTTGGTGAATGTTTTGTTTTGAACTGTGGTAAAACCATAAAACACTTGAAAAACATAGCATTTTAAAAAGTAACCAAACACACATCAGATAAGCACGATCCTAGGTTAGGCCATGACAATATTCGCTAGATTCCACATGGGTTTCCCCAACCGCATATCTGTAGCATGTGAATTTAGAAGCTTGGCTGCACGGGCTCCCCCTTATAGTGCACTCTCTTCTCAGGCCAACCAAGCTTCCAACCCCCATGAAACTCCCATGGCGAGCTGATCACCTCTACTACAAACTGTGAAAGTGTGGATGCCTTCACACCGACCGGTGCTGCGCTAGCAAATATAAGGATTTTGGCTTACTACACAAGAGTTTTTAGTTCGGGACCCCCGTTCGAGTGGCCATACATGGGGAAAGAGATTAATCACCATTAAGGTGGCACTCCAACCTGAAGAGGTTAATCTCAATAGGGTTTAAGGGAGTACAACTCTGTCCATATGACACATCCGCACTCACAACCTTAGGTTTTCCCTTAAGGTTTACATTTATATACCGGCTGGGGGTAGCTTGGCTTTAGCTTCGTTGCCGGTTTGAGTCGCGTTGGGGTGATGAAATCCCTAGGCAGACCCAATTTCTAGAGTTGGTAACCGTTTCTCTTACACCCAAGATCACTCGAAAGCGTGAGGGGAGAGGATACTCCAATATACCAAGTCAGGGTAAATAACAGAAAAGAATGGGTCTGGTTTTCTGATCACAAGGTTTTCACCAAGTGAGAGCATACTCACCTACCATTCTGCAACCACAATCAAGCATAGAAGACATGAGTTCGTTTTATATGCAACAAAATCAAATGTTTGCTAATCTAAGAAAAACAAGCACAAAGTTTGTTTATTCCTTCTTTGACATGCGAATCTGCAAACAATGAATTAGTAGTCTCTTTAAGCAATGGTCTTCGACACACGAATGGGGATCGCCACACGCTACAAGAAAAGATTAGTAACACACACAAAAAAAAATCTAATCTAGTTAACATGCAGGAATAAAAACACAGAAAAAAATAGAAAACTAGAAAACCAGAAAAACCTAAAAATTCGAAAATCAAAATGGCAAAACTGAAAGAAAATTTTACCAGACAGATGCGGCTCGATAGGGAAGATGCATCGTTCTGGTTGTCAAATGCGGCGCGGCAGATCAAATGCATCATTCTGGTTGTCAAATGCAGCTTGTCAGGGCGATTGCGGTGCTTTTGTCAGCAGATGTGTCGCGACGCATCAAATGCGTTGCAATGTTTTTAAAAAAACACTTGCGTCAATCCATACCTGTACCTACAAAACAACAGAAAAGAACAAAAAATCATATGGAAACGAAAAAACGGAGTCGGGTTCACCAATGTAATCAAGGGAAAAATAGGTTTGTTAGATAGTTAGATCAATAACACTAAAATCCATTGAAATAACGAAGCACAAAGGAAAATGATGAAAACAAAAGGAACGATATTACCATAAGTCTTCCTCTTCCATGCTTCACCTTCGTTACACCTCCTAGCTTGCAGTAAATAAACATGCCCTCAGATTCGTGTATGAGCAACTACGATAAATGATAAGACTAAAGCAAGTTTTGAAGGATTTACTCAAAATCTAGATGCCTATGCCTATTGCCAATGCCTATGTCTAAAACAAATGCCAAAATTGATCAAATGACTATATAAAATACTAAAATTGCCTATGACAATAAATGTTGCAAGTAAATGTCTATAGTAACTATGCAAAATGTCAGCATGTGTGTCCTTGAAAAATGAGAAGAAGATGGCATTTTATAGAAAAGGCCATTTCGAATGGACGAATGAGATAAATTGATGACAAGAACCTAAAATGAATGATCTGGATTAAACCTGAGAATCCCTAATTAGGGTTAGGGTAAAATCCTTAATCGAACGGTCAGAATAAAATCGAATCGACGGTGGAGAATAAATGAGACAAATTAATTAGAAAATAAAGATTTTTGAAAAATCAAAAAGATAAGATTGCCTGATTTGCAAGATTCGAAAAAATCAAAGAGATAAGATGCAGACTGAAGATAAGATTTGGAAAATCAAGAATTTGCCCGATTACTTGATTTTTAGAAGATTAATTACTAATTTGAATTAAAAAAGAATTCAAATTATGGATTTTGAGAGAATAAATAATCTTTTTCAGATTATTTATCCAAATCGACTGACAATTAAGATTGACATGACATTTTAAATAATTAAATTTATTTAAAAAGAGAAGAATATGAAATTGGCAATTAAATAATTAAATTTAATTATTTAATTTAACAGATAAGACCAATTAATTAAATAAATTAATCAATTTATTTAATTAAGACAATTAGTGGCGTATTAAATAAATAAATGAAATTCATTTATTTAATAATCGATAAGAATTAAATGCAAAAGGGGGAATTAAATAAATTAAGAAATTTATTTAATTAAAGAAAGACTTAGACAGTTAATGACATATTTAATAAATAAATAAAATTTATTTATCTAATAATCGTGAAGAATAACAGGACATGAATTAATTAAATAATTATAAATTATTTAATCAATAGTCGAATGTGGACCAAGGACATAATTAAATGTCACAATTAGAACGAAAGTGGTAAAAATGAAGCTTGCAGACCTAGGTCATTTTTAGGTGTCTACACCACCTAGATGAGACTCATTCGCCCAAGGTGGCGAAAGGGTCCCACAAGGGCTATTTTTCATGCTAAAGTGTTGGGGCTATTTTTCACCCAGGATGGTGAATGAGTCCCATTTGGCCTATATTTAAGGCTTTGAGTGAGAAAGGTGGGTTTTTAATTCAAATTTACCCTATGTCAGCCTTTGGGATCAAATACACGAGTTATTAGGTGGGTTGCCTATATAAAATAAATTTCAAATCCTTATTTCATCAAGAAACATCATGCATTCATATTATCAAGACAAGAAATCAAAGGTTAGGCATTTCAAGACTTCACAAGATCATTTCTACGACATTCAAGGGAAGATCTCTTCATCAATTGTTGCAGCAATTCAAGATCCATCATCATGTCAAGGATATAAAGCATCAAGCTTGTTATTAAGCTAGTGTTGTGATTTTGCATTGAAGATTCATAGTTAAGCATTGTTACATTCCTATTGTCAAAGATCAAGATCTACATCCTTCATGGCCATTTCATGTTAAGTTGTAGATTTACAAGACATCATTCACAAGGAACCATTCAAGGTATAATTTTTCATGTCTCATATCTTATGTTTCATGTTTCATGTCCTTGTTTCATTGTTTCATCATTTGGTTTAATTACCTAAATGGGGTTTGACCAAGGCAAACCCCCATTCCCTAACAATCAACAATTTTCCCTCTTGTTGTGTGTGATTGCAGATCTAGGTGCTTTGAGGACTTGAAGATCATTAAATAGTAGATTACAAGCTTGTTGGAGTCGTCTCCCCATTTGCAAGGTCAAAATCTTCACTAAAAGGTCATCTACAGCCCCGAAATCAGAGTTTTAGATCTGAGAACTGAGAGGAACAAAATCTAGTTCAGAACTTCTAGAAAAGTAGAACTGGACTGATTCACCACTATTGGAAAATGTGTCCCACTGTACAGGCTTGACAAAGATTTTCATAGATCTGGATACACTTTTGGCTGAAACCTGTATCTACACATTTTCTCAGAAACTGGACTAATTCATCCAGCTTGGTGAATGAGTCCCAGTCAACATCAATAGTAGAATTTTCAGTGATCCATACCTCCATTCTACCTTCTTTAGGCTCCCAAGAGCACACTTTCAATATAGCTTTCTATTTCATTTTTTAATCTTTTAAAGTCATTTAGGGTTAGTTTGCATTCAATTAGGGTTTTGTTTTACAACTTGCATTGCATTGTCTTTTCCAAGTCTAAACTTGGTGGTGAACCCCTCATTAGATATCATTCAACCTCTAGGACAACCCTATTGCAAGATTTCAGTCTCCTTTGCATTGAGATCTCTAGGGTTATCCTTGAGTGGAGTCTCTTCGAAATTGGGTGTGAATACATCAATCAATCATATGATTCCCAAATTTTAAGATGTTCCATTTTGGTGAACCTACATTTAGAATATCTTCTTTATTGATTTGGAGTCCATCATTATCCTAGATCTAGCTTGCATTCACTTTTCATTACATTTTGCATTAGTTAATTGGCATTCTGGGATTTCAAATTTTGTATTAGTGAAAGTGCATATAGGTTGCATTTTTGCATCTCAAGTCATTAGAAATCATCTAAAAACTGCATTTTCATTTAGTTTACACATTTTACAAACCAAAAAGCATAACAATTAATTGAAAATTTCTAAAAAAATTGGAAAAAATCCCTAGTAGGACTCATTCGCTACCTTGGGCGAATTAGTCCTAGTGCACCCCTAAAATTGCCTTTAACAACACTAAAAACCTTGTTTCTGCACTTCTGTTTGCTGCCATTAACTATCTATTTTAGTTAGTTGAGTTTTTGTTACATGCATTTCACTAAATCTAGCCTAATTTATTCCATTTCATGCATTTCTCAATTCAAAATTTTCATTTATAACATTTTATCTTTCAAGTTGTTACATAGTATAATCAACAATTTACCTTGTTTTCAAATCTGAAAAATTGCATTTAGATAGTTCACTTTAAGTCATTGCATCGTACTTTCTTTACTTTTTCATGATAACATGTTTTCTTTCAAGAGATGTGGCTTTGATATGGTTCAAAATGGATTGCATAAGTACAACATCCTCTCTTATGAGTTCAATTTAGAGTACAACAATGAGGTCATTAAGAAACATGTTAGTCATCCTTGTACTATCTTTCATAGTTATGAGAACATCTTAGCAAAAACAGATTAAACTGTTGGGATAATGGATGCACAGTCCTTGAAGCTGCAGTCTTCGATGTAGGACCTTTAAGCCAGGAAAGATAATCAACCACCCAGAAAGTGTTGCAACTAGGCATGCACAATGGAGATTCAATATTGATGAAAAAGATTGATTACAAATGTACAAGATGCCTGATTATATAGGCAAGAGCTAAACCCTAATATGCATGAGATGTTGACATGTGTCTTGATTTAACAACATGTGACAACAAGTGAACCCTAATGGTGACGATCATTAAATGAGGGGATAAGTCTAGAAGGACAACTCATCTTCTAGAAGGAATCTTATCTCCTACAAATAAGGGAATATTATCCCAATTATTAAATGATTTATCTAATAATGCAACCTAGGACTTAATTAATTAAATGCAAGACCTAAGTTAACTTATGCTAGTGTAATAATTAATTAATTACACCAACACCCCCCCATAAGTGCAACTTAGGGAGGAAAATGCAATGATTATGCAGAGATGATGATGGGTCCCGGCTACGAGGCCATGTTAGGTACCCATGTACATGAAGATGTAGAAAATCTCCCACAAATGGAGAAAAGGGGAAAACCCAATGGAAACAAAACCCCTCTCCAAAAGAGAGATGAAAAATGCAAAAAGATGTGAGATAGGATGGGAAGAAAGGATGGAGGACTCCCAAATACCCCCCAAGTACACCATCCGTCACATGGATACAATATAATCAATGCCCCCCCATAGGAGGAAAAGAGAGAGACTATATAGCCCCCCCAAAAGATGAGATCACCTGCAAAGAAGGTAAGTGTCTGAAGACAAAACAAGATCCAATGCCGAGAAACAACTTTTCTCCCTTTCGGAAGAAACAAAACCAATTGCAAGTGGAGAGATGCTTCCCATTCCGGATAGGAATTGAAGGAAGGAAGGATGAAAATGGATGATGATGTCTCTGAACGCTGCTCAAATGTCTCCTTGCCTGATGAAGAACATGCCATAGTCCCAAACAATGAAGAGGGTGACAAACCAGGATGATGCAGAAATTGATGCTGAACAATATCCAAAGACGGAGATATGATGAATGTGATGGAGACTTGATAGCACCCCCTGAATGAAGTGTCCTCAAAACCACTGAAAGAAGTTTGAAGCAAATCAATGATGGATGCTGAAGAAACCTCAAATCCTGAATGGAATGACAGGGAAGAAGTCTCGGATATGAAATCGCTGAAGAGAAACTGAATGCCTCCAATGTAGTCTTTGAATTCCCAATCAAGGTTGAGACAAAGGAATGAGGAGACTCAAAACAACTATCCAAAGCCAAATCTGAATAGAGGAGTGATATCCCCTCAAGAATGTTCTCCAAACCTATAGAAGTGGCCAAGGCAATGATACCTGAAACAAAGCCATCATGTGATGTCAAGTCTGAAAAATAGAAAGTGTCCTGATGGATGATGATAGTGGAAGCCTCAATCAATGATTCTGGACAAGGAATCACTGAATGTGAAGGGATACCAACTGTCTCTGATGAAGAAGAAGCACTAAAAGGTACCTTGTCAACCTCTTCGGAAAGATCAAGGCAATCAACTTCCAGCATAACAATATCATCATAGGGAACTTGATCTAAAGCAAGACATTCTGAATCATGACCATAGGGGAATGGTGGAGAATTTGAATCTCCGTAGATCTCCCAAAGCTTAGTCCAAAGAATGTGAGGATAATCACAATGATCAATAGTACTCAGAACATCACAATCAACTTGCATCTCAATGATCTCCAAAATAGTATATTTGCTGCAACTCCAAGCAAGCTCTTGAATACCTTCACTTGGATGAGGAAAAATACCAAATAGATGTGGCAACAAATCAAGTGATCGAAGATGGTGGCAGATCCCATCTCGCCATTGCAAATAGTTACCCTTGTGCAACATAACCAGAGGAGAACATGCAAGCCCCATAATGAAATTTCTCCACAAAAATACAAATACACTGACCTTCAACAGCAAATAAAGACTTCCAAATATGATGTACAACTGAAGTGATGCAACCCGAATCAAAAAATATTTTCCCAAGCTTCAGGATACCCAGGTTATTGATCAAATGCACCAAACTGAAAAAAATCACATGCAAGAGTACCTGGATCTGAAACTGGTCAAGGGGATGGACTGATAAAAAAAAGCTCTGAATCACCTTCCTGATGCCGCTGGAATCACTGAAATCCGATGAACGGTTGAGAAGATATGCACGTTTTAGTCCATATTAGGGTTTGGACTTCAATTGGATGTAGAGTCTTCTGTGAGAAAAATTTCATAGAATAGATCTCACCACTAGAAAGTACGTGAAATTCCCTTTCCGACGGTATATCCTTTGCAAAAAATTGATACCCTGGGTGAAAGTTATGATCAAATGAAAAAAATGCCTATATTAGGCAATCTGCAGGCTAACTGGGGTCAAAAAGTCGGCCCCTGGGCTTAAAAAAAATAGCCCCGGGTCCTTGATGTGACTGTGGGATTAAGGCTGGCAAAAAAAAGCGCCACCCGAAGTGGTGGCGGGGTGGAGATTGCTGGTGGCGCCGCTGGTGGAGGAGCTCGGCCGGTGGTGGATAACCACCGGTGCCGATAACAAACCACCGGCCTAGAAAAGAACCCCGGCGATCTACCGGTTGGCAGCGGTCATCGGCGGGGCCCAATAGATACTCCGGTCGGTGGGAGGAGAGTCACGAAAGCCGGCGGTTGTTGGAAAACTCTGGCGAGATCAATGTCTGTCGATAGGAAAGGTCAGACAGTCCGGTGGGGCCGGGGTCAAACAACCAGCGCAGGGCCTGCAGAAAAGACGAGCCACCAGTGTACTCCAACCTGCAACAAATAAATGCAGCCGACGCAAAGAATATCTGCAGACTTGAAAATTCAAAGGGGCCGACAAAGATAATTTTTGAATATTGCGCAATGCAATTCAAAAATAAAAAGCCGATAGGAAATATGAAGTCTGCGGAAGAGTATTAGACCCTATACATGCCGACCAAATTTGGAAATTTAACAAATAAAATCCCAATATATAATGTCGATCAAAGACCTTATATTTAAATAAAATACCGATGCCGACAGTGATTAAAATGCACCCGCAAAAAATAAAAACAATGCCGATGATTTTTTTAAAAAAAATCAAACACCAATTAAAATATGCCGACGGAGATTAAATTGCAGTCGCCCAAAAATTATTTTTCTGAAACTATAGAAAAATAGATTTTTTGCCAAATAATAAAAAATATTAGCCCGATTTTTCTAAAACGAAAAGTGGCCTGCTGCTAAAAAAATTTTGCCTCAGAGGACAACTGACCAGGATGATTTTTTGCTGCAAATTGTACGGATAGTACAATTGATTTTGCAAACCCTAAAAAATACCTCTGAAGCTCCCGAGTTGATGTATCTGATTTTGATGATTTGGCAGGCAATCCTAGGGTTTCGAGGCCTTCTGAAGACAATGGCGAGCTCAAATTTGACTCAATCTGCTTCATAAATCAGCTTGGTCCCCGGGTGGAAACAAGTAGCCTTCAATGGAAACCTTCAAGCCTGCGGAGAATCTCGCACACCAACTTTCTTGATCAAGGGTTGACGTTTCACTGGATAAGCTCTGATACCATGTTGGGATAATGGATGCACAGTCCTTGAAGCTGCAGTCTTCGATGTAGGACCTTTAAGCCAGGAAAGATAATCAAGCACCCAAAAAGTGTTGCAACTAGGCATGCACAATGGAGATTCAATATTGATGAAAAAGATTGATTACAAATGTACAAGATGCTTGATTTTATAGGCAAGAGCTAAACCCTAATATGCATGAGATGTTGACATGTGTCTTGATTTAACAACATGTGACAACAAGTGAACCCTAATGGTGACGATCATTAAATGAGGGGATAAGTCTAGAAGGACAACTCATCTTCTAGAAGGAATCTTATCTCCTACAAATAAGGGAATATTATCCCAATTATTAAATGATTTATCTAATAATGCAACCTAGGACTTAATTAATTAAATGCAAGACCTAAATTAACTTATGCTAGTGTAATAATTAATTGATTACACCAACATAAACCATTGACACAATCCTTAATATTACATTGCCCATTAGTGAGGATGGTAGTGTTGACAATCATAAAAATTATACTTGTTCTTCTCTCGATACCTCTCCTATTAGTGAGGAAGGTATCTTGGTGAAAGAAGATACAAGCATTGAGGGTCTTGATTGTCTCTCTCCTCATCCCCCTTTGGAATATATTAGAAAACAAGAAGATGAGATCATAGAAACATTTCTAAACATCACTATTCCTAATCTCCATTCATACCTTGTTTTTGATAATGTTCTAGCGAAGGGTATGTGCAAGATCATCATGTAAAAAACAGGCCCTTAAGTGGCAAAAAATTTAGGAAAATCAGTGTTAGGAAACTTGACGTAAAAAATTGAATAAGTTATCTATATTATTTCAAAAATATGTAAGAATAGAATCTATGGAAAATTGAATTTAGTTTCTAAACTACTAGGTTTATTTAAAATAAATAAAATCTATTTGGTGAAAATTTAAAATTTCAATGCGTAGTACTTAAATTTCGTGGAAAAATAAGAAGTAGTCCTTTGACCACCCTAACCATAATAAAATAATAAAAAATTATAATATTTTATATATAAGTAGAGGACTTATGTCTGATGTGATGCATATTTTGTAATTTTTTTCCAAGTAAATAATTAATTATGAATTTTTTATTAATTTTTTTTTAAAATATTAAAACTCGTATGTTTGACCACCTTAACTTGGCCAAAACTTCATGAAATTCATTTTTTCTTTTTTTAATCCTATAGTATGTGAAGCATAGAATATGAAACATGTTTTTGATTCAAAAAATGTGATACCGCTTCAAATTTATAAATGTTTTTCAATGAGCCTATCGATCAGGACTTTAGTCGTAATTCTAATAGAAAATAAATAATAATTATTTATTAAATTCAAATTAAAGCATAATTTATATTGGTGGAAAGCTGAGAATCTCCTCTAAAAACCCTTTTCATTTCATCAATTTTGGGTAAAAAAAAGGTCATCAACCACATACCCTACAAATACCCATAATATTGCCACTTTTTGGCCCATCATGATCCTACACATACCCCGAAATAAGATGATATCTTAGATAGCCATGACAATTAAAATTGTCCTTCTCCTAACATCCCTCCTTGATGCAAAGAGGATAGGTCAGTGTTAGAAGATATACCTATTAAGAGTCATGAGAATCTTGTCCTTCCCTTCCCTAATGCTCCTACCATATGGGAAGATCTATTTGGTAAGCATGAAAATAATATTTGTCCTTCTCTTGATGCATCCCCTACTTTTGATGAAGCTACCTTACAAAATATAACCATGGAATGTGATGAACATCTTACAAGCTCTCCTACTAGGGTAGATAATATGACACAAGAGAATGAGACCTTATTTAGAAAAAGGACAATCAAATATATCCTTCTCCTAATATCCCCATATTGATAAACAAGACAATCCAACCATTGATAACTCCCTTGCAATTAAGTCATTTTGGAAGAACCAATCCTTGAATGCCAAGAACATTTGGTTTGTAGTTCTCCTAAAAACTCTCCTCCTAGGGACACTATCATGGTGCAAGAAAATGACAACAATAGTAATCTATCTTCCTTGGGTGGTGGTAAAAAGGTGATACTAGATTTCCCTTTTGTTGTGCCTATAGCACACACGCCTCATTTAGAATGGGGACCCACTCCTTTCACCTTCATTAAGTAGCTTATTTCTTTTTCCTTGTTTTTCCTACCCCTAATTTTGAGCTTCAAGTAGGTTAGGAGCGCTAAAGTCATCATTCTCAGTTGACCAAAGTTCACCACCCCAAAATTTTCTATCTCTGGCCCCTGTAGGAATTCCCATGTGGGTTTCCCTTGGCCTGTTGCCCTGGCGTCCTCCAAGTTCTATAGGTTTTCCCTTGCAGGCTTTGTTTTGCACGAAGCTATCATCTTTTTTCCATTCAAACTACAGCCGACCTGGGGCATCCTCCTACATTTCAGGTTCCACATCCTTCCCTGCCATTATCTCCTGGCCATTGGCCAATGGTGAGGACTTGGGATCTTTTTGCATTGTAGGTTCCATGCTTCCTACCATTGGTTCATCATTTTCAACGCCAAACTACTCTATCAATTGTTGTACTTGCATTTAATGTAGGTAATTAATGAGATTTTTCCTATAAATAGGCACATTGACCTATCATTTTCACACTCAAAAATTCAAAATTTGTTAGAGAGAAACGGCGATCACAACCCATGCGCCCGCAAAAGCCTTTGAAGGGTCTCAAGCATGATCTTTTCCGGATTTCTTGCACTCTTCCAGGTATGCCCATGTTCAAAAAAGATAAATGCATGATTTTAGTAATTAGGGTTGTAAATAAATGGTTAAATCTTTGAAGTAAATCCTGAAATGCACCCGGGAGTTCTCATTCCGCATGAAACCCACTTAAACTCCTTTGAAAATCACCCTTGAAACCACACAGAACCTGGTATCTCCTTTGTCATTCTTCACACGGCTTGAGCATCCATGTGGCTTGCAACATTGTCACCATCGCCTGAGTTGGAACCCAAACGATTAAGTATTGAATGAAAAACTCTAGTCTTCATGCCTTGCAGGTCCATTTGCATAGGTTGTTGCATGCGAGGGGCCCCCATCTCACAACCATTCTCAAACGACCTACCTTTACCTGCATCCCACATTAAGGACCCCACTAGAACCACTTTTGTCGAATTCCCAAACATTCCAAGTCCTATTATGGAGAAAATTCTTTGCGAGTTGCCGCCTTCAGCTCATTGTCCTGTAGACATCATCTCCAAATAGCTAGGCCATCGCTCCCATCTGCATGGTAGATCTCACTGCTTTGTTGGCCAATCCTAGTCCCCATGAGAAAACACTAAATTAAGTCTTTCTCATGAGTATTCCCTTGCGGACAATCGTCTGCTCTTTGTCATCACCTCAATGTCATTCCCTAACGGCTAAGCTATCACCTCTACATGTGTCACAGACTCCATGACCTACTTTTCAGGTCATGGTTTACAAAAAAAACACTAAGGAAAAATATTTCATGCGAGCTAATCCCTACGGGGGTTCGTCTATGGACCACACCACCTCCTTCACCACTCCTTCATGCCCGAGTGACTAAGTCCACCCGTATTGTGGACCTCACCTAGTTCATTGCTATTAGAAAAATGAAGAACATCTCATTTTGTTATTTTGTGTTTTCATTGATGTCACCATGATATATGAGTTGCAATTGCAAGATCAAGTATGAAGTTGTTCTGGTATTTTGGTCTGGTATCTAAACTGGTATTTTGCTTACATCCTCCAATATTTTGGTCTGCATCTGTTTGTTGGTGATTACTATTGCTTGCAGTTTTCAGAAATGGTTTGTAGACATCAAGAGCATGTACATTCAAGATCTCACATATCAAGATGCTCGCATGATGTATCGACATTACACTAGTATTTGCAATTGTTCTATTAGGTCTATCCTTGGCCGACCTAATAGATATATTGTGTAATGGTGAATTAACTTTTGCTATCTCGATATATGTGTGACCTAATTTAGGTCCATGCCGACTTGTTGTAGCATGTTGGATGTGTGAATTGATTTTTGAGAAGTTTTTGTGAAAGCCTAAAGCTGAAAGTTGCTATTTTTGGTGAATGAGAAGTGCATCTTATTAGGCTAACCTAATTGATGCTTGTGAAGAGATCAAATATATATATATATATATATATCAGATAGTTTTTGAAGATTGAAAGTAGTAGTGGTTATGGTGTAAATATGAGTGTGAAGAAGAGAAAATATGATGAAGCGTGTCAAGTCAGTTTACTGAGCTTCATTGGGACAAAATCTGCATTCTCTAGGTGTACTCTATTAGTTCATTTTCTGGTTGAAAGCCATTTTTGTCATTGTAATTCTATAGGTAGTGAGACTTTGTTTTGGATAGTGAGTCCTGGTAGTGAGCCACTCATTTTGTGATATCTTATAACCAGTTATACTATATTGTGAGCTAACACTCACCATGTTTTTTCCCATTTTTGGTTTTCCACGTAAAAATCTGGTTGTTCATGTGAACATTCTATGATTTCATGTTCTATTAATTCTTTTACTTATCCTTGCTATTGTATGCATTAGAATAATTGGATGGTATTTTATCAGAAAATTTAGGAAGATAATGATTCACCCCCCCTCTCAGTATCTTGGACATTTAACAATTGGTATCAAAGCTTGTTTCCTCTGGAAAATCCTATAGCTTGAGGGAGATCCTGAAGATGGAGGAAATGGATGATAAAGGAGAGCTCTAGACTGCTCTTGAGGATCTTGACAAAGTTCAAATAGAAAATAGGGATCTGAAAGAGAATCTTGAAGATGTGAATGAATGTGTCTAAAAATTAAAGGAGCAATTGAAAAATTTCAAAGATAGGCATAAGGAAGTAACTGAACAGTTGAAGAAGGCTAATGAAGATATTGCTAGCTTGAAAGTGCAAGTAGTGAAGAATAAAAGAATTGAAGAGTGTCTGAACAAGTTGGTACAAAGCAAGTTTGAAGATTGCACCAAGCTTGAATAAGAAGTTGTGAACCTAAAGTGGATCTGGAGAAGGCGAAACTTTGTGAGAACAATTTCAAATCTAGCTCAGACATGCTTGAAGAATTGATTGCAAGATAGGAACCTATAAGGACAAAGGTGGTTTGGGAAATGATACTGGTGAGATTTCTAAAGCTGTGGGCAATTAGAAGATTGAAAATAAAGGAAAGCAGAAAGGAAATTCAAGGAACTCTACTAGGAGACCTCCAATGAGACAACCTAATGCACAAAGGTATCCTTCTTTTAATGGAACTTTCTTTTCATGCAACAAATTTGGTCACAAGTTGACAAAATGTAGGAGTTCAATGAATCTACTCCTTGGTCCTTTTACTGGTTAATGTTTTGTATGAAAAAGAATTGGACATAGCACAAGTGAATGCATAACCTTGATGATGAATCAATTTAATGGAGAAAGAATGAATCAATCCTTTAATGGCTATTGATATACCTGTAACAATTATGGACACAAAGCTAATCAATGCAAAACAAGAATTAGTGGAAGTCAATCTAATCAAAGAAATATTGTCTGCTATAACTACAACAAACCATAACATGTTTCAAGAGTTTACAAAAGCAAGAAAAGTAAGGAGACCAATTTGGTAAAAAAGAATGAATCTTTGAAGAACATTGACAAAGATGAGATTAAGCAAGAGATGAATAAGATTTGGAGGAAGAAAGAAGAACTATAGACTACTGATGAGTTTGTACCCTCATCCGGTATAGACGATTTACTTGGTAATTAGACCTAGCAAGGTTGTATGGGGAGCATTATCAGAAAATTATGAGAACCCTCGGATAAATGGCATGTCAGAGCATTGCACAAGGATGAAATGTGAAGAATGAATAAGAAGAAGTTTTGGAAAGGGAACCAAAAGAAAATATGAAGGAATGATCTTTTGCGAAGTGAATTAGGGTTTTTCTGAGTAAAAGAGAAGAGTTTTTAGCAACTTTTTGAAATCTTCTGCATTTAATGCGAAATGGGGCAGATCATTGTTTTATAAAGGAAATGTTTAAGGAATTTTGATCATTCGTGCATTTGAAGAAGTTGAAGCATTTTTGGAGCATCCTTGAGGAGATTTGGAGTTCGAGTTGTGCAAACCCCAGTTGCAGTTCATCATGAAGAAAAAGGAATTTTAATCTTTTGTACAGTTGTGTTTTGTGTTGTTTGAGTTGTTTGAATTTAGAATTGGAAGAATGGAAACCCTTGTAGTCAATAAAGTGTCAGAGAGGTTGAGACCCTCTTATAGAGAATATTCCTTGAAAGTTTTTGAAGATGACCCCATGGACACATTCTCGTCGATCCCTCATGGAGTTATGCCGACCGAGGATACAAGTATGTATATTCATCTAAAGTTTGAGGAATTCAATGACTCAAAGTTTATTGAAATTTGGAAAAATGAGCTTACTAGTGATTATTTCTTGATAAAACCTGTGAACCCTAGGCTATTGTGCTATGCAAAACAAAGAGATTAAACACCCTAAGTTAGATATTGCAAGCATAAACAAGGATTCCCCATGGAATCCATTTACAATTCAAACTAGGAATGAAAATATGCAAAACACACAATAAAATGATAAACCAAATATGAAATCCTAATTTAAATAGCAAACTCTTGTTCCCATGGGGGAATTGGTGCCAATTTGATGTGGAAATTTGGCCCTTTCCCAATTCCTATGATTGCAAGCTTCGAATGTAGAGTTGATGAAGAAATGTGATCCACTTTTTATGATGAATGTGAGAGCTCCAAGACTAAAATCTGCAATAACCTAGCTAAGAAATCAAAAGATGGATGAAGTGGCTAAGTATTTTAGCATGATAACTTTGCAATGTTGGTGGATGATCAAATGAGGAGAGGAGCTCTTCATTTATAGGATTTCAAGATGGATGAATGTCCCAATTTGAGCAATGTGGGACTAACATTCATCCAATGATAAGGTGCCACTTGTCAAATGATGATAGGACAATGGATGTGCAAGATTTGGGAAGTGTGCCCATGAGAGGGAGAATTTGAAGTCAAATTTGTTGAAAGTGACTTGTGAGAGGGAAGAAGACATAATAAATGTCACTTGGCTCAAGGCAAAGGACACATATTATAAAATTATTGCCTTGTTGAATGTGCATGTTGACTGGCATTTTGAATTCAAATTGAAGGAATATTCCAAACGATGCCATGTGAGGGAAAATAGGGATTTAATAAATGAATTAAATATATTTTCATGTGCAACTTGCATTTTCTGGAGGATGTGACATGAGATTAGATTAAATTAATTAAGAGTTAATTAATTTAATAAGAGATTTTGATGATGTGACTTATTTGATTTAGATTTATGGGTTTATTTAAATCAAATAAGAGAGGAATATGATAAGAGGCTAATTAAATAAAGATTTTATTTTATTTAATTAAAGGAAATGGTGTTAAATTAAATCAAATAAGGTTTTGACTTATTTAATTTAATAGACAGACTTTAGGGATTTAATTAAATAAACTGATTATTTAATTAAATAGGGATAATTAGATCAAATGGGTTGATTTAATTAACAGGAGAGAGTGACTTAATTAGACAAAATGATTTATTTAAGAGACGAATATCAATGAACTTAATTAGATAGGGGGATTTGATTAAGTGGTTAGATCGAGGGATGATTTAGGAAGAAACGATGTTAGTAAGTCAAGATCAAATGCATGAAGTCAATCAGTATATTTTCGATGTCTACATTTTGCCCCTCTTTGAAGCAATGCACTCATTGTGTTGGTTCAAAGAATAAACAATCTCAATCATAGCCAAAAAAAATTTGATATCAAAAACTTGCCCCATTGCTGCCTGGCAAAAGAGAAACATGCCATTATAATGCCCCCTCGAGAGATTGGACGAAAAATCCAATTTTTTGGGTGATCTCGTGAAAAAAGGTAACAAGGTGTCAGACAGGTCTGAAAGGGGTCTAGGAGTTTAAAAACGTGTCTAAACACAATAAGACAATGAAAAACAAGCCTCGAACGGGCAAAAATAGGTTCGGGGGTCCAAAAATCTAACAAGATAGCCCTAGAGGGTCGAAAAACCCTAATTTTTAGGATTAAAAGGGGCCCAAGGGGTCACTTTCAAGTCATTTTCACACACCTCTGCTAGCAAAACTTGAGATTCAAGCTCTGACCTCCTAACAATATGGCACAATGACAACTTCCCCTGCACATTTCCGACTGAGTTCGGACCTACCAGCGGCCACTTGGCATCAGTGCCCCGGTATGTGACCCTAACTGAAGCTTCATTTTTTCATTTAAACACATTTATTATAGATTTTAAGGAGAGCTTGCCTCCAGGGGCGCTATTATAGTGCCACTCGATGTTTGAGTTGCACCGCTTTTAGCCTTTTTGCACCATAGCGGTGCAATTTGGAATTTATAAACTTTGCCACTAGGATCGGGCTTAGCTTGGACTCGACGGGCCAGTTTTGACAAGGTGCTTCACGACGGCACCCTTTTCTTGAAAATTGCGACACTAAAGGGAAAATTACATGGTGGCGGCTCTATTTAGTCAAATTTTTGGTCTAGCATCAGAGTTTGACGAAACTCAAACTGCGACGCCTTCACGAACTGCGTTGCTGGATGCAAGTTTGGAGCATTAAGCCATGATTTTTTTGAAATTTTTAATGTGCTGACTTTCCTTGATGCAGGAGGGACCAAGGGAGCTTTACTCTTGGGAGCACCGGTCACAGGATTTGGCGAGCGTCCTACGGGACATGAGCGACAGAGATCAGGACTGACTGGGGGTCATTGGTTTATGGCATATTGCGTACATAGCACCCATGCACACGAACCTTGGGATGTTGTCAGTGCTGGCAGAGTGATGGCATTGTGAGATGTCGTTTCATCTTCCCACTGGTGAGGCGACTGTCACATTGGAGGACGTTTGGCGCATACTACAGTTTCCCATTCATGGTCACCAGCTGATCCATGATATGGAGGAGGGTCGTGAGTGCTACATCCGAGTCCTTGGCACTCAAGATATCATTTATTGTGAGGGAAAGATCGAGTTGGAGCGGTACAAAGTTATTGCACCTCCTTTCCATTGGGCCATTGCAGCGATCATTTCTAGTTTGGTTGCCCTAAACCAATGAGGGCAGTATTTCAATCCTGGATGGGGATACTACTAGGAGAGGATGGTCCAGGACAGACCAGTTTGGTTTGCGTGGGGACCCGTCCTTCTGACCTCACTCTATAGGGATTTGCATGAGTACATGTACGCAGATGGCAGAGCACTGGGGGCCAGTGTGACACTTTTGCATGTCTGGGCATGGCAGCACATTTATGTGCTACGTCTATGAGTCATTCCAGTTTTGATGGGGCCAGAGGATGCCCTGGTGGCATGATACAAAGGTGGTGTGTCCTTCACACACACTGGAGAGCAGAGGATCTCCTACTGGAGGTGAGTCATAGATGAGATGCTTGTGTTCACTTGGTGTCCATACCTTGGTAAGCCCGGATGGGCTGATGATGTAGATCAGCTCTTCTACTGCCGTTAGGATCGATACATACAGGGCAGGGAGCATACGATGATTGAGCGATATTTGCTAGGGCGCGTGCAACATTAGTTCGGGGAGCCACAGGATCGAACAGATGATGATTATGTGGTCATCTTCACATGGAGCATGACGTAGATAGCTTAGGGGTCTGGCATTCCTATAGTGGTAGTAGTTGATAGTTTCTGACATTTGGTAGCTTGGCCGTGGGCCTATGATCAGAGTTTGGCAGATCCGGGCACCACACAGGCCTACAAAGATTGGTTCAGACCACTCCTTCAGTTGACCATTCTAGGCGAGGATCCAGAGGCAGGAAAGGTCAGAGGTAGGAGAGGACAAGGATGAGGGCGAGGACCGAGGATTGAGGTCTGATACGACCCCCCATTGGTGCCCCTAGTTCCACTGGGTCACGAGGATGTCCCCATGCAGGACCAGCAGCAGGATTCACTAGTACCACCACCACAAGCTGAGGGTGAGGGTCAGGTTCATGCACAGCCACGGGCATAGCCAGCAGGGTAGGTAGACACATGGGATGCCTTGATTTTGTAGTTACAGGGACAAGTACAGGCAGTGACAGTCGAGAGGGATCAGGCACAAGCTGAGAGGGATCGGCTTAGAGTAGAGAGGGACCAGGCGGTCCAGCAGAGGCAGGCTAGAGAGTTACAAGAAACCATAGAGCTAGGCCGCATGCAACAGATTGAGAGCATGCCAACCTCCTCATCTCAGGGCATAGTGCCAGTCCGATCCTATAGAGGGGCTATCCAAGAGATAGAGTACTATCGTCGGGCCTATCATGACAATGTTCCCAGAGCAGACTGGGTTCCTGAGTATTCTGAGCGAGCTAGTCAGAGACCACCAGAGGATCTCGGTGACAGGGGTGAGGGTAGCACTCATGGAGGTCGGGCCTGATCCAGATTTTATGATGTTTCTTTTGTGCTTTACAGGCTCATTTTTGACAGCCCGATGGGCATTTTTTATTGATTGACATAGTTGTACAGTGATTCTGATTATATATTTTTGTACTATGATAGACGATATGATATATATATGAGTTGATTTTGATGTGATGACATACGTATCTTTATCTTATACATGTATGTTTCTTCTTTTTATATGTTATGGATGCATTTATTTCTAATGATGTTTTATGCAATGACTATGACCTATGATGTGCAATGATGTTAACTATATGATGATGTGTCTTTTGCAATATGTGAAATGATTTATGCAATGATGTATGAAAAATGCTTATATATGAGATGATTTTATGGATGCGATGCGATATGATGCGATGGTCATAGTATAATGCTAATGAAATGGTGTTTAATGCATAATGAGATGATTTTATGGGATCCCTTAGAAAAACAGATGTTATTATCCTAAATGATGATGTATGTGATGCAATGATATGTTAAATAGAAGGTGATATTCCTAGTGAATTAATGCCATCAATGATTATGAAATGATTATGTAAATGCTTATGTGATGATTTAGGTGGTAATGTGAAATGGTTATGTAAATGAAATATTTATGCTATGATTGATATAATGATATGAGATGTAATGTAATGAGTAAAATGCAATGATATGGATGCACCTATCTATGAAGAGTGTTTATGATGATTGGAATGCAATGTGTTTGTTCCCTCTATGATATGCTTATGCAATATGCTTAATGATTTTGTGGATGCAGGACTGATGACGATGATGATCAACTGTCAGTACCTTGTTAGCATGATTAGTAAGAAGAGAAGTCATTTCAACGAGACACAAGATTACACAGATGCAGATAATGATGATGATGATGATGATTACTTGCCAAAGAATTGGGATTTTCAAAGGGCCAAATTTTCTTATTTTTGATAACTCACGTGATACAATGCATCCAGGTATAGACAACCAAGATGATGCGGTACTTAGTGTGATGGACTTCGACTCGAAAATCAGATAGGAGTATTCTTGTTCACACCTGACATACGGAAACCTTGCTAGGATGCATTTCTAAAGTTTTAGACATCTCGGACCAAAACACGGAAAGGTAAACCTATTGCTATAATAGTCAACAAGTTGCCCTAGACATCTTCCCTAAATACCTATCAAAGCAAGTATTCACCGAGGTTATATTACAAGAACATCCAACAAGTACAATAGACAAAAGATAATGATCATTGCCTCATTCCTATTTCTCTAAATCCTCTATTTGGATATCATCGAGACGTCCTTGGAAGGAGCATAAATAAGATAAGTCAAAAAGATAAAGACCAAATAAATAAACAAACTAATGCTCTTCAATATCGCTAATGGAAAAGGATGTGTTTTATAAAGGTGATAAGCGAAACTTATTGCCAAAAGATAATGCCCATTGTAGGAAGGATTCATCCTAGGACATGTTAGTGGATGGCGACACGTCATTTTGTTTATAAAGGATGATTTATATGGGACAAATTCAGGTGATGTGTTATGAAGAGATGACCAATTTGCTTATGCATTGACTTAGACTTAAGACTTGACATTTTGAGTTTTCACTTTTAACCTACTAGACTTGTTTCTAATTGTTTTACCAAAGGTTGATGATGACGATCAATTTATTATGGGTGGTGTTTATTGCAGGTGCAAGCAAGATGAGGTGGGTGGATTTTTTCAAATATTTTGAATGTTTTTAATGTTTTTGAAATGTTTTGAGGCTGTTTTTGGTATTTTTTGAGGTTTTACAAATGTTTTTGATTTTCAATGTTTTCAATGTTTTTGGGATTTTCTAAGATTTTGACCAAGAGATAGAACTAAAGATCTATCCTAGGGGCCTCAGGGGCTAATCAGCAGATTAGCCTTGCCTACGTTATACACGCAGAGACCATGTAGTTTGACTGACGAGTTGACCGATGTATAGATGATGATATACATGATGAGATGTTAGTTTATTATGACTAACCTAAATGTCTCAGGGGATGATCAAAGATCAGCCTTGCCTACGTTCAAGCTCAGAGACGACGTAGTTCGACCAGACGACTTTGTTTTTAACTTTTTGATTTGTTTTTGGGATTTTTGACATTTTCTGAATGTTTTTGGATTTTGATATATTTCGAATGTTTTTGGATTTTCTAATTTTTTGATGTTTTTGGATTTTTGGATTTTTTGATGTTTTTGGATTTTCTAATTTTCTGATGTTTTGGATTTTTTGATTTTTTTTATGTTTTGGATTTTCTGATTTGAGGACCTTAAGATCATACATGAATCCGATCCATGAGAACATGCCCCCAGTGTGATGCAATAGATTACTCGATAAAGGCAGGACAAACTGACCTTGAGGATGGGCCAAGTAGTACTAGTAGGGATCATGATGTGAACAAGACCAAGCTATGGTGCAAATGCGAGTGGATGAGTGATGGATGGAGATCCGAATGCGATGGATGATGGAAGTGAAATGGATGGATGATGTAGATCAAGCCATAAATATCCTGGTGGATGGAAAGTGCTTATTTACACAAGGCACCTATTTGCTAGGTTTTCACCGAGGTACTTGCCCAAAGTGCCACCAAAGTGGTTTTCACTAGAGGACGATTTTTCTCTTTACTATTTTTGATCATTTTTCTATTTTTTTGGACTTTTTACATTTTTTGATTTTTTTGTTGTTACCAAGATGCCTGTTTTCCAGGTTTTCACCGAAGTAACCATTTGTTCAGGACTTTTTCTAATTTTTTGGATTTTTTGGTTCTATACCTTGAAAGATTTAGGTGTAAAACTTTTTGAGATGGGAGCTATTCATGGGCTTTTGTAGAGGTTCCCCTTCAGGTGTTGATAAATGGTATGACCCTGATTTGTAACTTACCATGATGACGAAAGGTCCTAACCATTTAGGTTCAAACTTTCCTTTGTTGCTTGGGTTTGGGACATTCTTCTGATTTTCTTTTAAGACCAGTTCTCTGACTTGGAAAGTCCTGCTTTTGATTTTCTTGTTGTAGCTTCGTTTTAGTCTATTTTGATAGACTTGCAAATGATTTAAAGCATCTACGTGTCTCTCATCCAGTAACTCTAGTTCGTTCAATCTTGACACTTGATATTCTTCATCTATGATGAGGTTTTGCCGTGATATCCTGAGGGATGGGAGCTCGATCTCAATGGGAAGTACTCAGTTGCGGTTATGATAAATTTGTGGCCATTGGATGAGGTGGGTATGATTTTTCCAATGAGATCGAGTACCCACTGTAAGAAAGGCCATGGTGTAACAATAGGATGAAGCTCTTGAGCTGGAGCATGGATGAGGTCTCCATGTTGCTGACATTTTAGACACCTTTTGGCATGATAATGTGCTTCTCATTCCATTGTAGGCCAATAATACCCCATCCTCAGTAGTTTCTTGGTGATGGTCATGCCACTTGAGTGTGAGCCACTTATACCGTTATGAACCTCGGTTAGAGTGGTTAATGCCTCCTTAGCATTTAGACAATGCAGTAAGGTACCTTCTATGCTTCTACGGTGCAAGGTATCTCCTAGGATGACAAATCTAGATGCCTTTTTAATAAAGGTTCATTTTAGGCTCAATGGTAGGTCAGCGGGTATGACTCCTATTCGAAGATAAGTGTAGATATCATGATACCAAGGATCGCCAGGACCAATGATTACGCACACATATTCTGATTCTGATACCTCGAATGCTGGAACGAGAAGCTGCTCGATCAGAAATTCATATTTTGGATGTTGTGAGGGATGTCTAATAAGGACCCAATTGTAGCCATGGCGTCTGCTGCTCTGTTGTTGGTTCTTGGAATTTTCTCAAATGTTATTTCAATGAAGGATTCATTTAAAGTCTCCACCAGTTTCTTGTATCGAGTGAGCTTATCATCCTTAGTATAATAATCATTATTGACCTGATTTATGATCAACTGAGAGTCTCCATATACCTTGAGAGCTATGATGTTCCATTATACCGCTATCCTGAGGCCTATAGTCAATGCTTCGTATTCTACTATGTTGTTGCTACAAGGAAATGCCAATTTGTATGACTTCGGTATGCAGTTTCCTTGTGGGGTGATTAGAAGACACCAGCTCCTGATCCATGTTGTGTATATGAACCATCGAAGTATAGTTTCCAATGATCAGCTACGTTGAGGTTAAAGATGGATTCATCTGGAACCTCTGAGACAAGAGGATTCTCAGAATAGATAGCTGCTTCTGCTAGTTGATCTGTGATGACCTGTCCCTTAATTGCTTTCCTCTCCACATACTCTATGCCATACTCTGACAGTATCATTACCCACTTTTCCATTCTGCTCGTGAGCATTTCCTTGGATAAGAGATACTTGAGGGGATCAATTTTTGCAATGAGCTTTATCTTATGTGCCAACATGTAATGTTTGAATTTTTGGGATGCAAACAGTATTGCTAGGCATGCTTTTTCAATGAATGAGTAGTTTAGCTCATGACCAACCATTGTTCTACTAATATAGTAGATAGCCCTTTCAATTCCGTTTTCATCATGCTGGGCTAATAGAGCCCCAAGGGTTGCTGTTGTTGTTGACACATATGGGATCAATGGCTTCTTTGGAATGGGTGGCATTAAGACTAGTGGTGTCAGTAGATATTCCTTTATTTTGTTGAATGCCTCTTCACACTTGGTATCCCATTTGTATGCTACTCCCTTGTGGAGTAGGTGAGAGTATGGGTTCTACTTATATGCTAGTTGTGCTATGAACCTTCTAATGGATTGGAGCCTTCCTTGGAGACCTCTTAGTTGTTTTAAATTCCTTGGTGCTTCCATCTCAAGGATTGCTTTTACTTTTGCAGGATCCACCTCGATACCCCTCATGGAGACTATGTATCCTAGTAATTTTCCTAATTGTATGCCGAAGATGCACTTTTTGGGATTTAGTCAGACCTTGTATTCCTCTAATCTATCAAAGATAGCACTTAGGGTTGCTATATGATCTTTTCTTTTTCTTGACTTAGCTAGGATGTCATCGACATAGTCTTCGACTATTTTGTGAATCATGTCATGGAAGATCAATGTCATGGCCCTTTGATATGTTGCTCCTGCATTTTTTAGGCCAAATGGCATCATGTTCTAGCAGTAGGTCCCCCATGGACAAGTAAAATATGTCTTATGTTGGTCTTCTTTTGCTATCATAATCTGGTTGTATCCTAAAAATCTGTCCATTAGTGATAGCATCTCATGTCCTGCTATCATGTCCACTATCATATCGATATTGGGAAGTGGAAAATCATCCTTGGGACATGCTTTGTTCAAATCTCTGAAATCCATATAGATTCTGATGGCTCCATCATGTTTTGAAATAGGTACCAAATTGGACACCCATTCTGGGTAATCAATTGGTCTGATAAATCCGACATCTAGAAAATTTTTGAGTTCCATTTTAACCAACAAGGCAATTTGAGGATGCATTTTTCAAAGCTTTTGTTTAACTGGTTTTTCTTTTGGATATACTGCTAAATTATGAAAGACAGTTTTTGGATCTAACCCTGGCATATCAAAATAACTCCATGCAAAATTTATTTATCTTTCCTTTAGGAATGCTGCTAGGAGTTCTTGTTCTTCTGTTAATAATGATTCCGCATAGAACATGATATGCGGGGCCTCCTCTATTCCTATATTGACCGGATTGCACTTTTTGGCCAAGACTGCTGATTTCTCCTGATGAATAGCCCTTGGGGGAAGATTGAATCCTTCATCCTCAGGCACCTCAGAGAGGTTTTCATTGTTGGATACGCCCTTTCTTTTTACTATTTTCTTGTCAGAGAGTGCCACAGTGTGGTTTTCACTCAAGGATTTGGATATGATTCTTAGTTTCTCACTTTTGTGACTGAAGGATTCAATCGTTTCCACATAATAAGCTTGTGTGTCTAATTCCATTATGAATCCTGCCTTATGATCCCCATCTGGAATGTTATCCCTCAATCCCATGAATTCTGAGAGGGCTTCATCATTTTCAAATGTATCGAGAACTGGTGGTCCTCGTCGGTCATAGTCGATTAGTTGAGGGTACACTAAACGAATCTCGTGATTTTGATGATCGGATTTGAAGGAGAGGTTACTAATCATACACAGAGTTGTATCTTTGAATAACCTAGGGAGATTGGATATGATATCTTCATCATCGCTACCAATATAGGGCTCAGTTATGAAGTTATGTATGTTTCTACCTATGACTATTGGTGAGTGTACTTGTATTGACACTAGCTAAGGAGAGGCATTGAAAGCTCTAACTAGAGGACTTCGGCCACGTATGGTTATTCTCGAAGGGGTACATCCAAGACCAAGATTTGTTATGGGTCACGTCTCTGGTATGATAGGTATCATAAGCCCATTGTCGTTTTGTCCCAGTAGTTGGTTTCTTTCATAGCCCATTGCAAACATCATCTGGAAACCTTTGTTTCTTTCATCCATAGTTGTTGGTCTTTCATCTTGGTATAGCATGTGAGATGGGTCTGCCTCAATGTCCTCTTGGCCAAGATCTCCCCATCTTGTGAATTCGAGATAGTTTTCAAGATAGGTTTGAGATGTTGAAGCTTTATTTTGTTGTGGGTGTCCTAATGATCTAGGAGATTGTGGTAACTCTCCTATCATAAAAGCATTGTTAGGAAGCTTGTAGCTTCCACAACCATCCTCCTGGATAATGAGCTTGATGTCAGATATGGTAGGAATGGCAAGTGTCTATCTCAGAAGTGGATGTGAGGGTGGCAGGATCAATGTATGACGTGCATGGGCCCTCATCATTCTTTGGCACTTGGGGGATTTTGTAGTACGTAGCCTCAAGATTTTTGCAATATGAAAATGGTTTGGGATCTCCATGAATGGTAACCTCTTGTACATTATGTGTGAATTTCACACATTGGTGGAAGGTTGACACGACGACTTTCATTGCATGGATCCATGGGTGTCTGAGGAGGATATTATATGGCAAGTCGAGGTCCAAGACCTGGCAGGTGGTTTCCATGATGGTAGGCCCTACTTGAATGGGGAGTTTGATTGTGCCCTGAGACACTCTTTCTTGGTCATCATATGCTCTTATAGTGATGCTTTTACCTTTGTCAATGGAATCCTCTGCTATCTTCAACTGCTTGATGAGGCTAAGAGAGAAAATGTTCAAAGCTGCACCTCCATCCACCAAGACCCTTTTGATTTTGCTCTTGTTCACAATGGCTTCTAGGTGAAGTGCACGGTTGTGAGATGGTTGGGCGGGGAAATCTTGGTTGGAGAACATAAGAAGATTGGGTGTAATGATATTTCCAACCATAGCTTGGAATTGGTCTGCATCAAGATCTACGGGGACAATGCATGAGGCTAATGCTTTCTCAAGGATCTTCTTATGTGCTGATGAGATTTTTAACAACTCCATAATGGAGATGTGTGCTGGTGTTCTCTTGAGCTAATCTACTACATTGTAACCATTAGGAGCGGATCTAGATAAAGGAGCTTTGGTTGGTTGGGATGAGCCTACAATGGTGACTTTCCTGCCTCTTGTGGTGACTCCACAATCTTTGGTATGGGCGCCCTTGATGGTGATGACCATGCAGTCTTCATTTAGGGAAGCAAAAACTGTTTCATATACATGATTTACACTGCCTTTTCCTTTATCTTTGCTATTGCTTTTCCCCTTGTTGCCATGATTTGGCATCAGATTCATGTAGATTTTAAGGTCCTGATTGCCTTTCGGTTGTTCCACATCGATGATTCTTTTGTCAATGAGATCTTGAATGATATTTTTAAGTCTCATACAATTGTTTGTGGTGTGACCTTTGATCTTATGAAATTCACATAGTTGATTTTCGTTGTACCAAGGGGTTTTGACATCAGGTTCTTGATAATTTTCAAATGTAGGTGCTTTGATGAGTTTTTCATCGATGAACTTTTTCATGATGTCTTCTAGTCGTTCCCCCAAAGTGGTGTATTTTTGTTTTGGATAGCTCTTGCGTGGAGGTGGTCCTCTTTGATCATTGAGGTTATTGATAGGAGGATTGTTATTGGGTTGATATGTCATGTGATGGGTGTTTTGACGTTGATTTTGGATTTGCGGTGTGGGTATGTTTGGGCGTAGACCACTAATGACCACCTTGGCATCTACGACACCATAATTAGTAACGTTCTTGTTTCTTTCCCATGTGCGAGGTTTATCGTTATAATTGGATGATGGGTAGTTGTTTTGCTGCTCATGATATGAGGTGGATTCTGCAGGTTGAGTCACAAGGGCTCTTTCGATGCTAAGTGCTTTAGGGATCAATTGATCATATGTGGTGATTCCCTGAACCTTGAGATGAAATGACAAGTGGTTTTCAAGGTTGGCTATGATCGTGCAGACTTTTTGTTCTTCTGGCATGGTCCACTTGCTCTAATTGGCCTTGGATTTCCATCATTGAAGGAATGAAGTAAAAGATTCATTCTTTCCTTGTTTTAGAGAATATAGTTCTTTAAGATTGAAATCCATTGTAACATACATGCATAGTTTTTAATGAATGCATCCCTGATTTCCTGGAATGTTCTAATGCCTGAAGGTAAGCGAGAGAACCATTCTATAGAGGTACCTACCAAGCCCCTAGGGAATAGTCACATCAGATATGTGTCGTCATATGCGACCTCCATACAATGAACCTGGAATTCCCTGATGTGATCTTTAGGGTTTCCCATCCCTCGGTATTTGTCAAATTTAGGGATTTCAAATCCTTTAGGGAATGGTTTCATTTCTAAGCTCCTATCAAATGGATATGGGCACAAGTTGCTTGGTGTTTTAGTTGTTCGGCCTGATTGAAGGTCGAGTACTTGTTGTAAGAGCAATCTGAGTTGTGTCATCACATCATTCTACATATCACGGGGTGGGATGAAAGTGTTTTGGGGTGTTTGAATTGTTGGTTGAATGGATGAGTTGGTTGGTGCATTGTTCGATGGTATTGGTATGTTGTGGCAGGCAAAGTAGGATTCTACTTGCTTTTGGATGAACAATGCTTGTTGTTGATCTTGTTGTTGTTGCACTAGGATTTGTGCTTGTTGTTGCACTTGCTGCTACTCTAACAACTCTTGTTGTTGTGCTTGTTGTTGCTCCCACAATGCTTGTTGTTGGTCTGCCAATTCTACTGCTTCTTGTTGTTCTTGGTATTGTTTTAGTGCTTGTTGGTATGCTTGCACTTGCACTGCTTGTGCAAGAAGTTGTGCTTGTGCTTGCACTTTTTGTGCTTGATATTGAGCTTGCGCTTGAGCTTGTGCTTGTGCTTGGGCTGCTTGCACTTGTGCGGCTTGTTTCTACAATAATAGTTGTGCTTGAGCGACCCTTTGTGCTTGCAATGCTTGCATGACTTTTTTTTGTAATAATGCTTGGGCTTGTTGTGCTTGTATTGCGGCTTGTGCAACTTTGGTAGCTTGCACGGCTTGAGCAGCTTGTTGCACAACTTTTTGTTTTTGAACTTTTTGATATCCTCTTTGGAAAGCGGCTTGCAATGCTGCGTCGAACTGGGTTGATGTGGTGAACATTGGTGGTGGTGGGGGTGGTGGTGGATTTGGAATGGTGGTGGATGATGATGTTGTGTTGATGTTTTGGGTGTTGGATAATGGTATTGATGTGGTTGGTCCTTGAGAGACCATGCTTTGTGATGTTAGAGGGATATTCGATGATGTTGCCATTGTTTGTGTGTTTGTCGTTTGTTGTTGTGATATCAATGAAAAATTGTGTGTGTTTGGTGCAATGATTTGATTGATGGTTGGGATATAGGTTTGAATGATACTTGGTAGGGAAGGAAGCCCTAAACCAAGGAGTGGTGTGGATGATAATGGCAATAGTGGAAGAGGTGGAAATGTGAGAGGTGTGAGTTGTTGTGAAAATGTTGTGATGTTGAATGAGCCTCCTAATCCGAACGTATCTCCCTCTTCTTGTGAATTTGTAAGAAGAAGATTCTGAGGTGTTGCAAGAAAGAAGGATAATGATGGATCGCTATGGAAAGTGAGAGGAACATTATTTTGTGATGGGTTGTTGAGTGTGTTTTGTTCCAAAGTGATGCTTGCATCCAAGTTTTGATTATTAACAAGGGGATGTGATTGAAGAGCATTAAGGAATGTGTTTCCCTTGTTGACATTGGGTTGTGTTGGAGTAGGCGATGTTGTGATTTGCGGGATGTTTTGGGTGATTTTTTGAGATGGGGGTGTAGATGAAATGGGAATGGTGGATGATATCAAAGGAAATGATGTATCCACTATAGTGCTCACATCAAAATCTGAAGGCAACTTGGCCCCTTGTTTTGCTAGTTCAAGCATGTACAACGAAGGGTTAAGTCTCATCATGATGTTGATGATTCTATGATTGTCTAGATTTTGGAGCATTTCTGTCATTTCCTCGCAGGACATTCCAAAGGTGAGGTCCTCCCCTTGATTGTCCTCTTGTGGATTTTGGGATGATGAGAGGATCAATGGATTACTTGATTCAGCTGGATTCATTTCTGTGTTTTTCTAGCTAAGATTGCTTGAAGCAGGCATTTCTTTGTTGGCTTCCATACTCTTCTTTTATTGAGATCTAGTAAGAACCATAAGACAAGGATCGACCTTCGTGAATATGGGAGATAAATCTCTTTAATTCTTTGGGTTGATCTTTAGCTTATGCCTCGAAGTAGAAATTTCTAGGATTCTTTTAGGATCAAATGAGATGATATGATAATGATGTTTTTATGAATGGATGATATGGATGTTTCAGATTTTGATAAATCTTGAATGAGACACTAAGCTTTTTAGGATTTGTGGACTTTGATTCTTGATTTTTAAATTTTGTCCTTGATTTTGATTTGGATTTTGAACAAAAAGACCCTAAGATTTTGGATGATGATCTAAGGGATAGTTTTTTTCAAAGGATGCATCTACCCACACCTTTTCAAACAAGATGATTGTTTCACTAAGTATATGAAGAAGGATTCATCTACATACACTAAGCTAGACAAGATGATTTTGATAACTTTGACTAAGTATATGCAAAAGGATGCATCTACACATACCTAACCAAAGATGTTTTAATAAATGTTCCCAAGGATTTAGTCTCAATGATTTTGATGATTTTGGTTTGCCACAAAGCCTAGTATCAAGGATGATTTTAAGATTTTCCAAAAGGTGATGATGAAATGGATTTTGTTTTGATGTTTTTGAAGGATGGATAAAGAAAAATGATTTTGATGTTTTTTTGATCCGAAGATGAACCTAAAAAGATACACTTTGTTTGCTTAGACCTAGGTATTGAAGAGCATGCAAATGCTTCCTAATAACCTTTGTAACCAAGACACGATTTCATTTGAGCATTCATATTTCTAATCAATGATTTTGTGCTTTTGGGTTTTGGAGTCTTCAACACATATGAAAGTTCATTTTAGCTTTGCTTAATGTCTTTATTTTACCAAAAACACTTTCTTCAATTAGGTTTTCAAACTAAAATGTCCAATGTCTTAATTTCTTCAAACCCCACAAGATATGTTATGTGGGAGCTTAATGAACTTAAGGCAAAGGTTTCCTATTGTTTACTTAAGAAGAAAAATTGAGATATAATCCAATGTTCAGAAACCTCTAAGGATGTGAATCCCAAGGGAAAGCAATAACATATGGATTGAGTCAATTGTATTTGTGTTTCAAAAGGGTTTGAAATTTTGGATGATGTTAAGTGTTTGTTTTCATGATTTTTTCGATCAAGCAATGCATTTTGTAACCCAAGAATAAGTACAATCCTATGGATGTGTAAAACAATATTTGTTGGATTCCCACTTGGACAAGTCCAGCTATGCTTATCTCTAGCGAATGGTTAGATGCTTGACCCCACTGGCTCCCCTCCACGACACTCGCTTATACGGGGCAGCCAAGCATCAACACCTATGAAACTCCCATGTCATGTTTTCCATCTCTACTAGAAGACCATAAAAGTGTGGGGTGGCTTTAGAATGACCGTTCTTGCACCAACAAATAGATCAAGGATTTTGGAAAATTCTAGCACATGGGTTTTAGTAAGGAATTTTCCATTCGTGGGAGTTGACCCATACAGAAAGAGTCCCCTTTCGGATCCATCTTGTTGGAATCAACCGCGTGATATTAGCGTTTACTCCAATATCCACATTTATATACCGATTGGAAAATACTCTTGGCTTTAGAGTGTTACCGGTTGAGTCGTTCCCTTAGGTGATTACTTTTTCCCACAAGGCAGGCCCTCTGAGACAAACAAAAGCAAGTAAAGAAAAAATCTGTAACTCGATCAATCTTTGATGGCACAAAGAAAGAGAATATACGCGAAGATGCCCCTACTCACACTCGTGCAAGATTTTTTTCATTTTTAAACCCAAATCGAAGTGTGGAGGTGATTGCTTTGTCTTAACCCAAAGTCATGGAAAAGGCCTTTTGATTCTCAAGATCGCTATAAGCGCGAGAGAAGCACATACGTCCTTTTCCAATGGCTTTAGTCTAAGTAAGCCCTCATGAAAAACACAACTACACTTATTCTTTTTTAAATCCTCAAAGCAATATGTGAATTCATTTTAGAGCACCAAATGAAGTGTGAGAAATTGCCTTGTTCAATTGTTAATCCAATAAACCAAATCTAGTAAGTTGTTGGTCCTAAGATTCTTTTTAATCTTCCTTGCAAGAAATGAACCAAAAGAATTCTTTTTAAATCCCTAATGAGAGCTAGTGTTCTAAGCAAAGAAGAGGATGACAAATTCCTAAGGAAGTGTTAAATAAACACTTAAGTGTTTAAAAACACTTTGATTAAGCAATATATCATCACCATGCTCCTCCTTCCTTCGCTTTTTTTGACTTCCAACCTACAAAGTAGAAAAGACAGTTAAATTATGGAAAACAAAGAAGTTAAAAGGCAGAAAACAGAGGAAGAAGCAATCATAAATTAATACACATGTTAAAAATCAGATTCTCCCTTTTTGTTGTTTTCCAACGTCACAACTTGTGAAGGCGTCGCTATTTTTGCCTCTTAGCGGTGCACTTTTAGTGCCACTTTACCAGTCAGTGGCACTATGTGTCGGGCAGAGAGCACGATTGCATCACAATTTTTTATCAGCATCAGAGTTTGTGATAGCGTCGCTGTTTGAATTTTTTTGAAATTTCTCCAGCTCAGCGGGTCCAGCGGTGGAGTTCAAAATTTGAAATTTGGGCGGGATGACCCTAGCGGTGCAAAAAGCGCGACGTTGGCAAGCCTGCGGTGCTAAAACTACGATTTTGATGAGCTCGCGGCACGAGAACAATGACGCTAATGAGCCCGTGTTGGAATTTCCTGTGTGTTCAGAAAAGCACAAAATTTTCGTGAAAATGTTAAAATTTATGACTTCATGCCCTCCTTCTAATGCCAAAATGTGAACCCTAGCCTATTGTGCTCTGCAAAACAAAGAGATTAAACACCCTAAGTTAGATATTGTAAGCATAAACAAGGATTCCCCATGGAATCCATTTACAATTCAAACTAGGAATGAAAATATGCAAAAAACACAATAAAATGATAAACCAAAGATGAAATCCTAATTTAAATAGAAAACTCTTGTTCCCATGGGGGAATTGGTGCCAATTTGATGTGGAAATTTGGCCTTTTCCCAATTCCTATGATTGCAAGCTTCAAATGTAGAGTTGATGAAGAAATGTGATCCACTTTTTATGATGAATGTGAGCTCCAAGACTAAAATCTACAATAACGTAGCTAAGAACTCAAAAGATGGATGAAGTGGCTAAGTATTTTAGCATGATAAATTTTCAATGTTAGTGGATGATTAAATGAGGAGAGGAGCTCTTCATTTATAGGATTTGAAGATGGATGAATGTCCCAATTTGAGCAATGTGGGACTAACATTCATCCAATGATAAGGTGCCACTTGTCAAATGATGATAGGCCAATGGATGTGCAAGATTTGGGAAGTGTGCCCATGAGAGGGAGAATTTGAATTCAAATTTGTTGAAAGTGACTTGTGAGAGGGAATGAGACATAATAAATGTCACTTGGCTCAAGGCAAATGACACATATTATAAAATTATTGCCTTGTTGAATGTGCATGTTGACTTGGCATTTTTGAATTCAAATTGAAGGAATATTCCAAAAGATGCCATGTGAGGGAAAATAGGGATTTAATAAATGAATTAAATCTATTTTCATGTGCAACTTGCATTTTCTGGAGGATGTGACATGAGATTAGATTAAATTAATCAAGAGTTAATTAATTTAACAAGAGATTTTGATGATGTGACTTATTTGATTTAGATTTATGGGTTTATTTAAATCAAATAAGAGAGGAATATGATAAGAGGCTAATTAAATAAAGATTTTAATTTATTTAATTAAAGGAAATGGTGTTAAATTAAATCAAATAAGGTTTTAACTTATTTAATTTAATAGAAAGACTTTAGGGATTTAATTAAATAAACTGATTATTTAATTAAATAGAGATAATTAGATCAAATGGGTTGATTTAATTAACAGGAGCGAGTGACTTAATTAGACAAAATGATTTATTTAAGAGATGAATATCAATGAACTTAATCAGATAGGGGGATTTGATTAAGTGGTTAGATCGAGGGATGATTTAGGAAGAAACAATGTTAGTAAGTCAGGATCAAATGCACGAAGTCAATCAGTATATTTTTGATGTCTACAAAACCTAAGTACTTGAGCTTGGTCGAAAAGAGGTTAGACAGATGGAAAAAATTTCTTAACTTTAGCTATGATGACAAATTTGTGAAATCAGTCCTAAGTAGAATTCATGATAATTTTTTGTGGACTGACCGGTTGCACCTAATAAATAAGGAAGTGATTAGGGATGTTACTAGGCTCTAGGATAAAGGTACAATACATTTGTTAAAATATATGAAGAATGAGGTTGTAATGGAACTTATAGGAGCCACTTATGACAAGAGAGCTTTAATGATGAAAACGATCACTAATCTAGCTGTGAAGTATGTAACTATCATGATCGATCACAAAATATACTTCACAAATAGATAGAACTCTGTTTCAGCTACAACAATCTATACTGGCTTTGATATGGTTGTAAATGGTGCTAATTATGATCTATGCAAGCTTCTCTGGTTATAGTTGCTTGAGAACTTGAAGTTAATGAAAGCAAAGAAGTATGCTTTCAAGTTTGGTTCATTGGTTGTATGTCTGTTGTTTTATTTCATGAAGAGACTTTTGAGAAGGAATAATGAAGTATCTTGGGACTCATCCAGACTAGTGGCACATCAAATTTTTGATTATATGCATAGTATGGGTAATTTGGATGCTCTAGATGATTCTCTAACAACATTCTTTTTTTTATTGAAAAGAAACATGAACGAAAGGGAAAGGATACCAAGGAAAATATTCCTCTTGATATAGGTAATGAAGATATTTATGAAAATATTGATGTTGAAGTTGAAGTCGGTGGTGAAAATGATCCTCCAGAAGGTGAAAAGCAAATTGAAGGTGAGATTGAACCTGCAAAGCACAATGGTTCTCCTTCGAAGCACACTAAAGGAGAAAGAGGAAATAATGAACAAGGAAATGTAGAAGAAGGAAAAGGTAGTGAAGAAGAAGAAAAAGATAATTCAGAGGAAGAGAAAAATAAAGATGAAAAAGATGAAAATGATGAAGAGGATAACAATGATAAAGACAAAGATGAAGACAAAAAGGAATAAAAGAAAGAAGAAGAAGAGGAGGACATGGAAGAAGAAAATGAGGAAGAAGAAAAGTAAAAGCTAGAGGAAGAAAAGAAAAATGAGGAATCTCTCGGGGAAAATGAAAAAAGGAAAAAACATATTGTAAAATATTGAAAGAATCCAAAAGAATTGTCCTCTAGTAATGATGTTCTGAAAGTCCTACTATCCAAACAAATCATATTTCAGCTAATAATTCCTCGGGAGCTTCTACAATTTCCTATGATTGAAGGATTTGTGGATATGGAGAAGATGTCTCTGGTGCATAAAGTAGTGTTAGGATATGCTATACAAGTATTCAGAAGGAAGGAAGTTCTTGAAGCACATCAGAAAGGAACATAACTTATAAAAGGTGCTCTTATGACATTGTTGGAAGTCCTAATTGGTGCATCCATTGATACATCTCTCACTCTTGTTGAAAATTTGAGATTGTTGTTAGATTCTTTCAAGAAGTATACCTCCAGGCTTAGTGAAAAGACAAGACAAGAGGTTGAGGAGAATTTGGCAGAGAAAAGGTATTGGCATTACATGAAAAGTGTTCTCTTGCACACTCAAGTGATGAAAAGAATCTAGAAGTGGTGAAGGCTTGTGAGTCAGAAGCAAATGTTGTTCTTGCTTATTGCTTGAAGTGGTTGGATGCCACTTAGAATATTAAGGTTGTTATGGACTTCATTAAGTCTTAGTTGTCTATCATCTCTAGTACCTACAACCTATCCAGAGATAGAGATAGATCAACCTAGAACACCATCACTGTGCATAAAGAAAAAATATTTTTCTTGCAGAAGCAAAAGGAAGAAATTATCAAAAAAATGATCATTTGAGTGACATTGTAAGAGTGGAATACACTCTGGTTAGCAAGGCTCTGGCATGTACTAAGAAATTGAGAAGATAAATTTGACTCCTAATACTTCAGATGGTGCAGAAGAAACTCTGATAGAGTTGGAATCCCTAAATAGGATGCTGATTGCCACAAAGGATAGTTGGGAGAATGGAAAATAAGTATGGGAAAGTATTCTAAAGGAGCTTCAAGGCTCACCATCCTCCAATTGATACATGTTTTTGCATTTTCTTTATTTTAATGTTTTCAAGTTGTTTTTGGGACACCCTTTGTCCTTGATGTCAAAGGGGGAGTGAAGAATGGTGAAATGCTAGTGTTAGGGCAGAAGTGTTGTAAATATTACTTTTGGCACATGTTTCCATCAATGACAAAGGGGGAGATTGCTAGTGTAGACACGTAAAATGTACTAATTGATGTTGGACATTTGATCCTGATCACTAACATCATTTCATCCTGAATCATCCCTTGGTCTAACCACTTAATCTAATATCCTTATTTGATTAAATTCATCAATTTTCCTACCTTAATTGAATAAATCATTTATTTAATTAAGTCATTTTCTTCTATTAATTAAATCAATCAGCCTCATTTAATTATCTCTATTTAATTAAATGATTCACTTTTGATTAAATCTCTAAGGTCATCCTATTAAATTAAATAAATTAACATTTATTTGATTTAATCTAACATTCACCTTCTTTAGTTAAATAAATCAAAAAAATATTTATTTAACTATCTCTATAATTACATTTCCCTCATTTTGATTTATTTAAATCCAAAAATTTAAGTAAAAAATGTCACATCCCCTAATCTATCATTAAATTAATTAACTTTGATTAATTTAATCTCTCCTCATGTCCCATCGTCCATCTTTTTTCACTTGCACATGAAAATAGAGTTATTTGATTTATTAAATCTCTATTTTTCTTCAACATGGCATAAAGGAGGAATATTCTTCAAATTTGAAATTCAAATCCAAGTGGACTTTGTCCTTCCAACAAGGCATTCACTCCTTCTTTCAAGTCCTTTTGCATTGATCCAAGTGGCCATAACTCCATTTGACTCTCCCTCCACCTTGCCATTAATACAATTTCAAAATTCAAATATTGGCATTTATTAGCACATTCATCAAAACTTGCACATTCCTCAACCATTCACAAGGTGACAATTGGCTCCTTCTTATTGGCTAAATATTTGTCCCACATTGCTCTATTTTGGGAATTCTTTCAACTTCTCATTCTATAAATAGAGAGCTCCTTTATTGTATTTGTAATCCACAATTTGAGTAAACTTACTATACTCAAATCATTATCAATCTTCATCCATATCATTGAGTTTATAGCTAGGTTATGCAGATTTTTCTCTTGGAGCACTCATCACTCTTCATCAAAGTGGATCAAATTTCATCATCAAATCACCATTGCATCATTGGAGTTGGGAAAGGGCCAATTTTCACATCAAATTGGCACCAATTCCCTCAAGAGATTAGAAGTTTGCTTTGCTTTAGAATAGGATTTGATATGTTTTAAGTTTTATTGTGTTCTTCATTTCATTTCCTCTCTCTTTCAAAATTCAAATGAATTTATTGAGGAATCTATATTCTAAATTGATTTCAATCTAATTTTTTGTTGGTTTCTTGTGACTATTATAGGTTTTGGATCTAGGTTCGGCATTTTGGCGCTAGGAGGGCTATCTCGTTTTCTAATCATCTTTTTGTCAAAATTTCCATTTTTTTCTTTGTCTATGAGAAAACTCCACCGCTAGGAGCTTATCATCACTGTTTAGCACCGCTAGTTCTCCAACATCACCATATAGGATCGTGGACAACTCCAAACTATGACACCTCTATCTTCTTGCCCAAAATTTTGAATTCTAAACTCCACCGCTAAACCTGTCTGACCCACAGGAATCTCTCAAAAACACAAACTACACTGCTGGCCAAAAGGGTGATGCATTCATGCTCACCGGTCTGGTTATAGAGTGACACTGACTGGTAAGCGACACTATATAGCACCACTGAGGAAATCAAACTGCAACACCTTCATGGATTGCACTACTGGAGGGGAGTATGAAGTGAAATTTTATTTGTGTCACATGTTTTTGTTCAAATTATGGTTCTTTGGTCTATTTTCAACTCTTTTGACCTCTATTTCTATAGAATCTGATTGAATTTCTTGTAGGTTGGATCAATCAAAGACAAAAAAGAAGGAAAGCATGATGAGGCCATTTCACAAAAACAAGTGTTTCTAAATAGTTTAGTGTTTTCTTAACACTCTTAGAGGATTCATTATTCCGCTTAAGGAAAAACTTATTATCTCTTTATGCTTAGGACTTACTAATTTCATTTTGGGCTTTAAAAAGAACCTTTTGAATTCTTGTTACAAAAAGGCTTAAAAAGAACATTAGGACTCCAATTCACTAGAGTTTGTTTTGGGTTTAATAACTAAACAAGGCAATTTGTCACACTTACTTTGGTGCTTTAAAATGAATTCACTTTTTCTTTGTGGACTTAAAATGAACAAGTGCTTTCATTATTTTGTTATTACTTACACAAAGTAGTATCATCAAAAGAAGTATGTGCTTCTCTCGTGCCTCACAATGATCTTGAGAATCAAAAGGATTTTGGTGACATTAAGTTGTGTAAATAATTACCCATAAACACTTTGATTTAGGTTTAAAATTGAACAAATCATTGTGTGAGTGTGACCAAACCTATTGCATGTTTTCTCCCTTTATTTCTAAATGAATATTGATCAAACTATGAATAAGTTTACTCACTTTTGTTTATCTTAGAGGGTGTACTTTTGGGAAAAAGTACTCACCCAAGGGAACGATTCAATTGGTAACACTCTAAAGCCAAGAGTATTTCTAGGAGGGATATAAATTTGGGTGTTGGAATAAATTCCAGTATCACGCAATTGACTCCAACGAGAAGGGAAACAATAGTCTCTCACCACGTTGGGTCAACTCCTATGAATAGAAAGTATGAACTAAAACCCTTGTTATAGAAAGGCCAAAATCCTTATCTATTTTTTGGTGCAAGAACGGTCGTTCTGAAGCTGCCCCACACTTTTACGGTCTTTAGTAGAAATGGAAAGCATGCCATGGGAGTTTCATGGGTGTTGATTCTTGACTACCCCATATAAGTGAGTGTCATGGAGGGGAGCCAGTGGGGTCAAGCATCTAACCATTTGCTAAAGACAAGCGTAGCTAGACTTGTCCAAGTGGGGGCTCAACAAATATTTCATTTCATATCCATAAGGTTGTGCTTATTCTTGGTTACAAAATGCTTTGCTTGTTTGAAAACATTTGAAAACAAACATTTAACATCATCATCAAAATTTTAAAACCTTTAGGAGGAAAAACAATTGACCAAATTCACATGTTATTGCTTGCCCTTGGGATTTCATCCTTAGAGGTTTCTAAAAATTTGGATTTACATCTCAATTTTCCCACTAGATTTAAAAAATAGGTAACTCATGCCTTGACTTCATCAAATTTCCACATAACATACTTTGTGGGATTCAAAGAAATTGAGACATTGAACATCTAGTTTGAAAAATCTAATCAAAGAAGTATTTGTGGTAAAACAAAATCACTAAGAAAAGATAACAAAATTGACTCCCACATGTGTTAAATTCCTCATGATTTCCAAGAAAGTCAAAATCCCAAAATGAAGGTCCTTGAGTCAAAGTTCAAAATTTAAGAGACACACTCAAAAGGTCATCAAGAAATACATTAGGAAGTGAAATCAAAAGTAACATATCAAAATAAGCAAAAATTTCACAAGGTTGTATAGGCTCATTCCTTTGAACAATCTAGAAATGTACGCTCAATTTGAACTACTTCTTGGTTGAGAGGTCCTTAGAAGTATCATATGCTCTTCAATACCAAGGTCTAGAAAGCAAGTTTATTTTTAGGTATAAACTTAAGATCAAAATCATACCTTCATCCATCTTTTAACATCAAAACCAAAATCATCTTATCATCAACTCTTCAAAATTCTTGAGAAAATCCTTCATGTTGAACTTTCGACAAATCATTTGAAATCAATCCAAAATCACCTTGTTTGATTGAATGTGTGTAGATGCATCCTTCTACATATATTTGATCAAATTATCAAAACTTTTGAACAAATTCATCCCTTGATAACATCCAACATCTTGGGATTTAGGAGTTCATTATCAATATCATCTTGTTTTGATAGGAGTGTTTAGATGAATCCTTCTCACACATACACAAATTAGCATCTAGTGAACGATTTAACTCTAGGATAACATCCAACCTCTTAAAGTTTATGATTCCACCAAAATCCAAATCCAAAAAACAAATCAATCCTAAATCGTCTTCTCAAGAATCCCAATCATCTAGCAAGCATCCACCTTACATCCATATCATCATCACCTTTTGATCCTTAAATCATCCTAAAATTTCTACTTTTGTACCTAAAAGATATATCAATCCAAAGAATTGGAGATTCATCTGCCATATTCTTCAAAATTGATCCCTATTTTATGGTGCAAACTAGATCTCAACACAAGAACATGGAAGCCAACAAAGAAACACCCACTTCAAGTGACCTAAGCCAAACAAACTTCGAAATGAATCCCATTGAATCAAGCAATCCTTTAACTAAATTCCCCCCATCATCACAAAATCCACAGGAGGAAAGTCAAGGAGAGGATTTTACCTTTGGGATGTCACATGAAGAAATCACTAAAATGGTTCAAAATCAAGAAAATCATAAGATTATCAATATCATGATGAGATTCAACCCTTCACTATACATGCTCGAATTAGCAAAACAAGGGGCTAAACTCCCTTCTGATTTTGATGTAAGTACTATTGTGGAAACATCTTTTGGAATCACACCCCCAATCTCATCCACCATCCTCATCTCATCTACACCCCCATCCCAAAGTATCACTCAAAACATCCCACAAGTCACAACATCTATTGCTCTAACTCAACCTAATGTTAATAAGGGAAGTGCATTTCTCAATGCTATTCAAACACACCCCCTTGTCAATAATCAAGACTTGGATGTAAACACCATTTGGGGGAAAAACGTACCCAAAAATCCATTACACACATATGTCCCTCTCACCGTCCAAGATCCAAATAACCCATCATCATCATTTTGCGCAACAACTCAAACTTCTCTCCCCATAACTTCACAAGGAGAAGGTGGCATGTTCAGACTAGGGGGAATTTTTGACATTATGTCATTTCCCTAAGAGATCACATCCCTCACATTTTCACCACTTACACCATTTCCATCATCATCCACACCACTTCTTGGCTTATGGCTTCACCCTTTACCAAATACCAATCAAAATCAAATCAACATCACAAATATCAATCAAAGCATCACACCAAACTCTCAAAACTTGTTATTGACATCACAACAATAGATGGAAACCATCCTGATAATGCAAAAAACCACCATCACATCACCAACCACCCCTGTAATATCTCAAAACATGGTCTCTCAAGGACCAATCACATCGATCACACCATCTACCATTCAAATCCCAATCACCAACACAACGATGCCTCTCACCACCACAATGAATACCAATCCAAATCCACCACCACCTCCACCACCACCAAGATCCAATATATCAAGCCAATACAACATTGCATTACAAGCCACTCAACAAGCTACTTATCAAAAGGTATTCCTACAAGTACAAAAACAACAAGCCTCTCAAGCTGCACAAGCTACATAGGCACAAGAATAGGCTATACAAGCACAAGCCTTCTTGCAACAACAATAACAACCCACACAAGCTGCACAAATACAAGTGCAAGTACAAGCCTAAGCTCAAGCCCAAGCTCAAGTGCATGCTTGAGCCAAAGCTCAATATCAAGCACAAAAATCACAAGCACAAGCACAATATCTTGCACAACAACATGTAGTGCAACAACAAGCATATCAGCAAGTGCTAAAGCAATATCAAGAACAACAGGAAACAACCCAATTAGCAGCTCAACAACAAGCATTAATAGCACAATAGCAACAAGATCAACCACAAGCGTTGTTCATACATCAACAAATGCAAGCATACATGGCTTAGCAGAATGTACAGATACCATCAAACAACACAACAAACAACCCACCCATCCAACCAACAATTGAACCACCCCAAAACACCTTCATCCCACCCCCTAATCCAAAAAATGGTGTAACAACACAAATCAGGTTGCTCTTGCAACAAGTGCTCAATCTTCAATTAGGGAGAACCACAAAAACACCAAGCAACTTGTGTCCTTATCCATTCAACAAAAGCCTTGTAATGAAACCATTCTTGAAGGGATTTGAGATCCCCAAATTCAATAAGTATCGTGGGGCAGAAAACCATAAAGATCCCATCAGGGAATTCTAGGTTCATTGCATGGAAGTCATGTATGATGATACCTATCTGATGCGGCCATATCCTAGGAGTTTGGCTAGACACGCCATGGAATGGTTGTCGCACCTACCTATAAGCATCAAGAGATTCCAAGAAATCATAGATGCATTCATCAAAAACTACGCATGCAATATTGCCATGGATGTCAATCTTGAAGAACTATCGGCTCTAAAACAAGGTAAGAATGAATCAATTTCTTTATTCCTACAATGATGGCCAATCAAAGTAAATGGGTCATGCCCGAGGAGCAACAAGTGTACACTATTATATCCAACCTTGACAGCCTCTTTGCATTCCATCTCAAGGTCCAAGGGATCACCACATATGACCAGTTGATTTCAAAGGTGGTCAACATCGAATGAGCCCTTATGACACAACCTAGAGGATGAACTTCATACCCTGAACAATAGAACAATAGCCCACCCACCAATTACAATGACAAACCTTGCACATGGGAAAGAAACAAAAATGTTACCAATGATGGTGTCGTCGATGCCAAAGTTGTCATCAGCACCCCTTAGTAAAATACACCCACACCACAACAACAAATCCAAAACCATCATCAAAACAATCATCAAGCAACACAACAACCAAACAAAAAACAAGAAATCAACAAGGTTAATGATCAAAGGGGACCACCCCAGTAGAACAAGAATTACCCCAAGTGAAAGTACACCACTCTAGGGGAACCACTCGAAGTCATCATGAAGAAACTGATAAACGAAAACCTCATCAAGATTCCCACCTATGAGAACTGCCAAGAACTAGATGTTAAACCTCCTTGGTACAACAAAAATAAGCTCTACAACTTCCACAAGATCAAAGGCCACACCATGAACAATTGCATGAGGTTAAAGAACATAGTACAAGATCTCATTGATCAAAAAATTATAAATGTGGAACAACCAACAGGAAACCAAAACCTTAACATATACATGAATCTAATGCCTAACCATAGCAATAAAGGGAACAATAACATTGATAAAGGGAAAGACACTTTCAAGAATGTGAATCATGTGTATGACCATGTCATTGCATCCATGGATGACTACTGCACTACCATCATCATCAAAGGATCCCATTCCAATTGTGGAGTCACCACAAGAGGCGACAAAATTACCATTGCATGATCATCCCAGCCAAACAGAGTACCTCCACCCAAATTTGTTCCCAATGGCTATAATTTCCTTGATCAACTAGAAAGAATGCCAATGCAAATCTTCATCATGGAATTATTAAAAATCTCATCCACCCACAAGAAAATCCTTGAGGAAGCATTGGCTTCATCCACTATCCCCTCAGATCTTGATGCATAACAATTCCAAGCCATGATCGGAAATATCATTACCCCAAATCTCCTTACATTATCCAACCAAGATTTTCCCACTCAACCATCTCATAACTGTGCACTCCATTTAGACGTCATAGTGTAGAAAAGTAAAGTTAAGCAATTCTTGGTGGATGGAGGTGTAGGCTTGAATATTTGTTCCCTCAAGCTCATTAAATAGTTAAAAAATCTCAGAGGATTCCATTGACAAAGGAAAGGGTATTACAATAAGAGCATATGATGATCAAGAAAGAGTGTCCCAAGGCACAATCAAAATCCCTATTCAAGTAGGGCTATCTATCATGGAAATCACCTATCAGGTCCTAGACCTTGACTTACCTTATAACATCCTCCTAGGAAGTCCATGGATTCATGCAATGCAAGTTGTAACATCAACTTTCCATCAATGTGTCAAATTTACATATGAAGGACAAGAGGTTACCATTTATGGAGATCCTAAACCATTCTCCTACTACAAAATCCTTGAGGAAAAATACTAAAAAATGATTTTGTGGTAGGAGAGTTACCACAATCTCCCATATCATGAGGACGTCTGCAAGAAAATGAAGCCTCCACATCTCAATCATCCCCTGAAGACTATCCCAACTTTAGAAGTTGGGGAGATCTTAGTTGAGAAGTCATAAAGGAGGATCCATCTCATCTCCTATACCAAGATGATAGACTAGTAGCCAATCTACCAATGGATGACAGAAGCAAAGGTTTGCAAACGATGTTCTTAATGGGCTATGATAGAAACTAGAGAGTTGGGAAAAACAACAATGGGCTTATAATACCTATCATTTCAAAGACGCGAATGAGAAATCTTGGCCTCATAAGTACCCCTCTAAGTATAACCATACGTGGCTGAAGTCATCTAGTTAGAAAGGTCAATAATACTACTTAGCAATCCACAGTTGAACTTCACCTACCTGTATCTACAGGTCGAGTCTTAGACAACTTTACATTTGACATAACTGACGTCTATAGTAGTAGTGATAACGAGGATCCCATAACCAACCTACCTAGGCTCTTCGAGGATACCACCTTTCGCATGATTAGCACCTTATCCTTCGAGTCTGACCATAAAAATCATGAAATCCACCTATTTTACCCCCAACTCAACGATTATGACCATCGAGGAGCACCAATTCTTGACACATTCAAAAATGATGAGACACTCTCAGAATTGATGGGACTGCAGGATAATATTCTGTGTGGGGATCACAAAGCGGGATTCATCATTGAGCTAGATATACACACATATTATGGGGAAATGATTGAATCCCTCAGTCGCAAAAGTGAAAAATTGAGAATAATATCTAAGTCCTTAAGTGAAAACCACACTATGGAACTCTCCGACACAAAAAAAGTAAAAACAAAGGACACATCCAATGGTGAAAACCTCTCTGAGGCACACGAGATGGGTGATTCAATCTTCCTTTCAGAGCTCTCCACCAAGAAAAATTAGCGGTCCTAGCAGGAAAATGTAATCCAGTTAATGGACAAACAGAGGAGACCTCGCACATCACATTCTATGCAGAATCGTTACTATTAGAGGAAAAGGAACTCCTAGCAGCCTTCTAGAGAGAGAGGATAAAATTTTCATGGAGCTATGCTGACATGCCAGGGCTCAATCCAGAAATTGTAGTTAATCACCTAGCAATATACTCTAAAGAAAAGCCCGTTAAACAAAAGCTTAGGAAAATGCACCCTCAGATCACCCTACTAGTCAAAATGGAACTAAGGTAGACACAGGATTCATTCGACCAATAAACTATCCAGAATGGGTGTCAAACTTGGTGCCTGTCTCAAAACCTGATGGGGGCATTAGAATCTGCATAGATTTCAAGGACTTGAACAAGGCATGTCCTAAAGATGATTTCCTGTTGCCAAACATTGACATGATTGTAGACATGATGGCAGGACATGAAATTCTTTCCTTGATGGATGGTTTCTTGGGATACAAATAGATAATGATTGTTAAAGAAGACCAACACAAAACAATGTTCACTTGTCCATGGGGGACTTACTACTGGAATATGATACCATTCAACTTGAAGAATGTAGGAGCAACATACAAAAGAACCATGATGTTAATCTTCCATGACATGATTCATAAAACTATTGAAGATTATGTTGATGACATACTAGCCAAATCCAAAAAAAGGATCATATAGCAACTTTAAGCACTATTTTTGATAGGCTAGAGGAATACAAGGTCTGATTAAATCCAAAGAAGTGCTTCTTTGGCATACAATCAGGAAAGTTACTAGGATACATAGTTTCAATAAGAGGTATTGAGGTAGATCTAGCAAAGGTAAAAGCAGTCCTTGAGATGGAGGCACACAAAACATTGAAACAATTAAGAGGTCTCCAAGGAAAGCTTCAGTCCTTTCGAAGATTCATAGCATAGTTGGTAGATAAAAAAAATCCATACTCTCACCTACTTCACAAGGGAGTAGCGTACAAGTGGGATAACAAGTGTGAAGAATCCTTCAATAAGATCAAATAATATTTGCTTACACCACTAGTCCTAATGCCACCAATCCCAAGAAATCCATTAATTCTCTGTGTTAGTAACAACAACAACCCTTGGTGCTCTTTTGGCTCAACATGATGAAAATGGAACAGAAAGGGCCATCTATTATATCAGTAGGACAATGGTTGGTCATGAGTTAAATTACTCATTCATTGAAAAAGCATGTCTAATAGTAGTGTTTGCATCACAAAAATTCATACATTACATGTTGGCACACAAAATAAAACTCGTCACCAAAATTAACCCTCTCAAGTACTTACTATCAAAAGCAATGCTCACTAGAAGAATGGCCAAATGGGTCATTATACTATCAGAGTATGACATTGAATACATAGAGTGGAAAGAAATTAAAGGCCAAGTTACCATAGACTAGCTTGTAGAAACACCAATCTATTCAGAGAATATACTCATCTCAGAGTTTCCAAACGAATCCATTTTCAATCTCAACATAGCCGACCACTGGAAACTTTACTTTGATGGCTCATATACACAACATGGATCAGGAGATGACATCTTCTTTATCATCCCACAAGGGGACTACATACCAAAATCCTATAAATTGGCATTCCGCTGCACCAACAACATTGCAAAATATGAGGCTTTAACCATAGGTCTCAGAATAGCAGTGTAATGGCACATCATGGCCCTCAAAGTATACAGAGACTCTCAATTGATAATAAACCAAGTGAATGATGAGTACCAGACTAAGGCTGATAAGCTCACCCTATACAAGAAACTGGTGGAGAATCTCAAAGAATCCTTCATTGAGATCACATTTGAATAGATACCCAGAGCCAACAACAGAGCAACATACGCCATGGAAATGATTAGATCCCTATTGGATATCCCTCACAATGTCCCAAAATATGAATTCTTGGTAGAGCAGCTTCTCATGCCCACATTTGAGGTACTAAAATCAGAATTTGTGTGTGAAATCATTGGCCCTGGTGATCCCTGGTACCAAAAAAATTATACCTACCTACGAATAGGTGTCATACCGACTAACTTACCCTCAACCTTAAAATGAACCTTTGTCAAAAGGAATCCCAACTCTTCATCCTAGGAGATACCCTATATCGTAGGAGCATAGAAGGAACCTTACTACACTATTTAAACATTGAGGAGGCATTGACCACTTCAACTGAAGTGTATAATGACATCTATGGTTCACACTTGAGTGGAATGACCATAGCCAAGAAATTGTTGAGGATGGGGTATTATTGGCCTACAATGGAAAGAGAGGCACATGACTATGTCAGAAGGTGTCTACAATGTCAATAGCATGGGGACCTCATCAATTCTCTAGCTCAAGAACTTCATCCCATCATCACACCATGTCCCTTTTCAAAGTGGGGACTCGATCTCATTGGAAAAATCACTCCCACTTCATCTAATGGCCACAAGTTCATCATAACCACCATTGAGTACTTTACCAAGTGGGTGGAAGCCATACCCATGACATATATAACTGGGAAGCAGCTATCAAAGTTCATCCTGAACCATCTCATTTGCTACTACAGTGTCCCACAAGCCATTATCTCAGATAATGGGACACCAAATGTTAAGAATCAAGATGTCCACAACTTGTGTGAAAACTTCAAAATAAAACATCACTTCTCCACCCCATACTATGCCCAAGGCAATGGCCAAGTAGAAGCCACAAATAAAACCATTTTGAAAATCCTCAAGAAAATAGTTAGTGATGTAGGTCGTGACTGGCATCTGCAGCTCAATCCCACCCTTTGGACCAACTGAACTACCATTTGCACACCCAGTGGTGCCACCCCCTTCTCCCTGGTCTATGGATCAGAAGCAGTACTCCCCATTGAGATCGAGCTCCCATCACTAAGAATATCATTGCAAAACCTCATCACAGATGTAGAATACCGAGTATCAAGACTGAATGAGTTGGAACTACTGGATGAGTGATATAGATGCTTTAAATCATTTACAAGTCTATTAGAACAAACTCAAGAGGAGCTATAACAAGAAAATTAGAAGCAAAACTTTCCAAGTCGGAGAACTGGTACTAAAGGAGAATCAAAAGAATGTCTCAAATCCAAACAACAAAGGAAAATTTGAACCCAACTAGTTGGGACCATTTGATATCACAAGCTATAAGTCAGGGGCATATCAGTTATTAACACCCAAAGGGGAACCTCTGCAAGAGCCCATGAACAACTCTCATCTCAAAAAAAATTATGCCTAATCTTTCAAGGTATAGAACCAAAAATATAGAAAATCATAAAAATGTCTTGAAAAAATGGTTACCCTAATGTAAACCTGGCAAATAGGTGTCTTGGTAACAACAAAAAAAATAAAAAAAGCAAAACCTCCAAAAAAAATAGAAAAAGGATCAAAAAAGTAAAGAGAAAAATTGTCCTATGGTGAAAACCACTTCGGTGGCACTTTGGACAAGTACCTTGGTGAAAACTTGGCAAACAGGCGCCTTGTGTAAATAAGCACTTTCGATCCACCAAGATCTTTACAGCTTGTTCTACATCATCCATCATATTCCATATCTCCATCCATCATCTATCTGTGTCCACATCATAGCTTGGTCTTGTGTTCATATCATGATCCCTCCTAGCACTACTTAGCCCATTCCCAAGGTCAATTTTTCCTACCTTTATCGAAGTAGTCTATTGTATGATGTTGGGGGCATGATCAAATTCATGTATATTTTTGAAGTCATAAAATCTCACAAAATTCAAAAACATCAGAAAATCCCAAAACATTCAAAACACATCAAAATCCCAAAATAGGTCAAAAAGTCAGTCAAAAGGTCAAAAACAAAGTCCTCTTGTCGAACTATGGGTCTCTGAGCCTTGAACATAGGAAAGGTTGATCTTTGATCATCCCCCAAGATACTTAGGTTAGTCCTTTAGGAGTCCGTCATAATAAACTGACATTTCATCATGTATATCTTCATCTGTAAATTGGTCAAGTCACCAGTCGAACTACGTGGTCTCTGTGTGTATAATGTAGGCAAGGATAATTTTTTGATCAGCCCCCGAGGCCCCTAGGATAGGTCCTTAGGTTAGTCTCTTGGTAAAAATCTTAGAAAACCCCAAAACATTGGACAATCAAAAAATCAAAACATTCAAAAATCTCAAAAAATACCAAAAACAACCTCAAAACATTGAAAAACTCCAAAGCATCCAAATATTTGAAAAAAATCCATTTGTCTCATCTTGCTTTCACCCACAATAACATCACTCATAATAAACTATCATCATCCTCAACCTTTGGTGAAACAGTAAGAAACAAGTCTAGTAGGTGAAAAGTGAAAACTCAAAGCATCTAGTTTCAGGTTTAAGTCAGCACATAAACAAGTTGGTCAACTCTTTGTGTCAATAGCCTATCATCTAATCAATAACATTTCAATCATTTGATAACATCATGTCCTAAGGATGTATCCTTCCTACAATGGGAATTATTTATTAGAAAGAACACTTTGGATAAATGAAATGACATGCCACCATCTACTAACATGTCCTAGGATGCATCCTTCCTACAATGGGAATTATCTTTTGGCAATAGTTTCAGTTCTTATCCTTGAAAACACATTTCCTTTTGGTTAGCGATATTGAAGAACATAAACTTGTTTGTTTACTTTATCTTTGTCTTTTGAATTATCTTATTGCACTCATTCCAAGGACCTCTCAAGGATATCCGAATGAAGGATTTAGAGAGATAGGAATGGGGCAATGATCAAGATCTTTTGTTTTCTATGCTTGTTGGATATTATTGTAATATAACCTTGGCCATACGTGCTTTGCTTAGAAGTAGGGAGGATGTTTTAGGTATCTTATTGACCACATAAGAAGGCTTGCCTTCCTATGTTTTGGTCTAAGATATTTTGAATATCTAAACTACAATTCTGAATAAGGTTTTGTATGCCAGGTATGAACAACAATACTCCTATTTGATTGTTGAGTCAAAGTCCACCACACTACATACAATGCCATCCTGGTTCTTTATACCTTGATTCATCATACAACGTGTGTTATCAAACATAAGGAAATTGGCCCTTTTAAAATCCTAACTCCTCGGCAAGTTGACATCATCATTTGCATATTCATCATGTTATGTCTTGTTGGAATGTCTTCTTTTCTTTCATCCCTTCTTCCTCTCCACGCTAACAAAGTACTATGATAGTAATCATTGATCCTGCATCCACAAATCATTAGCATATTGCATAACATATCATACATGAAACATATGCATTTGCATCTCCACCATCATATAAACACTTTTTATAAATAAGAACATCCATTTTTTACATTGCATTCATCACATAAACCATAGCATAACATTCATTTACATAAATCACTTCATATTACCATCTACTGCATAATCAAACATAATAGGTACATGAGCATTATAGATAATCCATTGCATTATAAGCATACATATTCACATCATAAAGTCATCTCTCACGTTACATTCATTTTGCATAACATAAAACATCATCATACGACTTTGCATTAACACATGATTTCATATAGAGCATGACCATTGCAATCATATTCCATCAAACATAATCATAAAAACATACATATCATCCATCGTTCATCCATATCGTATATAACATCTCATAAATAACCACATTGCAATCATTGTTTGCATTTCATTTTATAAATGATTCCATATCATTATAAACATTCAACACACAATTAAAATAGAAACATAAACATTATAAAATTCATTACATTAAAATCATACATCCATCTATAAAAGAATTTATAATCATAACTCACATATCATTTTTCATATCACATTATAGACATACATACATTCATGGAAAATCACGTACATTCATACATTCATAACCACATAGCATGATCATTGCATCATCATCACCACCATAAGGGAATTGAAAAAGAAATCATTACACAAGTCATCGCATTTGAATTAACATACATAAATCTCACATAAATCCATTTGCATATCATAGGTCATTTATTAAAATCATAATATAGACCTATTAGTCACATAACCATCACATAATGCATACATCATCAGAAAGAAATGCATCCATACATACATCGCATAACACCATAAAATTATTGCATAGCATATAGAACCATCCATAAATGCATAAATAAATGATACACATCACATCATATCAACATCATCTCATATATATCATCGGATAACTGTCATAGTACAAAATAATCGGATCACTGTATATGTGTATGTCAATAAGTACAAAAAGGCCCAACAGGGTATAAAAGTGAGCCCATATGGCATGAAAGAATAATATATCGATCAAAATAAGGTCTACCCCTCCTGTCTGTTGCCCTTGCCTCTATCACCATGACCCTCTACCGGTATGTGGCTAGTCTGATGCGAATAATGTGGGGCCCGGTCTACTCTAGGGATGACCTAATTATAATGCAAATGATAATAGTCCGCCTCCCAGATAGCCTCCTTGTAGGAATGAAGAGGCACTGTGCTCTGAGAGGAAAAGCTTTCCATACTCTCTAACTACTATCTCTGAGCCATCTTTATGTCTACTTGTAACTCTGAGGCTTGCCTCTACAAAATGGCCTGGTCTCTCTCAGCCCTGGCCTGATCCCTCTCTACCATCAAAGTATGAACCTAATCCTACAACTACGCAATTAGTGCATCTCGCAGATCTGCCTATCTTGCTGGCTATGCTCAAGGGGGCTATGCATGAGGATGATCCTCACCCTCAACTTGTGGTGGTACATCTACTTGATCTTGCTACCTGGCTGGCCCCTGGTCCTGATCCCGCATGTGTACATATGCCTGCATTGGCTGAACTGGAGCCCTAATCAACTGATCTTGCCACTCACCCTCTCTCTGTCCTCATCCTCCCCCTCTACTCCTTGATATCTACTAAGCGAAAGGTGCTCCTAGAGCTATAAACCATAGGGGTGGCTGAAACCAATCTCTGTAGGCCTATGCCATACCTAGATCTGCGGGTCCTTGATCATAAACCCACGGTTAGGCCACCAACTGTCTAAAATTATCTACTGCCTCGGAAGCAGGAATGTATCACCCCCACAAACCTTATGATATTGTGTGAGCAAAGATAGCCACATAGGAATCATTTGGTCGGTCCGGCAGCTCACCAAACTGATGCTAAACATGCCCTGGAAGGTATCTGTCAACCATCATATGCTCTCACCCCTGCATAAAGTGGTCCTAGTGGGCAAAGAATATTTATTGTGCATCATCAGCCCATCAGCGGTGACCAAGGTATGGGTGTCATGTAAAACCCTGCATATCATCCAGGACCCTCCTCTAGTGAGGAATCCCATGCTCGCCCATGTTTGTAAAAGACACACCACCTCTGTAACACCACACTAAGGGATCATCAAGTCCCATTGGCACTAGAACAACTCACAGCCGAAGAATGGAGATGTGCTCCCATGCCCACACGTGAAGAAGCGTAACACCTACTCCAAGTGTTATGTCATCGAGGTAGATGTACTCATCAAATCCCTGTAGAGGGAGGCTAGAAGAATAGGCCCCCAAGAAAAAAAACAGGCTTGTCATGCATCACCATATGCTCCCAATAGAGCCCCCAACAAGGACTGAAATATAGGCCTCGTCGATCTAGGGAAACAAAACCTGAAATAATCGTTAGAACCACCAGGTGGAAGGGTGAGGTTAGGGCCCTGTGATGCTCAAGCTCTATTTGACCCTCGCAATAGATAACATCCTCTGTGGCAAGGATCATGTGACATGCATCCCATCCAACATCCATGTTGTAAATAATGCACTGCCCATGAATCAACAATTTGAGGATCCATCACATGTCCTCTAGGGTGATGATGGCCTCGCCAGTAGGAAGGTGGAAGGATGAGGTCTCACTGTACCATCTCTCAGCAAGTGCTGACATCATCCCAAGGTGGGTCTGCATGGGTGCTACGTAAGAAATGTACCATAACCCCATGTCTTGCAGTTGATCCTACTCCCTATCACTCAAATCTTGTAGGTAACCAAAAATCTCCCATGATCTATGCTCCTAATAATAGAGCTCCCTTGCTATGTCCTGCATCACAGAAGATCACCATGTTAAAATTTTTAAGAAATTTTATTCCAAGCATCCAAAAAACTAGCCCAGTGTAGCTATCTATGAAGGCGTTGCAGTTTGAATTTCAAACTGCGACACTGGAGTGCCAAAATTTGAAAGTGCACCACCGCAGTGCACTTTTCTCAAAAGCAGCACAATTTGGAAAAGATCCTCATCTAAAGTCTGCCACGTCAGACTTTGAAATGCCCCTGCTAGGGATGGAATATGTGTCAAAGTTTGAAGTTTGTTCCCAAACTCCAAACTCCACTGCCACGGTGCACTTTAATGATGGCAGGTCAGTTTGACCCACTGAGCAGTGCAGTTTGAATTCTGAGTAGTGCTATATAGCATCGCTACAGAGGAACTAAGTTTAAAAGCATTAAATGGGAATGAAAAATGAAAAATAAAGCTCAAGGACCACTTAACGGTGCCCCAATGTATGGAGGCCATTGGTATGTCTAGACTCGATCAAAAATGTGCATTGGAAGCTGTTGTTACGCCATCTCATCAAAATGCCAGAGCTCAAATCTCAAAATTGCTAAAGGGTGTGTGTGAAAATGAATTGAAAGTGACCCGTGAAGCCTTTTTAAGCCTAAAAATTAGGGTTTTTTTACCCTGTTTGGCTATTCTACCAGGGTTTTGAACTCTTGAACTTGTTGAGGCTTGTTTTACATCATTTTATTATGTTTAGGCATGGTTTTGGCCCTCTAGAGTCTTTTTGGACTTGTCAGGCACCTTGTCCTCTTTTTTCATGAAATCCCCCCAAAATCAAAATTTTCATCCAATCTCTCAAGGGGGAAATATATTAGCATGTTCTCTCTCACTGAGGCAGTAGTGGGGAAAAATTTTGAAAACAAAAAAAATTATGGCTTTGATCAAGACCATTTATTCTTTGAATCAACACAACGAGTGAATTGCTTCAAAAAGGGGAAAAATGTAGATGCGTAAAATGTACTAATTGACGTTGGACATCTGATCCTGATCACTAACATCATTTCATCCTTAATCATCCCTCGGTTTAACCACTTCATCGAATATCCTTATCTGATTAAATTCATCAATTTTCCTCCCTTAATTGAGTAAATCATTTATTTAATTAAGTCATTTTCTTCTGTTAATTAAATCAATCAGCCTGATTTAATTATCTCTATTTAATTAAATGATTCACTTTTGATTAAATCTCTAAGGTCATCCTATTAAATTAAATAAATTAACATTTATTTGATTTAATCTAACATTTACCTTCTTTAGTTAAATAAATAATTTTTTTTTATTTAACTATCTCTATAATTACATTCCCCTCATTTTGATTTATTTAAATCCAAAAATTTAAGTAAAAAATGTCACATCCCCTAATCTCTCATTAAATTAATTAACTTTGATTAATTTAATCTCTCCTCATGTCATATCCTCCATTTCTTTCCACTTGCACATGAAAATAGAGTTATTTGATTTATTAAATCTCTATTTTTCTTCAACATGGCATAAAGGAGGAATATTCTTCAAATTTGAAATTCAAATCCAAGTGGACTTTGTCCTTCCAACAAGTAATTCACTACTTGTTACAAGTCCTTTTGCATTGAGCCAAGTGGCCATAACTCCATTTGACTCTCCCTCCACCTTGTCATTAATACAATGTCAAAATTCAAATATTGGCATTTATTGGCACATTCATCAAAACTTGAACATTCCTCAACCATTCACAAGGTGACAAGTGGCTCCTTCTTATTGGCTAAATATTTGTCCCACATTTCTCTATTTTGGGCATTCTTTCAACTTGTCATTCTATAAATAGAGAGCTCCTCTATTGTATTTGACATCCACAATTTGAGTAAACTTAATATATTCAAATCATTAGCAATCTTCATCCATATTATTGAGTTTATAGCTAGGTTATGAATATTTTTCTCTTGAAGAACTCAACACTCTTCATCAAAGTGGATTAACTTTCATCATCAAATCACCATTGCATCATTGGAGTTGGGAAAGGGCCAATTTTCACATCAAATTGGCACCAATTCCCTCAAGAGATTAGGAGTTTGGTTTTCTTTAGAATGGGATTTGATATGTTTTAAGTTGTATTGTGTTCTTCATTTCATTTTCTCTCTCTTTCACAATTCAAATGAATTTCTTGAGGAATCTACATTCTAACTTTCTTTTAATCTAATTTTTTGTTGGTTTCTTGTGACTATTGTAGGTTTTGGATCTAGGTTCGACATTTAGAAAAATGAAGAACATCTCATTTTGTTATTTTTTGTTGTCATTGATGTCGTGATGATATATGAGTTGCAATTGGAAGATCAATTTTGAAGTTGTTCTAGTATTCTGGTTCGATATCTGAATTAATATTTTGGCTTACATCCTTCGGTATTTTGGTCTGCATCTATTTGTTGGTGATTACTATTGCTTACGGTTTTGGGAAATGGTTTGTAGATGTTTGGATCATGTATATTCAATATCTCACGTATCCAAATGCTTGTATGGTGTATCAAAATTACACTGGTGTTTGCAATTGTGCTATTAGGTCTACCCTTGATTGACCTAATAGATGTATTGTGTAATGGTGAATTAACTTTTCTTATGTGGGCATATGTGTGACCTAATTTAGGTCCATGCCGACTTGTTGTAGCATGTTGGATGTGTGAATTTATTTTTGAGAAGTTTTTGTGAAAACCCGGAGTCAACAGTTGGTATTTTTGGTGAATGAGAAGTGGATCTAATTAGGCTGACCTAATTGATGCTTGCAAAGAGATTATATATATATATATATTTATACTTATATAAATATCAGATAGTTTTTTAAGATTCAAAGTAGTAGTGGTTATGGTGTGAATGCAAGTGTGAAGAAGAGAAAATATGATGAAGTGTGTCAAGTCAGTTTATTGAGCTTCATTGGGATTGAATCTATAGCTGAATGCCATTTTTGTCATTGTAATTCTATAGGCAATGAGCCTTTGTTTTGGATAGTGAGTCTTGGCAATGAGCCACCCATTTTTTAATATCTAATAACTAGTTATACTATATTGTGAGCTAACACTTACTGTGGTTTTTCCCATTTTATATTTTCCACGTAAAAATCTTAGTGTTTATGTGTTCGATGATTTCATGTTCTGTTAATGCTCTTACTTATCCTTGATATTGTATGCACTAGAATAATTTTATCGTATGTGATCAGAAAATTTAAGAAGATACTAATTCACCCCCCCTCTCAGTATCTTGGACACTTAACAATTGCCCCCCAAGACCTCAACAAAAGACTAAAGCTAATCGATAGTGTGCAGACCTTTTCTTGTGGGCCGCTGTCTATGGCCCACTATTACTTGGTTTTCATTTGTTGTGGATGTTCCTTACCTTCTACCCACAGTGCAGAATCCATGTCCTCCTCTTCCATCTGAGCTCATCTGAGACAAAATGACTCAGTGTGGATGTTTGGAAAGCCCATTTTTGCGGATTGCCGCATGCAGACTGTCATTTCACCTCAACCATTCCTAATGGCCATTAGATAATGGTCATCCACCGGTTCCCACTTGCATGCCTTAAAATGATCAAAGTCAAGTAAGATTACTCATTTCATCTGGACTACTAGGGGGTCCCGTATTGCGAAACTCCTCATGTGGGTTTCTACCTCTTGATCGCCATTTCTTAATGGCAGAGCCCAAACACCCTTCCAACTTCTAGCTTCTATATTCCTTGAGCCTACACAAGCATAATGACTAATCAGATTGCTTCAAATACTTTATAACTGGTTTCCACATGTGCCAAGTGATCTCTTAAAGGCTTTGACTGCCAGATCCTAGTTGCAGAACTTTGACTACTGGTGGCTATCTGCAGGTCAACGTGACCCTGATGTCATCCTTCTTCTAATCACTCCTAATAACCTCTAGCCCAAGGAAATCTGCGTCCCTATGCCTGCATTCTTGTATTTGATCCAAGTGAACCTCAAACGATGTATGTTGCTAAATTTTATGATCTTCTGAAGATGAATTGTTGGATCTAACCCTGATTTTGTAGGATTTAAACTAACATTTCCTTGATTTTCATATGAATGCACTTACTACATCTTTGTATATAGAATTTATGGAATCTATTGTAGGTCCATTGGGGAAGTTTTTCAAGAAAGCGAAAGAAATTTTGTCCAAGATCACCTCCACCTAGGATTCTATATCAAATAAAAATCTTGGACATGTGGATATAGATGAGTTTCAGTGAAGGGTAATGATCCAACCTACAACTGAAAATGCATGAAAAATCAGAAAGAGTAGTCTTGCTAAGGCAACCGACTTCCGTCCTATCCTTGTGTCCCTAGAGTTAGTTATGGTCTACAAGGAATGTTATCACAATAATAGAAAGATCATTCACCATGAAGGCAGAGTACTAGTTGATTTATCTACCAAATCTATAGGTAAGATGTTCCATATTCCTACATTCAATTTCATGGAGGAAATGGAGAAGGAATATGCTGATAATATGTGGAAGAAAAACCCTCTAACATGGAAGAAACTAATCAACCAACATTGGTTGAAGGAAAAGAGGGACAGTGCTACTAAGGTCCCCCAGGAGCTATTCAGAAGTGACTTCTATGAAGAGTGCCATGATTTGGTCACTCTAATAAGTAGGGTAATGGGCCTCCCTACTACTACTTTCTTTTAGGAATGGCTATTCTACTTCATTGAAGAGATCATCCATGGTAGAAAAAAGTTCCACTAGGTGAAGATCATCAGTGACAACATGCATAACCAGCTTATGGCTGTGAAGAAAATGTCCAAGTTTTACATGACCTCCTACTTAGTGTACCTCCTAGCAGAGCAGCTCCTATAAAAGGGCCTCTTTGTTGTAAATAACCTAGAACCTAGGAGAGGAGACCTCAAAGTATATGACTGTTACCCTCAGTTGCAACATCAAAATTTCAAAAGGGAATATCAGAGGGTAAATGATTCCTTCATTGGGAATATCATTAGAATCCTTGGAGGAGACTTTGAAAGAAGAGTGTCACACAATGCCAAAGATTTCATCTTGCAATTTGGGTATTTGTTTATACAATTCCAAAAATTTACATATATCAGAATAGAGGGATTCTCTTAAAGGCCCTACAAGTTACCACGCTACCCCAACAACCATATGATCCTATTGGGGGGTCTCTCAAAAATTGCATAATTCCCACACCTTACTAAGTGACAAACAAAGAGTGGGGATCCTATATCCCCTGAACTTCAGAAAAGGAATGTATGCTTTTACCACTACCTAGTGTGTAGAGTATTCAGAGAAGGAATTGGTTGAATACAATCTGGACCTCCACACAACCCAAGGGAGAATGGACCCATATGGAAAATTAAAGAAATGGGTTAGGAGACAGTACGCTAATCAACCCCAGGTTGAGGATTTTTGGGCCAACTGTCAAGATGATAAGGTGTGGATGAGGTGCTACATGAGGATGATGACCCAGTTTGTAAGGTCGATGAATTTTTTCCCTGTGCCTAACCAAATAGTAGTAGAAGATGATAATATCATTGATGATAGGTTTAATGATGTGGCCAACTTGCCGCTACAATTGATAGACTGGGATGAAGAAGAGGGCACTGATCTCAATATAGTGACAAGGAAAATTGAAAAAATGACAAATCAATGGATAGACAGTCAGATCACCCAACTCAAGGTATAGGATGCAAAATTAACATATGGTGAGCTCAAGGATGATCTGAGAGAAAAACTGATAGTGGAGCAGCTACTGCCCAACTAAGGAAGTAGTCAAATCCCCTCCAACAACAAGATTGAAGAAAAGGAAGGATGTGCTTGAGTGCCATCCCAAGCACAAAGTGTACACATGGAAGGCTACGGAGGGAGAATCTTCAAAGAAAGCAAAGACAATACTGGGATTCATAAGCGATATGCCTACAATTGAGGAGGATCCTCAACATGAAGGAGAAGAAAAATCTGAGTGGCCACAATCACCACCTACCACCTTCACTCCTACTACTCCCCTACCGCCTCTCAAGTACTTCCTGTTTCATCTCCACCCGTTGTGGACATTTCATTCCACCTTGCTTCAACCTCACCAATGTCATTGTTAATGGTACTAGATTCCTCCTTGTCCATTATATCCCCACTATTTTCCTCCTCACTCCCTCCACTACCCACCCTCTCTGCCCCAATTCCTACAATTGCCACTGCTACTATGCCATCTCTCACTCTACTAGATGCCTTCATAAAGTACATACAAGGTATACCTACTGAGATTTCTAGGGTGATAATTAACCCTATAGTTCAGGCCTTGATGGACCAGATTACTACAGGCCTACCCCTTCCTTCACCACCTACAGAGCCACCAAAGATGGAGGCCACTATGCAAATATTTGACGAGATGGAGAAGCACGAAAAGGAAGCTGCTAAAGTTGTAATTGAAGATTTTGAGGACCCTTTCAAAGATGATTATTTTGAGCACCCAGAGGGTGGATTAAAAATAAACTTGGACAAGGTGGAATCCGATGAAGAAAAGTCACACTCTTCCAAAGAGGATAATGAGGCTCTTAACCAAAGATTCATAATAGAAACCTTAGACTAGGAATTAGAAGAGGAGTTGTCCCAACAACTCAAAGATGTAGGTGAAAAGGTTGAATCCGAGGAGCACCATTATGAGGAGAAGATTGACATTGATGTAAATGTGGAGATTCTCGAAGAGCCACCACTAATTGACTAAGGGAAGGGTCCCATCCAAGAAGAAGAAGTGCCTCCTGAAAAGGAGGGAGAAGATAAAAAAGAAGAAGATGCACCAAAGAAGAGCCCTGAGCCTGAGCATCATGCTGAGATCAAACAAGAAGGGAAGGCATCCCAAAAGGAAGATATCACTGAAGAAAATAGAGCCTCCACCAAGTTAGACAGAGAAAAGGATATACAGATCAAGGGCTTAGATGAAGAAGAGAGAATAGATCAAGAGGCTCTAGGCCATGAAGAGGAATAGCCTCAACATGAATAAAGAGAGGAATGTGATCATGAATCACCAAAAGGAGAATCCTAGGTGCTCGATTGGCTAGAATGAAAACTGCAAAAGAAGACTCCAGTGGTTGCTGATCCAAAGGATAGGCTCAAAGAAATATTGGTAAGGGCACAGATGAAGACAAGAAAGGAGAAAAAGACTAGAGTCCACTCTCATATCACGGTTGACACCTCTAGATAAAGAACAATATAGATTACCACCCTTCTAATGGACAAGGAGGCTAGAGCGGGTTACAATATCTCAACCATTAACTTAGGCCCGACAACTAGAGAGAAAAAAATTGATGAATTTCAAGGGTCAGTGGTAATGATAATGCATCAAATGAATAAGGATCAGTCCTCTAAAGAGGAACTAAAAGCACAAGTGGTGGACCTCACTGCTTACATCCAACAATGGACATCTTGAGAAGAAGAGGCCTCGACAACATCATTTGTGCCCCCTCTTCTCTCCCAAGAAGAGCTAAGTAGAATAGAGAAAATGAAGAACTGGACCAAAGCCACACTGGGTTGGTTCCAACAAGTGATCTACAATGGTTACATGGGCATTCATCACACTGCTCGAATGTTCAAAAAGTTCCAAGATTTACAAAATTAGTTGACAACCACTGAGAAAATGTGCCATAGATTCACCGAGTTGTATAGGATCATCTATCCTAAGCTCAAAAGCATTCTTAAGGTTCCTGAGAAAACATGGGAAGAGAAATTTGGCCTCACAAAAGATGATCACTGGCTAGTGGAAACTTGGAAGATGGGCCTTGATCATAGGAAGGAGGTCTTGGAAAGGGTCTTGCATGAAGTTGAGCTCAATTTCAAATGGGTTATGAAGCACATAATTGATAGGAGGACTACCTTAAGATGATGACAGACTTTGACATGCCTACCCTAGAAATGGATCTGTAGAAAATCAAGCCATACTTCCATAAGAAGATGGAGCAAGGGGCTACAAATGCACTGTCACTGAATTTCATGGATTTCACTGCAAGGACATTCACTTAGTCTGAACAGGTCATCAACGCCACACCCAAATGAACCAAGCACTAGGAACTGATCACTAGAAGATTCAAGAAACTAACTTTTTAGATCCTCCAATCCGAAATCATGGAGTGGACTAAGCTCCAAGCTCTGATTGGGAAATTTGTGGAGTATGCCACCCTTCAGAAGAGTGAAGGGAAGCCAATAATTGATGATGAATTTTTGACAGTATAGATGAAAAGAGAAGGCAACCACTAGAAGAAAAAATTACTACAGTGTCTGAGTCACTAGAGGATAAAATAGAGAAAAGACAAAAGATGTATTTTATAATATTATATTTTGGGGGTAGCTAAATCCCTAATGTAAAATGAATTTTTTCCATAGAATGAAAGTAAATTATTTCCATTCATTTCACTTTTGGGAAACTATAAATAGGGGTGTTCTCTCATTTTCAAAGAGAGAGTTGAGTTCTTGTGTAAAGACATGCTGCAAAAATTTAATGAGAATTGCAATGTTTTAGTGGATTCTTATGTTTCTCCACATGTTTCATGATTCATCTTCTCAATAGTAGATTTTAACTTTGTTGTTCTAAGTTTTAAGTAGTTTTAGTTGTTAGTTCTATGCTGCACATTAATAGTGAAGAATGTTATTGTGTTTATTCCTTCCATGTTCATACTTTTTGCTATTTATTGATGGTGAACAACATTGTAAAGTTAGTCTGAACATTAATTTATTGTTGCACTTAAAATCCATCTATTGTTCATGCTTCATGGTGAATGGATAGCCTAAAATCTGCAAACATTAGAAGATAGCACTAGTTTCATGATACTGCTAGCTATTAACTTAGTTTTAGGAAGGGTGTCCACTATAGCATCCTCCGTTATTACTATTCAACATTAGTTGCAGGTTTAGGAACCCTTCTATCCCTTTTCTCTTTTGAATTTTCTTTGAAAATTGAAGCCAAGGTAAAGTTCTAGCATAATTGTGAAGCCAAATATGATGTCAAACATGGAGTTTTATGCTCTTGTTTGAACTAGCAGCAATTGTACTTCACTTCCAAAATTTCATAAAGCTCCATTTGAAGATCTAATTCCTTCAAAACTTAGTGAACCATAAATGCCCTTTGTGATTACCAACAAATCACATCAATCAACTGAGCTATTTTTGCAAGTCATGAATTGACACCCAAGAGACCTTGGGATAATTCTCTGCAACTTTTTTGTAGGAAATTATCTTTCAAGAGAGGTAGTGCACTTGTGTGCTTCCTATGTTGAGAAGTGAAAAAACACCCATCAACAAATTTATTAGAGATACATCAAACCAGGACCGCTAAGGTTAGGAATACACAAGTGTCCATTAGATCACCCTTGATTAATGGATCTCATACATATCCCATGGAACATCCTAAGAATCCTCTAATTTCTTACCCACCATCACCCAAAAAAAAACCCAAAACAAACCTAAAATTATTCTTTAGCCACCTAAGAATAATGTGTCACAGCAGCTGAGTCATAATACCATTGCTCATACATATAACACTAGAAATAATCTGCAACCAAGCCAAAAACCTCCAACATCTCTTCCTTTGTCTAATCCCATTTTTCCTAGTGCTCCCCATTTAACTTCGCATAGTGGGAAGGAGTATGATCTTGTTGAACAAATTAAGAATACTCTTGCAAAGATATCCCTATGGGACCTAATTCAAAATTCACCTAATTATCACACTATGCTTCAAAGAGCCTTGAAACAAGTTGTGGTTCACTCTAGTGAAAAATTGAATGACATAGCAACCATGATTCAAGGCATAAATGCTAACTTTATTTTCCATCGAAGTGAACTCCCCCCTTTGGAAATGCAAAAAAAATGATGCTTTCATGATCATAGCTCAATACAATAGAAAAGGAATAAAGTGAACCCTTGTAGAAAATGGTTCTTCCCTTAATGTGTGTAGTGTATCCCTCTTAGATAGGTTTGACATAGAAAAATCAAAAATTCAACCGGTCTCTTTATCTATTAGTGGATTTGACAATGTTGGAAGGGAACTGCTTAGTATGATTAATTTTCCTATTACAGTTGGAAAAGCTACATTAGAAACACTGATCCGTGTCATGCCTCACTATCTTTCATACAACCTTCTTTTAGGAAGACCTTTGATTCATGAGATGCATACAATTCCTTCTACTCTACATCATAAAATGAAGTATGTCTACAACAACACAGTGTATACACTTGATGGTAGTCACGAGCCTTGCCTTATAGTGTCTTACAACTTGAGAAAAACAAAGATAATCCTTTGAAAAAATTAACACCAACTACACAAGTGGAACCTGTGCAAAAAAAAGACAAAGATTTTTTTTTTGAACAAATCACAATGCTATTAGAAGATGATTGGGCTCCTTAGAATTCACATCTTCATTCATGGGAAAATAGATCACAACAAAAGATTCTTAAAAGGGAAAATAAAAAGCAATAATGTTAACATAAAATTTAGAAGACCCTTTAAAAGAATCGACCTCCACTACTATAGAACAAAGACAAAAAATTACACAACAACCTTTGATGAAGCTAATTATGAACAACCACCAGATCCAAAAGCAATGAAAAATATTTATGGAAAAGGTTATGAACTTATGAAACAACTTGGGTATAGTGGAAAAGGATGTGCTAGAGAACAAGGCATCCACAACCCTATAAATCCTAACACACAAGAAAAAACTCATGGTCTTGGTTATTTTCCTTTCATAGAAATCAACTCATCAAACAAGCCTTCACTTAATATCAACAATATTACAAAAGATTCTTTGAAAGAAATGAAAAAAATAGAGAAGGCCTCACTTAACATTAATGTCATCATGCAAAACACTAATGATTTGAATTCATTAGATTTTACACCCTCCTATAAAGGAGAGAAAAAAATATCACAATCTAAAGAGTCTTGCGAAGGTATGACATCTTCTACTAAGCAAGAGATATCTTTTTCACAAACTACAAGAACACCTTCTACCATTGATCAAGAAGGTATCTTGTCGAGACTCCTCTAAGATCACTTGATATCCCTTCCTCCAAGAACACCAAAGAAATTTTAGTACAAGAATTCAGTTTGCGAATATCATAGAGTTCATGGTCATGATAAATAATGAATGTAATGCTTTGGGTAATAAAATTCACAATCTTAAGGAGTGTGACGCTCTTCGTTGTGTTGAAGTAACTTGTTCCTCTAATTAACATTGGTTTTCACTCTAGTATGTTTCTCGTCAATCATTTTGGCTCATCCTTGTCCTGCACTAAGTGGGAGCAAGGGGTTAGGTAGCCTTGTCGTTGTATGTCACTTGTCAGTGTCTCTTTTGTCTAGTTGATGACCTTTCATGTACATAAAAGATCAAGCTTAGGATGTGGATGACATGCCTTAAGTTTTCTCATGTGTGTTTGATTATGTGTGAGATAACTAAAGAAATATAAACCAAAACACCAATAAGACATTAAATTAAAGGAAACTAATAAAAAAGTAAAGCAAACTCTTAAAATAGTAGCTCCTTTGAAAGCATCTTATTGTGCTCTATCTCCAAGGATTCATTGCAAGTACTGGCCCTTAGTTGGTGTAAGCAGCAGCTTGTTAGAATGACAACTTCAGAGAACGAGCTTATGCAAAATGCATGTCTATTTTCTAAATGATTTAAGCTATGATGTGGAAACTAATATGCTATGAATCTTGAAATAAAAATGCCTGAAAAGATTGCTAAACACTAATTAGAATGCGACTATAGTAATAGCACTAAATTCGCAAAATCTAGGATTCTTTCAACTCACAAAGAGGTTGTATTTATAGGGTTTCTGAAGGCAAAATCTTAGTTGGAAAAGATCAACGGTTGAGATTTAGTCTGGTAAGATGAACGGTCAGAGATGGAGAATTTGGAGAGAAAGATGGAAGCTAGAGAAAAAGAAGGAAGATGTTTCCTTCCCACAAAACCTTTCACTCAAAAATGAAGGCAACTTGCCCTTTGTCATCTTTAGTTATGAGTTGGTTTTGCAGTTGAAGATAATTTATCAATTAAATAATAAAATTATTTAATTTCATGTGACATGTGGTTTTTGGAAACTTCTAATTAAATATTGAAAAATATTTAATTATGTGTGAAATGTGGATAAGAAGTTTCTAATTAAATAATTAAAATATTTAATTAAATGTAAGATGGATTTTTAGAAGATTTAAAGATGATTTCATGATTTTGGAAAAAATAAGAATATTTAGAAGATTTATAGATGATTTTATGATTTTGGAAAAAAGAAGAATATTTACTTTATTCAAAATAAAGCAATGTGATTTTTAGAAGATTTAAAGATGATTTCATGATTTTGGAAAAAGAAGAACATTTACTTTATTCAAAATAAAGCAATGTGATAATTAAATTAAATAAATTATAAAACTTATTTAATTTAATTAAGAAGAATTAGAAAATGAACAATATAAATGAATAATTAAATTTATTTATAGGTAGATTGAATTAGAGATTTAATTAAATAACTTGTATTTAATTAATTACCAGACTTATTATAATGTGACCATTTTTAGGTGTGTACATTTTCCCCCTCTTTGAAGTGATGTGTGAAATGCATTGCTTCAAAGAATTAGAAAGTTTTCCCCATATGTGAATTTTGGAAAATTGACGTCTGCACTCGGGCGATGAATCTGATAAAATTTTTATTTTTTAGATTTTTTTTTTTTTGGGAATTTTTGATGATTTTGAAAATGTGTAGTGATTAACTGTCTAATTCATTAGCTGATAAATTTGATTTGATAAAAATTGCTATTGAAAGATTGATATGAACTGATGATGATGATGATTTTGATAATTGATCTCATGATATGTGAGAATCAATGATAGGGTGATGATGATTGACCTCATGATAGGTGAGGATCAATGATAGGTTGATAGATGATGGATCAATTAGATGAAAGGCGAGATAAGGAAGATGATGCAAAATGATGGATAAGAGAGTATGATAAGCGATAGGAGATTGGGAAGATAAAACGAGAAGAAATAAAGCACAAATGGATTCAAAAATAAATATGATGTTTCCCCAGTCAGACTACAAGCTAAGATGGATTAATGATGATGATGATAGTGTTGTTGATGAGCGAAGGATACATCCCAATGATGATGATGATGAGAGTGTTGTTGATGAGGGAGGGATACATCCTGAAACAACACAAGGATAGGGAAGGATACATCCCGATGATGATGATGAGAGTGTTGATGAGGGAAGGATACATCCTGAAACAACACAAGGATATGGAAGGATAAATCCCAATGATGATGATAATGATCAAGGCTTGCAGTAAGGCTAGGAACAAGATCAAAGGTACGATTAAATGATTTGTGCTAGATTAAATGGATTGATTAGATGAGATTGGAAGAAAGGATTGGATGAATTGATTGAGATGAGATTGGAAGAAATTATTGGATAGATTGATTGAGATAAAGCAGATGAGATGTGATGGATATGATAATGCTCATGCAAAAACTAATATGGATGCCACCTATATTAACCATGCAGATTTTAACTATGCAAAATGAACTACACACTGTTGTCATTCTGTGAACCAGCTTTATGCTTATTTATCATCATTGAGCATTTTGATATGTTGAAAGTAAGTACAAGCATCAATGGTATAATGTAGAACATGATGACCTGAGTACAACTTCCATACAACTTCCATTGAGATTTAATAGTGCAAGCATCTAGGTATAATGAGACTGAGATGACCTGAGAATCACTTGCATAAACAAGCAATAATTAATCATTTTCCTATGCAAATTCGAAATGTCATCAATAATACTTTGTAGAGCATGTCCTGTGATAATTTGCACAGTAATACTGATTAACTCATAGAGAGCAGATAAAGAAAATATTATTCTCCTTCCTAGCCCCTCTAGTTCTAGACATCATCGAGGTCCTCTAGAGAAATGATAACAACAATCAAGATAAAACAATTGAACATAAGTGTTAAAGTGATCAGACCATGATTCAGAAGAGATCATCCACTAAGAGTTGATTTGTTTTGTTTTTGATGTTGACTTGGATGGTCGGTTGTTTGATTGATTGCAATTGATGTTCAACTTGATCTTTAGGATGATTGATGTTTTCACTAGGTTGTCTTGTTGTTGCTTGTCTATTGATTTAAGCTCAAAGCAAGTTGCCCCTAGTGAGTTAAGGATTTTGGTCCAAGTCTAGGATGAGACATGACCATTTTATTGATGAAAGAATATGATTTATTGAATTTGTTTTTGGATTTTGATGTTTTTTTTTTTTTTTTTTGGATTTTGATGTTGTTTTGATTTTTTTGGATTTTTCAAGGACATTTAAGATGGAATGGGATGAACGATTGAAGAAACAAGATGCCCCACAATATAAGAGAAGATGCATGATGAAGGATATGGAATGGAAGATTTGGATGAAGTGAATAGGATAAGATGCATGATTTTCAAGAAGATCCTTAACCTTGTCAAGATCAAAGGTGAAAATGAGGATAATGAACATAACTGATAAGAGGAAAATGGAAGATAGTATATGGATAGGGAGATGGATATGAAAGATAATATTTTCATGATAGGGGGATGGAGGAAGGGTTTAAGCATCAAGTTTCATGACTAATATCCCTCAAATATGTTCTCTAATAGACCATGGGAATGTGAATTAGACTTATAAATGTTGGCATGATAGTAGAAGCTAAGGCCTTATTCAAAGCTTTGAATTAAAGGAGGAGAATGGGGATTGGATGTTGGATAGTGGATATGAGGTTGGAAGGCTTGGTGATGGATAGATGGAAATGATTGCAAGATTAAAATTAGCCCACACCTTGAAAGGTGATGGAGTGATGGAGGAAAAATGGATTTGGAAGGTGATATGCTTTTAGATGGGAGATGGGGAGAAGCTTTCAGATTAGAAAATTTGGATGCCAATTTTGATTTTATTGCTTCTATGAGACTTTTAGGAATCCACATGACTTTTGATTTTGATATTTGATTTTTGGGCCTTTGTGGACTTTGAGATTTTTCTCTTTGATTTATGGACCTTTGTGGTCTTTGAAAATTTTCTTTTGAATTGATGGGCCTTTATGGCCTTTCAAATTTTTGTTTTGCTTTGATGGGCCTTTATGGCCTTTTGAAATTTTCTTTTGATTTTTGGATCAATTTTTTTTTTTTTTTTTGAATTTTGAAAGTGGATCAAGGATTTGTGCCTTTGTTGTTCTTGAAGAATAGGAGATGGAGAAATGTGGGACCCTAATATGGATGGAAGGGTTGATGGGATAGGGTTGGGATGCTAAGGACCAAGGATAGATGGAAGGTTTGACGAACTAGGATAAGGACCTAGGATAGATGGAGTGTTTGATGGACTAGGATAAGGACCTAGGATGGATGGAGAGTTTGATGGACTAGGATACCTAGGTTGAGCATGAGATGTATAACCAGGGCCATGAGAATATGGATGTGCTTGAATAGAAAGGGGTTCTAGGATACCTTGCTCATGAAGGCCTAATCCTTTTCCTTTTTAATTCATAATTTTGCACATTTGTTTACCCATGGGATATGCATTTTTTGTGAAACAAGATGAGAGTCCATTTTGAGGAGGATATGATATGGATGAAATGATAGGTGTTGGAAGTATTTACTGGAGTGGATAAAGGTGGAGGATCCCAATTTATAGGTGTGGGGTTCATGGATAGCTTGAAGAGGTGTGAGAGGCTCTTGACATGAGGATGATGGAATACTTTGATTTTGACTAGGAAAAGAATCATTAGATGAAGGAGATGGAGTAGCTTGATCATCAAATAGAAGGGAATATTTGGATAGGATGGAATAATTTTTCTGTTCCTGGGATGCGATGGAATCATAAGAGAGTATGGATTCATTGAATGGGGTGGATAGAGAACTTGGAAGAACATTTTTTTCTTAAGATGGAAGATGATCATCATGGGTGAATAATGAAAGGAGGGGATCATCATATGGTTCTTGAGAGATAGGATATTGATCAAAGATAGGAATGGTTTGTATAATTTTGGTATCATGAGATGGAGTGGAAAGAATGTTTTGATCGAGATGTGTAGATTGAAATGAATCATTGGATGTAGAGGATATGATAAAAGAAGGTGATTGAATGGAATCATTATCTTGGGTGAAAGAATCATGAGGTTCATTATGAATTATGGGGGATGAAGATAAATACATAACATGATAGGATTGGTCAATTTTATTTGATGGATTAGATTTGGGCTTCTCATTTAACCTTTGCAAAAATTCAAAAACATTGAATTTGGATGATGTTATTTTTGGAGGAGAAGAGGTTACATTCATATTTCCATCAAAGGACTTCTTAGTTGTTCCCCCTTGCATTTCCTTGATTTTCCTTTGGAGTGCTCTTATTTGTTGGGTAAGAGTACTAAGATCATTTAAGGGAGTTTTAGTCTTTTCAGGATCTTCCTTAATTTTCTCCATATCGTAGTTAGAGGGAAATTTGGCACCTTGGTTTGCTAATAAAAGAAAGTATCCTTCTTTATTTTGCTCTAAGATCTTGTCCAAAATTATGTGAAACTGTGGATCTTGTTCAGCTTCTTGAATCATTTCATCTGTTATTTCATCATTTGAACTATTCCTAGTATGAAACCTATGAAAAATATTTTCTTCCCTATCACCCATGTTGTAAAGTGGATCTCTTCTTTTCTCTTCTTTGTGTTTTTGGGACCTTGTGACAATAGGCATATGCTTATAATTTTTTTTTACTAACTTTGATCACAAATGGGAGAGTGAAATTTGTTGGATACCTTAATCAGAATAGAATGATGGATTCTATTGATATGATTAAGGAATTTCTAATTTTTAGTTTATGATTTCCTGGATTGAAGGATGATGATCCTGTTATGGGAATTAAACTAGAAATCAGAAATGGAGTGATGATGCACTTTGTGATGTTTGGATCTTAGTTTGAGAAAAGGAATTTGCAAAAGCCTAATGTTTCCAAGTTTTTCTCTATTGTTGATTTCCAATCCCTTAACATAAATTTCACATTTTGATTTGTCAACTTCTTGTGTTTTTTGGATGATCTAATTTGATCTAATTTGAATTAATGTTTTGGAAACAAAGCATGCAATAGGAAGACAATTGTTCTTAAAGTTCTAGAATCTAAACATTGAGTGTATGTTCTTGAGATTTTCATGGGTATTGAACAAAACAAACTCTTCAAAAAGACTCACTCTTAATTGTAAAAAGGGTCATCATAATAATCATAGCCCACATCTTAGAATTGTGTCGACTCACACATCTGTGTCACCCCCGAAGGGGCGTTCGTGTTTTTGTCTTTTCTAGGAACGTACTCAAAGTGACAGAAGTGGATACTAGATCCCCTAAGCAAATGGTCTTTAGCAGTTATATCATGAGTGTCTTGGGGGAAAATTCTTCCCTCCCCTTGCATTGTGATTATTAGGATGTTCAAAAACTAACACGGTTGGCTTCTACACTAAGGTTCATAGTAAGGTTTTCTATTCAGTGTGGAAAATGATATACTCCCTTAGGAGACCTCCCAACCTTTAAAACAAAGGCTTTGTGGATGGTTATCTTTGCACACTACTTTCGAGTTGGAATTTCATAAACAACTTGTTTTTTTTTAGTGGGTTAGAAACCTTGGCTTTAGGTGTTCCCACTTAGGTTGTTCCTCTTGGGTGAGTACTTTTTTCCACAAGAGTAGGCCTTCTAAAGGATGTAATAAAACATAAAATGCATAAAATGAAAAGGTAAGTCTGGCGTTTTGGTCACCTAGTTAAGTGGAGAGCATAAGCCTATTACCCGACAATCACAACAAACAATTTTTTTAATTTTAAATCCCAAATGACAATTTTCTACACTAAGTGAAGATATTGCTTCACAACAAGCATATGATTCATTTTATCCAAGATATATCAATTGTTTGGTGACTACCCTAGGATTGGTTTATTTTAAATTTGAATGACTACCCTAGGATTGGTTCATTTTAATCCAAAAGCAACAATAAAACCACTGGTCGCAGTCGCATCGGATCTAGAGAGTAAATTATACAAATTACAAATGCACTAGGACAAAAGTTATATGCGCTAGAGAATATGTGAGAATTTAAAAATTTAAATCTATCAAAGTTAATAAAGATCTACACCATTGGATATCTTATGAAATTCTACCCCATTTTAAAAAAAAAAGCTTGAAAAAAGACCAAAATATGACCAAGATATGGCCATTTTAAGATTGACTATAAAAATGCTAAAATAGAGGCCATATGTGCTAAAATTTTTGTAGATGCGCTAAAAAAATCCTCGTATGCACTAAAAAAGTCCTCATATGCACTAAACCGCAACTCAATCCCTTCACCTATCAGAAAATCTACAATAAAAAAATTTAAAAAATGGGGCAAGAGCCCCACGGTGGGCGCCAAAAATATGTGTTTGATTATGTGTGAGCTAACTAAAGAAATATAAACCAACACAACAATAAGACATTAAATCAAAGGAAACTAATCAAAAAGTAAAACAAATTCTTAAAACTACAACTCCTTCAAAAGCGTCTTATTGTGCTCTATCTCCAAGGATTCATTGCAAGTATTGGCCCTCAATTGGTGTAAGCAACATCTTGTTAGAATGATAACTTCAGAGAATGATCTTATGCAAAATGCATGTCTATTTCCTAAATGATTTAAGCTATGATGTAGAACTAAGATGCTATGAATATTGAAATAAAAATGCATGAAAAGATTGCTAAATACTGATTAGAATGTGACTATAGTAATAGCGCTAAATTCAAAAAATCTAGGATTCTTTTCAACTCACAAAGAGGATGTATTTATAGGGTTTTTGAAGGAAAAAGATTAGTTGGCAAAGATCAACGATTGAGATTCAGTCTGGTAATATGAACAGTGAGAGATGGAGAAGTTGGAGAGAAAGATGGAAGCTAGAGAAAAAGAAGGAAGATGTTTAACATGATGATGGTAGCGTGTTGTGGATTTTTGAGCTGAAATTAATTGAAGTCTTCTTTTGTTGGAGTTGTTAATTTTGGTCTCCACTATGTTGTGACCGACCTTGGTAGATTTTCATTGCAAATTTATTTGTAAATTTGAGCCGACATTTGAAATATGTTTTATATCTCTTGGTCGACTAAGTTGTTGATGTAATTCATGATGTAGATATATAAGAGTGATTGTTTCACTGGTGAAAAGTGTGCCTCGAATAATTAGAGTGCTCAGTGTGCTCCTATGTGTGTATGTGTGAATATCATTTGTAGAGAAGACTGTGAAGAAGATTGAGCAAAGTGTGAAGAAATTTGAGTGAAGAGTGAAGAAGGTTTTTTTGTGCTTAACTGGAACTATAATCAGGCTTGTGTAGAAGCTATTTTCCCAGTTCACATTTTGGATGGTTTTAATCCATACTCCTTTTGGACAGTGATTCCTCTTTTGTATTTGAGTAGTGAGCTCTAGGAAGTGTGTCTGAGTGCATGTGCATTCCCCTTATTATTTCTCATTATACTTTTAATAAGGTATAATATTGTGGACTAACCTCCACCATGGTTTTTCCCCTAACAAGATTTCCACGTAAAAAAATCTTGGTGTTCTTTGTCTCTCTGATGTGCTAATTGTTTATGTTTAATTTCTTATTCATCAAATCTAAGATTAAGTTAAGATAGAAGAACCAATGTTATTAGATTTTCCCTAGGTCCTTGAAAGATACTACCTTGGAATGGTTCAACATACTAGCTGTTGATGGTGTTTTCTACATAGCAACAACTTAGATAGAATGCAGTATTCTATCTCTCTTGAAAGGTAATCTTCAACTATAAATTACTGAAAATCACCCCAAGGTCTCTCGGGTGTCAGGTCATGATGATGCATAAACAACTCAAATAATATGTGAAAATGCTGGTAATCACAATCAGACCTTACTACAAGCAAACTGTACCTTTCCAATTTATCAGATTTTGCAATATGATAATCTTAAGTCCTAAATCTAACCAGATAATAAAGAAACAGCAAAAGATAAGGGTGCAAGGATATGATAAGATCTAAACTATTCCTAGAATGAACAGTGCAAATGATTGATATCTGGAATGGACCAACCTCAAACAACCAATTCTTGCTTAACCCACAATGCAATATCACAAGAATGATGCGATCTTCTAAGGTGTATAGATTTTCAAATCATAGATATTCATCCACAATCAAACTAAGCACACATGAATATATGGTCCAGGTTGACTTCACCAGCTTACTACAATCAGATAGTTACTGGGAGTATAGACCAGAGATTGCCACAAACATTCCAAATATGAAATCATGAACATCATTCACCAAAATAATTTACTTCTAATCATTAAACCCTAAATCTTCAAGCAATTTGAAAGATGGAACAACAAGAACCATGCGAGATAAACCAACACAAGAGATTTCACCAGGAAAACCACAATGTCTTCAATTGTATTAGATCATCAAAATGCTGCAACAATTCCACTATTCTGTTACAATATTTGCTTCAAGAAATCAACTACTACTTCTACTACAAAATGCTCTAGCTCTTTTTTGCTCTTACTTGTTTCTATTATTTTTCTCTCTAATGTTCTTACAATGAGGCAAGAATTCCCTTTATAGCAAATTCTCAAGACATGTCGGCCTAGCCAAACATTTACAAAATAAAACAACCAAAATAGGTCAGCCTTAGGAATTCAAAATAAGGCACACATTAAATGCTGATACATCGTCAAGGTCGGCCTAGACACATTGCCCAATGTAGCCTGGATCAATACATGCCCTATAATAATAGGGAAGCACAAATCTTAAAATAGGCATTAACTACCGCCTCCCTCATCTTTACTCTGGGCCAATGATCCCTAAACCTTTAAAAAAACTTTATCTAACTAGGTGACAGGTGGCAAGGGAAAGATCCTAAGTCGGCATTCAATGGAGCTGATCTCCTCTGACTACTTAACAGTCTTATTCCAATCATCCATGTGGGCTTGATACTTATCCATCACTGCTAAATAAGTTGCTGCATCATCCAACTGGTGCCCTATTATGACATTCTCAGAATCTGGGGCATAAACATCATGCCACCATTCCTTTAGTTGTTCCAGGCTCAGATACTTAGGAGCAATTTTCCTCCTGCTAGTCATAATCTCAAAAAATGCAATACATCCATCATAAACTCTAGTTAAGTCACCATCTATTGACTTCTTTCATTTCTGAATCTTCCTCATGGCTTTCTGCCAAATCTGCAAAGCCTCAAACCATTCCCAAGGCTCACTAAGTTTGGAGGAAGGAAGGATCCCATCTACCACCAACTGATCTTTACCATACCCCATAATCACTTTGGATTTCTGCAGCAGAAGATCAATATCTTCCTTGTCTTGAGATAACACATGCTCAAGCATATCCTTGGCTCTAACTGCATCCTTTCCAACTGAAAGGATTTGCTTGATTGCATTGTCCCCTCTTACTTGCACATCCTTTAACCAATCCATTGTAGTTTGAGTAGAGGCCTTCATCTTTTCAATCTCGGAAATAGTTTCCTTGGGCAGGAAACCAGGAGCAGCAGAGGAAGATGGGTGGAGAGATTGCAGAGGTTTCATTACATCCTCCAAGCACTTCTTAAGTCTCTCATTTTCCTTTCTCAGCTCATGCTTGGTCTGAGTCTCTTTCCTTAATCTACCAATTATCACAACACTGGAGCCTTCATACTCTTCGATATCCTGTTCCATAGTTGTTGGTCCAAGGTTAAAATTCTGCACATTGTAATCCTTACTAGTGACCTCTTCTTTAGTTTTATCCGCAGCAGGGGTGGCAATGTGAATGACCCTATTACTTGCTTCATTTCTCTCTATCCTTGTAACCACCTTGGCCATCTTTTTCTTCTTGCCTTTTCCAATCTTGGATAAAATCTCATCCCAATCCAAAGGAGTGTCCTCAACAACGACTTGTTTCTTTCTTGTAATCTCCTTTTCAAGCCAATCCGGGACAGCAGATTCCACCCGGATTTCATCTATTTTTGCCTCTTCGTCCTATTCTATTGTTCTATCTTCTTCCTTTTCAGGGAGCTGCTCACCTTGGTCACCCTTTTCAATCTCCTCTTTTTGCACTGGCGATGGGGTTCTAATTGGGATATTCTCCTTTTTAGGTGATCTGTTTCCTTTGCTATTCTCTGGAGAATCCTCATATTGCACTAATGGAGAAGGATAATTTTCTATCTCTTCAACTTCGAGCTTAGCTGCTGCACCAAAGAGTTCTCCTTCCTTGAAAGGTTTTGCCTCCCCACTAGTCTCATGTTCCTCAAGAGTCTCTTGCCCAAGCACATTTGGTGAAGGAGAAGTAGTCTTAGGTTGTTCCATAGTGGGTGTCTTTGGAAGAAGATCTATCTTTTGCACCAGCTCCTTAGGAGATGGAGTCCTTGATCTCCTCGAATAAACCTTAGTTTTTTCCCCTGAACTCCCTACATCAACAATCAGAGTCTCATCTTTAGAGGTATCCTGACCCTTCTTCTTTGAAACCCTAGTAGTTCTTGTCTTCTTTGGTGGTGGAGGAGCATCCTCTTCCTCTAGATTTTCAAATCCTTCCTCATCAGAGGACTTGCCTATTTTCAAAGCTCTACTCCTTTTCTTTCCTTTTGGCTTTCTTTTTGGTTCAGGCTCACTTTCTTTAGGGCCTCTAATTTTTATTTTGAAGGGTGAGCTCCTTTTAGTTTTCCCTTTGGGGTCATCTTCCCCAGATTCCTCTGAAGTAGACATAGGATTGAGATTTCCATTCAAATTAAAGGTACAAGGTACCTTCTCACTCTCCAACTCCCATACCTTATGTTTCAACCATGAAGTAGTAAATTTCATGACAGGGACCATTAGGTCTTCCAACTCAGTGACCTCATCATCAATCTAGCTTATCTCCCCAATTGACCTGTCCTTAACAGACTCATAGGCATGATCTTGCACAAAGTTTCCATCATCCTCCAGTTGGTTAGGGATTAACTTAACATTGTATTGCCTAATCACATCAACAGGAAGCCTAGAGTACCTTTTCTTCCTTGCCTCGAAATCATCTTTGATGTTGGCCCAATAGTCTTCTAGGTCATCCTTATGACGGTACTCTTTGGTAGCCTTCTTCTGTGCTTCCCCGATGATATCAAAATTTGTCCTTTTGGAGTGGAAGGAGAAACCATGAGCTGCCAATTCATCCCCTACTGCATGGGCTGATTGAATGGAAGGGCACACCTCTGCCACGCCAATTCCAAGAGGGAAATCCCCACCAAAACCTGTTTTATGCTTCTCCTTTTTGACAATTGCATCAAGTTCACATACCTGTCTAACAACTTCCAATAACACAATATGATCAGTAGGGTACCGAGGTAACCTGTATGGAGCAGCCGGGCATCCATCAATTCTGATGTAAGAGGTGGGAAACTGAATGAACCAGGCTCCATATTTCTTTATTATCTCCCTCGCTCCGTCTGACAATCTCACATGCTCAGCATTTTGAAGCAACTTGGTGATATGCATTGTGAATGCATCATTGGCTCTTCGGTAATCCCGGTGTCCTAGGTGCAATTTCAGGTATATCTCATAGACTATGTCCTGCCCAAATGTCCCCTGTGGATTCAAACCCCTATATGGGTAGAATCTAGCCAACACATACATTACATAAGAAGACATGGTGAACTTCTTGGTCTCTAGGACACCCCTTAGCTATTTATCAATCATAGTGCTAATAAGTCCCGCCCAATGATAATCGGTACCCTACTCAATCTTGTTTATAACATGAACCATCCAACTCTCTAACACTCCAGCAGTCTTCAAACCTGCCACTCTACTCAAAAATGTGATTGCATCATAAATATCCGATCTGAATTTAACTCTATGCAACTGCTTGGGCAGTTTGGAATAGTGTGACTTTGGCTTCTCCAACCAAGCATTAATCATTTGCCTAGCTTTGGTGGACTCATTCTCATAATATGTTTTGGCCAAGTCCATTTTCAGAGCACACACCGAAGGAAAATCCGGCATGTCAAAGGCCTGGGCAATAGAAATAGGACTAAAATTTTCCAAGACTCTTCCCTCAGTGCTGACAACCCTTTGTGTGTCGAAGTCATACTGTCGAGCACACTCAAGTGTTAATTCATAGCATTGGATTGCCAGGGGGAACCCTGCCACATGAACTAGTCCAAACTTCATCATTCCCTATCTTAAGACCGACAAATCCTTCTGAGCTATTCTCTCTTTAAACTCATCGTATCTCCAGGCTCCAACATTGGTGTCAGATACTTTAGACCACACAGAAGATATCTTGCTATCAGGGAGTTGGCTCTTGGTGTCTAATCTTAACCTCTCTGCCTCTGAAATGGAGGATCCTTCCGTATCACCTTTTGATCTTCCTACTGCAGCCTTACTTGATTCGGCCTACATTCACAAAAGATCATCATGAGTATCCAATTATTAGGCATATTCCAATCCAAAGGTTAGCATAAAATCCTATAAAGCAGTTAAGATCCATCACAAATCACCAATGTTTGAAAATCTTGAAAAATAAAGCAATCTGGGAAAATAAGGTAGGCTGGGAAAATCTAGTTGGGGCGAAACTCGAGGGAATCCAACCCAACCGGATTCTTGCTACCAAGACATCATTAGTCAAATAAATCGTTAGTACGGACAAAAGATTATGAGATAATCATGAAATTCATCCATTAGCAACAAGAAATTAGCATTTAGTATTTACTCCATTAATCCTAGCCTCGAGAAATCGAAAGAAATAAAACCAGCTAAGAAAACTGGAAAAGTCTAGATCAGATGGATTTTTGCAGACAATTTGAAGTTCCAGAACTCGCCACACTCCGTAGAATTGGCCGAAACTGGGAAAATCCGGGTGCGCAGAAATTTTGCAGACACCTCAGGAACTCGACAAATGACAACACACAAACTGGCGACTAAATGATCATGTAAAACCTTGCTAATTGGGATTCAAATGATTTCAAAATCGATGCCAACCACCAAGATTCAGAATGTAGATGAATTCAAGTTTCCAAAGCCTTCAAATGACGAGTCCTCATGGCAAAACAATGATGCCCTAATTTAGACAACTGAATCCCCCACCATGAAAACCAGGGTAAACTTCAAGGTTTAAAATACCATCTATAAAGATCAATCTAAAGCACTCCGAGTCTTCACAAGGCAGGGGCCAGTTTAATCTTGGCGCAAGATATAAAATTATGACAGTTTAACCACTGTCAGTAGTTTCGAGCAAAACACCCCAAAACCCTAACCTCACCAAATATGATGAATTACGCATCCAGAAACAAAATCCTACCCCGAAAGCCCATCAACACTGACCCCTTTGACATTTATTGGGCAAACAAAGTAATGCATAGTGCGGGTGATGGAGATTCATGAAAAATGGGTCAAACCCTAATTCGATAAAAACAAAATCGTGACCAAGCATAAGCTGACCCGAAATGACCATCAATCAACTCAGAAAAACTCAATCATCATGTAAACAAAGGGGAGGGCTAGTGACGACTTACCATGGATTAGTATAGATGAAGCTTGAGCTCGAAGAAGTGACTGCAAAACGAATATGCCCTGGCAACGAAAACCTTAATCAGCGCTCCACCAATCCCCACGCAAGCGGCTCAAAATCAATGGTCAAAGCTCGAATGAAGAATGCACTCAGATGCCAAGGTAGCAAACAAGTGAATAATGAAGTCAAAATGATGCTTAAAAGACTTTAAATCCATCCATATTCGCGTCTGAGCAAAGGTACTTCGAGCATTAATGAGCGACAAGACGTGTCTGAAAAATTTAGAAACCCAAGCCCAAGACAAAGTCTCAGAAAAACCCAAGATATGCAAAAAAATCCGGGTGAACACGGATTTTGCGGATATGGCAGAAACTGGGATTTTAATGAAGTTCGGGATTTTGGTGCAGTCCAGGAAAATCCGTCAAAACTGGAAAATCTCGGAGTCAAGCAGAAACCCGGATTTAGAAAATTCCGCAGTAAACAGACAAAGAACTAGAGCCCGGGAAAATCTACCGGAGCCGGAAAATCTGGGATTCAGGTCAAAACTCGGATTTTCACCGAAACTCAACTTTAATCAATTCAAGCCTTAGGGCAAGACCAAAGCTAGCAAGACCAACATCTCAAGACCTTAAAAAGACAAATCCAATAAAACCAAAGGTCAAAGGTCAAAAGACATTCTGAAAAGAGGGTCCCTACTCCAAGTGGGGCGTGTGTGCAAAACTGCACAACACTAGCTTTTTTGGATCAACATTTTGGATCACACTCCATGATCCATCATCAGGATAGAGAGCTCAAGGATATGAAAAAAATTGGTTTGTTGCTGACCCAACAGATTGGTTATGCAACAAACCAATCTTTTTATACCTGTTGGGTCTGTAACAAACCGGTTTTTTTCATATCCTTGAGCTCTCTATCCTGATGATGGATCACAGAGTGTGATCCAAAACATTGATCCAAAAAAGCCTACACACAATCTAATCTAGAAATATCTTCTTTGAAGATAGAATAAGTTTAAATATTTTGTGACAACTAATTCACCCCCCGCTCTCAGTTGTTTGTCCTTGTTTTGCCAACACCCTTCACCTTTTTCACCTCCATCTCATAATACAGGAAATAACCCTCTCATAAATCAACTTTTGCAAACCGTTTCATCCCTTCAAAAGAAAGTTTCCACCATCAACCAAAATCAAAATGGTCCACCTCCATATTATGTCAAAAGTAGTCCCTTTTCCTTGGAGATATTGCAAACACCGATGCAAAAAGGTGTAGATGTGCCTAGATTCGAGAAATATGGAGGGAAGGGAAGTCCTTCTAAGTATGTAGTGACTTTTTCCTTCATGATAAACTCTTGGCTAAGCTTTTCCCTAGGTCCTTGAAAGATACTACCTTGGAATGGTTCTCTTAATTACCAAACAACAAAATTCATTCATTCAATGAACTTTTTGATGCATTTATTAACCATTTCCAAGTGCATATGATTACTAAAATGACATTGGATTATTTGATGAGATGCAAACAAAAATAAGAAGAAAATATTATCAAATTTATCTCGCACTACTAATTGCTTTATTCCCAAATCAATGTCATGGTTCTCGAACCTCACCTTTAAAAGATGTTCATAGAAAATTTGCCAAGTAAGATACAATATAAGCTTACCATGATGAAATTCCCCTCCTTCATGTAGTTATGTACTACCCTGGATATGATTATCAAAAAACGGTTAGTAGGCATGATGCCAAATCCACCCCTAGCCGAATTGAGAAGTCTGAGTCCGCAAACCAAAATAATTACCAACTTTTTTGGAAGTAGAATAATTTTTTTCTTAAACTAAATCCCCCTCAACAAACAACTCAAAATGTCAATAACCAAGTAGCTACCATAAAAGAAGTGATACCCTTTAGCTATGGGGATCTAAAAAGATAATTCACTCCCTTACTCAATACCCTTCACAACACAATGACGTAACTATTAGAACAATAAATGATCACCTTGCCTCCCATTAAAACACCCAATCCTAATAAGCCTCTACCTCCAAAATTTAGATCAAATGCTTATTTCCATTATCACCAACAAAATGAACACAATACAAAACATTGTAAGTGTCATAAACATCTTGTGCAAGACCTCATTGATTTCGGTCAGCTTTTTGTTGGAGGTGTTAATGATCAAGGAAATAATTTTGTTGCCCCTCCTAACCAAAACTTGCAAATATTTACCAATCTCGTGTTGAAACATAATATTTCATTTGTCAAAGCAAGTGAAACTACAAAGAGTAATGCGATGAATGTCAACACGAAAGATGAGATTATAGATACAATTCAATAAAGTCCTATGGATTTTGATCAACAAGAAGAAAATCTTATCGATGGTATGGTTGCATTGATTGAAACTCAACATCATAAGGGCTAAACTAGAAATCCTCTTGACATTGCTTTCTCCTCATAAGAAAAATTAAACATGCACGTAATGGTCCTCTTTACATACCCGGCCAAATCTATGATAAGCCCACTAGTGGGATATTAATAGATCATGTCTGTGGAGAGAACGTGATCACCGAGGAATTCTTACTTTTGCATGAACTTTATCAAGATATATATGACATACCAAAAGTATGGATTAAAATTCATAATGGTTTCACTTTCCCTATGATGGGATCGATCACCTTACCTTTGCAAATAAGACCAAAAACATTAGATGTCTCATTCTCCATCATCCCGTAGTCACACCAATTCCATGTGTAGCTTGGTTACCCATGGCTACGCTCCACGGAAGCTATCCTATCAGTCATGCATAAATGCTTAAAGTTTCCCTTTGATGATGTAATCTTTATTGTGCCTCATAATGGCTTTAACCCTTTGTCATCCCATGGAAACTTTTCCTAGATTTCTTTTGGCTTGAGCCTATGGAACCTATCAAACTGCAAGAAGACTTCTTTTTCACATCATACCAAAAATTCAAGGAAAAGAAGATAGAAAAATTATCCCTTTGAATCACATGTTCTTTGCTAGTATTTTGTATTATTTTTCATTATATTTTGTGTGATTACATGTGCATGATGTGATCCCCTATGACGTTCTATTTGATGTTCCCCCTCTCTTTATGGCATTCCTCTATTTGTACCTACATTCTTCTATATGTCATCAATCTTTTATCTTTTCCTCTTAATTTTTCTTGTGCTTTCCTTTTGGGAATGACACAAGGAATCGATAAATTAATGTCTCTTCCATGTTAACCAAAAAGTCTTTCTTGATCTTTTTCTTTTTCTTGTGTTTTCATTTTGGGGATGATGCAAGGCATTGAGAAATTCATGTCTCTTCCATGCTGACCCAAAAATATTTCTTGATCTTTTTATTTTTCTTGTGTTTTCCTTTTGGGGATGATGCAAGGTGTTGAGACATTCATGTCTCTTCCATGTTGACCCAAAAGGTTTTTCTTTGTTTTCATTCTCTTTGTGTCATTCTTCTTGTTCTATGAGTATTTGGGGAATGATGACAATTCAAAGATCTCTTTAAAAAAATTGTAGCAAGAACATACCAACCTCGAATCCATAGATCCCTTATGTGTGTTTGGAGTTTAATTTTTGGGGTAACCCATTTTTCTCTTTTCTTTTGCATTACATAGATTTATTTGGAAACATATGACTTGGCATAGGGTTTTCCAAGTTGGCTCTCATTTCATTTTAGCATTTATCATTTTCTACTTTAAAATAATTGCTCATAGCATGGTGTTTATCAATTTATTTAAAGTGGGGGCATACATTGTCATTATTCTTTTGCATTTCTCTTTTTCATGTTTCATGGTGTAGTCTTCTTGCTTCATGCGATGTGTTTTTCACTTTGTGGTTGACATTGAGCATGATGTATTTCAAATGCATGGTCTCTCTTAGCATATTACATTCCTCTTAGTGGCTTGATGTGACACACTTCATCCCCTAAGTTGAGAATCTTCTATTCTTTGATTGGTCCTCTCATGGAGATGTTAGGCACAATGTTCTCTAAGTTAAAGACCTTGAATGAACTAAGCAAGACTCCTTTGAATATTCCCTATTGTTACATTTGCAAAATTTCAGTTATATGGCCACCTTGCATAACACACTTTGCATTCCTATGGAGCCATCTTGTTTGTTAATGCGTCCCAAGCATACGAAGCTTTGCTTGCCTCATGAAGCTTGAAGTTCATTTTTGTGTGGCACCTTATCAAATTCATCAGAAGGTATAACTTTGGTATGGTTTGTTGGGAAGCCTGACTAAGGCATGACTTTCCCATAGCCACTCACGTGTGAGTGTGAGTGCATATCAGCTATATGTGTATGTTTTAAGGAAGTTAAGGTAGTGTAACAACTTCCTACACTAACCTTGAGAGGAGAATAATGTAAAAATTCTCTAGATCTTTAACAATTATATAACTTAAATATAAATAAACATAAATATCATGCATATGATGACACAATGATTTACATGGGGAAAACCCTTTCGGGAGAAAAACCCCACACTACAAAAGATGCCCAATATATTATTCAGTAAATCACAAAGATTACAATATACTTGCAGAGCAAGCTTCTCACATGAGTATAACCACTTAGAGATCAAGATACAACACGACTACTATCAGACTTTTAGAATACATCACTGTCTCTCTCTACTGTAGTTGTAATACCATGCCCTCATAAAATAGGGTTACATTCTAGGGAAAGATAGGCCAACAAAATATCCACCATTAGATCTAAAACCTAATAATTAACAGTCTATATTTACGATGTATCATTTATTTAATGTATGTTAGTCATTTTAGCAATTTCCTAAAAAAATTAACAAAAAATTGTTCACACGCATCACACTCTCCCTAGTGCAGCCATGGTAGAATGATTTGGATCATGAAACAAGAGTCATACAAAAGAAGCAACACAGAATATGGAGGAAAATGAAAATTTAGACATTCTTATTATAAAAAATCATAGTTACAATTGGCCGGAAATGTCCAAGCTTATAGATTCGACTCACAGGCCTGATACAACAAGCTCAAAATACAACATTCTTATATGCTCCTTAACATGAGTTAAAATATTACACATCAATCTACATTAACATACTTAATCCACTTCTACTATCCTAATGATATGTTACAAGCTTTATATCACATCCGCAAATCTAGAATCTTCTGTGTTAGCCAAAGATCATTACTCTCTAATGAAAGAAAAAGTAACATTCACATGAAATAGGTTGGCCTCAAATTTGAATTTATCCTTGACAGGTGCATAGGATGAAGTGTCGACCAATAATTAAGGTTAGGAATACTCCATGAAACATTTTGAAACATACCATAAGGATTCACAAGTTACAGGAAGGATCCACAAGAGATCAAACTAATTATTAGGCTTTGAAACTATTCTGGTGCCGGTTCAAGAAACTGCCACTTAATCCAGAAGTGATAACTTGCTAGAAAAAGATCCACTCAACCTGAAATCTTGGAATAAGGAGAATGAACATGTACATAATGAAAATTTAGATCTAGATGGTCTAGTGAGACAATATGATGGATCTGCAAACTTGAATTGAACAAGAACAAAACAAGAACAAACTGAAATGAAAAATATTTTTGGTTGATGTAAGATTGCCAAGAACCAAGAATTCTCCTGCATTAGACATCTAGGCTTATTTGAAAAGTGAGTCTCTCACTTTGTTGGGGCCAAAGGAAAACCAATATGGTCTACCTCAGCCTAAGAAATCCAAGAAGAATCCTCCACTGGTCTACCCTTCCACTTCACAAGGAATTATTTGTATTGTCTTCCATGTGTATTTCTCCCATCTATGATACCCAAAATCTCTTCTATCTCATCTAATTGTTGTTTAGGAAACTACTTCTCCAATTTTGCTTCACTATTTTGACTAAATTTTGCTTCATGGTACTGATGTAGATCTATAGTATTGATTATAGGTGATATACCCATGCCATCTAGTAACTCCACTTCATATGCATTTCTTGAATCAAATTTCTTCAAAATATGATAGGGTCCAAACTTCCTCATCTTGAGCTTATTGTATGTGCCAACTAGAAATATTTTCTTCCTCAAATACACCATCACTTCATCTCCAACTTCGAACTCCTTATGTCTCCTCTTTTCATTTGCTTGCTCCTTATACTTCCAATTCATATCTTCCAATTGATGTTTTACTTAAGTATGCACTTTCTCAATATGCTCTACAAATTCCTCTACTTTTGCACTCCTTTTATCTTCTTTTTGGTACTCCTAATCATTGAATTATTGTAAGAAAACTCATCTTGTACAAGGACTAAATCCCAACTTCTGGTCTTCTCTCCAACCAAAAATCTCAGAAAATTCCCCAAATTCTAGTTTACTACCTTTGTCTATCCATCAATTTGTGGGTGAAAAGTAGAACTAAAATTTAAATGTCTTAAGCTTCTTCCAAGGTGTCCTCCAAAAGTAACCAACAAACTTTGTATCTTTGTCTAAAATAATACTCTTAGGCAATCCATGCAATTTGACTTCCTTGAAAAAAAGTCTACTACATGTATTGCATCTGATATCTTCTTACAAGGTATGAAATGTGTCATTTTATAAAATATATCCACCACCGCAAATATAGAATCATTACCTCTTTGTGTCTTTAGAAAGCCCAGTATGAAATCCATGCTGATATCATCCCAAGGTCTCTCCAGAACTGTCAAAGGCTTATACAATCCAACATTATGACTACTCACTTTTGCAACTTGGAAAACTCTGCAACTCTGCACAAATTTCCTAACATCCTTATGAATCTGTGGCCAAAAGTAGTTCTCACTTACCAAGGCTATTGTCTTATCAATGATAATCCTCCACTATGTTTTTCTTTAACCAAACTATCCCTCATTGAACTCTGGGGTATACACAACTTACTCCCTCTAAATAATATATCCTCCTGAATGAAATAATCCAACCACTGACTCTTATCCTCCAAAACTGGTTCTTTACAAGCTTTACAAGGTTCTACAAAATCTGGGTCTTCCTCATACAAGTTATTCAATTCATCAAATCCTAATACCTCCACTCTCATTTTTTCCAATAAATTTCTTCTCCTACTCAAAGCATCAAGAAATCTATTTTACTTTCCACTCCTATGTTTCAAAACAAAAGTATAAATTTGCAATAATTCCACCCATCTCATGTGTCTCTGATTCAACTTACCTTGATGATTCGTATATAGCACAAAATTTTTAGGCAACAAGTAGTGTCTCCACTTCAAGGCTTGAACTATGGCATGGAACTCTTGGTCATACACTGAATACCTTCTCCTAGCATCATTCAATTTCTAACTCAAATAAGCTACTGGTCTTCCTTCTTGACTTAATACTACTCCAACTGTATTTCCACTTGCATCATAGTCTACCTGAAATAACTTATTAAAGTCTAGTAAAGCCAATGCAGGCTGCTCAATCACCTTTTGTTTCAACAACTCAAAACTCTAGTTTTCTCCAGAGGTCCACCTAAAATCTTTCTTATCTCTCATTGTTTCCGTCATAGGATTGCAAATAGAACTAAAATTCCTAATTAAATTCCAATAGAAACTAGCCAATCCATGAAATGATCTTACCTCTCCAATGCTTTCTAGTGTAGGCCATTCAACAATTACTCTTACCTTCTTAGGATCCATCTTCAATCCATCCACATATATCACAAATCCTAGATATACCAATTCTTCCTTCATGAAACTACACTTCTTAATGTTTATCAACAACTACTCTTCTCTTAACCTCTACAAAACTTGTCTTATATGCAAAAAAAATTCTTCTCTAGTCTTACTAAAAATCAAGATGTCATCCAAATATAAAATCACAAAATTTCCCAATAATTTCTTCAATACGTCATTCATTAGCATCATGAAAGTACTCAGTGCATTTGTTAGTCCAAAAGGCATCACCAACCACTTGTACAATCCTTCATTTTCCTTTAATGTTTTCTTCCACTCATCCCCTTCTCTAATTATGATTTGATTATATCCACTCCTTAAATCTATCTTTGTAAAGTATTTAGCTCTAGCCAAACAATCGGCCATAATGTCATCCATCTAGGGAAAAGGAAATCTATACTTCACTGTGATTTTTTTTATGGCTCTAGAGTCTATACACATCCTCCATTCTCCATCCTTCTTAGGTGCTAGCACAACAAGTACTACACAAGGACTTAAGATTTCTTTGATCAAACCCTTCCTCAACAATTCTTGCACTTGTCTATTCAACTCCTCATTCTCTACTGGTGTCATCCGGTGTGCTACTTTATTGGGAAAACTAGATCTAGGAATTAGATCCATGCAATGACTAATACTCCTCATAGGTGGTAATCCATCAGGTACACTATTTGAAATGATCCCTTTATATTCTATTAGAAACTCCTTTATCTCCTCTGGTTCTTCTACATGCTTCAAGTCTTCATCCTTCTTAGGAACCAAGGCTTAGCACATTATCTCATGTATTAGTCCATCCAGAAATCTCCTTCCATCAACCAAACAAATTCTAGCACTCCTACAAACCTCAACTTTAGGAGCATCCTCCAATGGAAACAATGTTTGCTTCATCCCATTAGCAGCAATGGTATATGTGTTCTTCTTTCCATCATGAATAGCATGTCTATCATACTACAAAGGCCTTCCCAACAAAACATGGCATACATCCATGGGAATGATATCACACAAAACTTCACCATAATAATTTCCTATCTTCAATTTCACCAAACATTGTTCACTTACCAGTATCTTATGCTCATCTTGAATCCACACTATCTAATAGGGATTCAAGTGTTTCAATATTTCTAGCTTCAATTTAGTCACCATCTCTTTAGAAACTAGGTTCTCAAAGCTTCCACTATCAACAATCACTTTGCAACATTTACTAGCTACCTTGCATCCGGTCTGAAACAAATTATTTTTCTTCAACGGTTCCTGCTCCATCTCACTTTGACACAATATTATTTTGTTCACCAACACTTCACCATATTTTGGTTTATTAGATGATCTGGCATGATCCTCCTTAGTAAAGGTTGTTCTTCTATTATTCTCTATCTTTTTGCTTGTCTCTCCCTGATTACATCAAATACTCTATTTCCTTCTACACCACACTTAAAACAAGTTCCTTTGAATACTCTTTTCTCCTATCCTCTAGCATCTTTCCTATAACCCTCATTTCGGTAACCACCATATCCTCCTCTCCAGTATGAATTATCATTCTTATTGAATTCATTAACTTTATTTTGATCTGCAAAAAATCCTCTTCCTCTAGTAAAATTTCTTCCTCTCTATCTCTGCTCATGTCTTTTATTCTTCTTCTCTTTCGCTTTTAGGGCACATTGATATGCCTCTTCCACACTTGGAAACTTGATCAAATTGATCTCATCCTATATAGATGACCTTAAGCCATTCACATATTTGAATACTTTCTCAACTTGATCCTCTGAATGTCTGGATATGAGATTTAGCTAGTAGAACTCCTCAGTATACTCCATCACACTTAACTCCTGCTTCAACTTCTGCAACTTCCAGAACAAATTGATCTAATAGTCTGCAAGCATAAAAATTTTCTTTAACTTATTCACCATTCAATCCCATGATCTTATCTTTTCCTTTCCTATTCTTTGCCTATCTATCCACAAATGCTCCCACCAAAGGGATGCATGTCCCTTCAACTTTGTACAAGAAAATTTCACCTTCTTATCTTCGACGGTACCTTCAAAATAAAAGTACTTCTCCATCTCTGTTATCCAATCAAGAAATTTATCTAAATCCAACTTACCACTATAATCCAGTGGATTGAAATATGGTTTAGTATTTTCTGTAGTTAGGGCTCTTATGAACCTCTCTTCTCCCTGACCAAGGCCAAGTTGATCTTCTCTTTCTGTTTCCTCCCATTCTTCCACCTCTCCTCTAGTAAATTTCAACTACATCTAAGCTAGCAACAATTCCTCTCAACATCTACATCATAGTTGGGTTTGCATTTCCATGTGCTCCATTTCCTCTATCATTTATTCTTCCTACCATCTTTACACAAGTCCTCTATAGATTTAGGTCAGATCCTCATTCTGCCACCTCACAACAAATCTTCAACAAGACTCCACAAACTCTAACAATCTCTCATGGAATGAATCTCAATTTGATACCAATATAGTGCAGCCATGGTAGGAGGGTCCTCAAAGAGAATGATCTAGCTCATGCAACAAGAGTCACACAATAGAAGAAACATAAAATATGGAGGTAAATGTAGATTCAAACATTCTTATTATCAGAAATATCAGTTATAGTTAGCCAACAACATTTAGGCTTAAAGATTTAGCTCACATGCTGGATGCAACATGTTCAAAATACAACATTCCTATATGCTCCTTAACACGAGAGAAAATCTTACATATTGGATCTATATTAACCTACTTAATCCACCTTTACTATCCTAACAATTTGTTACAAGCTTTATATCACATCCACAAATCTATAATCTTTTGCATCTACCAAAGATTGCTAGAATCTCCAATGAAAGAAAATGTAGCACGCACATGAAATAGGTCAGCCTCAAATTTGAATTTCTCCTTGATGGGTAAACAGGATGAAGTGTGGACCAATAATTAAGGTCAGGAACACTCCATGGAACATTTTGAAAAATACCATAATGATCCACAAGAGATCAAACTAGCCGTTAGGCTTTGAAACTATTCCAGTGTTGATTCAAGAAATTGCCACTTAATTCAGAAGTGATAACTTTTTAGAAAAAGATCTAATCACCCTAAAATCTTGGAATAAGGAGAATGAACATGTCCACAATGAAAACATAGATCTGCACGGTCTAGTGTGCAAATATGATGGATCTGCCAACTTGAATTGAACAAGAACAAAACTGAAATAAAAAATATTTTTGGTTGATGCAAGATTGCCAAGAACCAAGGATGGTCCTACATCACTCCCCTTTGCTACCATTGTATATTACACCTATCAATGTAACTAGGATATATATATATATATATATATATATATATATATCTTATTAACAATTTAACCTTTATATAATTGCAATGTTGAGACACTTTTTCCCAACAAATCTCCCACTTGTTGAACACCTTGCAAGAGAAGCGGGTGGGGGTAAACATTGTCTCTTAATTGCTAGGGGTTGAAAGGACCATAATCTCTAAACAACATTTGAACTTCTCTATGCTCACATTCTTAGTTAAAGAAACAACAACATTAATCAAAGTCTCTACCTTAACCATATTCACCATGCCATCTTCGATCATATCTATAACAAAATGATAATGTAAATCAATGTTCTTGTTCTTGGCATGAAATGTCGGGTTCTTGGCTAGACATATCGCACTATGACTATCACAATAAATTATCAGTGTACTATTTTTTATTCCAATATCTGAACAAAGCATCTTAAGCCAAATGGCTTCTTTACAAGCATGAGTAGTCATATACGCTACTTTAGTAGTGGATAAAAAAACCATAGCTTGTTGCTTACTCATCCAACTGATTGCACCACCAAATAATGTAAACACATAAGCACTATTGGTGTTGGTTTTTTTAAGGAACCAAGTGGATTTCACCAAGCATCTATAAATTTTCTAGATCCAATTCTCAAATACTCAGGAAACAATGGGCCAACAAATGAGAGGAAGCTAATATGCTTCCCTCTTGCACTTCAGGCTCTGCAAAACCTAGGAGGGAAATCCCACAATGTGTCTTACACTCCTACTACAAAATTATATTCCACATTGTACAATAAGTAGATACATTCTCATTTTAATGCCAAATACATGAAACCATTAAAGAAATTGGCAACCTAAAGCTGAGAATAACATACAACACTAAAACTCAACAAAGGTAAATGGATTAAGAGTTTGTTTATGAAATTTGTTCTCAAATTGAAGGACTAGATCTATAAGAAATTATTTCAACATCTTTAGCTCAGTGTCTTATCTTAGGGAAGGGAGTCATAACAGAATACAGTGAACTATGAGGTAATTTTAATTCCTAACATTCATGATCTATGTGAAATTGCATTACAATTCACCTATCGAATACCTAGACTCTATGACTACTTATCAAATCCACTAGACACTTATATGAATTCATGCTTTAACCAATGCATTTTAATTGATTCATTAAACCATAACCAAAATTAAAACATAATTCACTACAAAATAACAAAGAACATTAATGAAAGGATCATTGATTGAATTCTCATTAACAACTCGTATGAATTTTTTAGATGGAGAGACAATAGACTCATAAGCTGTGCATTATACATTTAGAAATGTTCAGAAACCACACAATTTACAAAATCTATTTGCTCAACTCGAAAACTTAACATGCAGGCTCAAAATATACTTTCTTTCTATTCTTAAATTGCATATTCATATCTAGAATTCAAAAACAGTCTTGTATTAATAGCCCTGAATTCCCTTTTATAAGAACAAGGGAGAAAAACTAGCTACAGGCCAAAAATACACTTGTCGTATTTTCATTTGACCACTATAACACATATTCCCTTTACAATTATATTTGTACTCTAAGAGGGAGGGAAACATGTATATGACAAAAGTTATTCCCATTTGTTGAATAAGATATAATTTCCTTCCAAAGGCACTTTCACGTGTTATAAAAACTTTATAACTTCTTCTTCATTAGCCAAAAGTTAACCAAGTCCATTCTTAGTCAACAAAGATTCAAAAAGAACAAAAAGAAATAGAAAGAAAGTGATTAATTTATCCAAATCATCACTTGTGTCATCAACCTTTCTAGTAAGAGAACAATAATCTACAATACTTCAACAAAAGCCGAATTTGCACTATTTCTAGGCTATGTATTGTTTCTCTTCTATCCACTATTCACCACATTCCTCATCATCCTTACACAAAATCTTACTTAATAAACTTCTCCAACCATGCATTATATTCATCATCAGTGGGCCACTTTGTATTCAATAGAGTTTGCACCTTTGCACTATGCTGACTGTACCTACCATCAATTAATGCTCCAGCTTCTCTAATAAATAGATCTATTCTCATTTCCACTCCAGCCATGTTGTGAATGTGGAGGTTTATCCTGGAGTAATCAACTTTAGTCAACATATCTTTAACCTAAGGTATCCATTCCTCCAATTCATGCTTCCACTTGGAAAACTCCATCAACTCACCCTTACCATCAAATATTTTTGGCATACCATTCCCTTCCATGTCCCTGAACATTTTCAATTTGTTGTCAAGTTGTATCCCCAGCTACCCATGGAAGGTTGTTATATCATTGATCATATCAGTGGCCTACAATATCTCAAGGATGTGAGGAGGGGCCTGAGGATATTCATCCACATTAGACATTATCTATTTCATGGTTCCCACTCTAGTGCTCCTTTGACTCCACTCAGTTTGGAAAGCCCTTTGAACTTGCAGATATTTGATATTGGCCTCATGGATATTCTTGTAAGCTACACATACATCATCAGCTTTATTGACCAATTTGGTTACTCTATGTTTTAGCACATCTTCAAAAAATTCACTGGCCACTTTAATTGTCTCCAATTTGGCCTTCTTGGTATTTTCCTTTTTTGATTTTAGACCCCATTTCAACTCTTGAATTTTTAGGGACAAGGTCTCTTTGTCTTGTGTGAAAAAATATAAAGTAGACCTGGTTGGGGATGGTAAACCATTTTGTGCAGTAGCCAATACCTTACTATGCTCATCCATCAACATATTGTACCTTTCAAGCAACTTCTTGTAGTTGGCCTCTATAATTTGAGTAGTATCTACAATCAGCATTGTAGCGTGCATTGTTAGTTGTGTAGCTGTAGTAGTTGTCATCTTTGTTTCCCTCCTGGCAATTACTACTCCAATATCCTTCTCTATAGATTGTATAACATTAGGTTTTCCTGTGTTGGGATCCATAGACCACACAACTAGTGTATACAATCCAGGACTGAAACCTGAGCCAAAGATTTTATTGTCAAAAGCCTCCTTAGAAACAGAGGCATCAAGGTCCTTCCTGACTACATCTAATGCAATAGTAGATGATATGTCACATCTAGGTAACAAAAGTGCACCACTTCCTTGCACCAATGCCCTTGCCTCTTCTAAAGACATGCTAGCTATTTCTTGCTTTCTTTTATCCTCCTCTTCTTTCTCAGCTTCTTCCTGCAAGGAAGGGTCAACTTTCTCCCTCACTTCTTCAATCCTATTTTAATGTCAACACTTTTAACATGGATGACAAAATCCCTAAATTCCTTGGACTTGATAAAATCATCATCACACATAAATTCAGCACAAGCTTTTATTCTGACATCATCATCCTCAGCCTCATTGTATACCCACTTTACAACCCTACTAGGGGGAACCACAATATTCAATGCATCATCTCCTTCCTTAGGGAAATGTTGATCCACCTCCTACTCCATTTGGATGTGCTTGCATGATTCCTTTCAGACTTGAGCCTCTCCAATTTTCTCACTTTCTGAGTAAGCCACTAATGGGACTACAACAAGTTGTCCACTAGTCTTACTTGATTGCATATTGATGCTTGGAGTGAAAGATTGAGGTGGATGGCTCCTTATCTAAGCCTCATGGTTTTCTTTAGCCACTTTAGCTTTAATCTTAGCTTGCTTCACCTTCTCAAAGAATATTCTATCACTAAAATCACCAAGCATTAATTTTTATTTTACAAACTTATCCTCCAATTCTAAGTAAGGGCTAATATAGAAAGGGTAATCCTTTATCGTCATATCCTCTATTGCAAATATCTTCCTCCATGCATTCTTCCTTGCATTGAATTCCTCATTAGTGGATAAATTCTTGATTACATCCTCCCAAAAATAGAATTCATGGGGTTTTCATCCCAATCCCTTTGATTTCCTTTGAGTTGAGATTACCCCTTCAGAATCACTGAACCTATTGACTTATTGATTTAGCCTATAGTTGTTTAGAAGAGAGCCAAACCTCTCAATATCCTCTTTATAGGTACAACTAAAGTATGTGAACTACACATCAGGGTTCACAAGAGAATATTTTCTTGAATTTTTAAATACTCCCTATCAATGGCATCCATCTGCCACATTACTTCCATAAAATCTTGTCTATTTGATACATAAATGGAAAATTTGTGAGGTGATACTAGTGTTCCATAAACATTGATCAGAGTGTAATTGGTATGAAGATACCAATCTCCCCAATTGAATTTGTGTTTGGTGTCCTATTCATATTCTAATGGCCTTAGTATCTCCTTGACACCTTGTAAAATTCTTTGCATAGGCTTCAAACCTAGTTGTTTGAGTACCAAGAATTTGAAAACATTGCAAAACATGTTATAATTAGATTATGGACAATGCAAATCCCAAATGTATCCACATATGCAGTAGAAATTCATTGTCCATGTCATCAAATTCTCTCAGTCTTATATAATTCCTCATCACCTTCTTACTCTTCCATAGAAATAAATGCATCAATAGAGAATAATGTCTACCAGACAGTAGATAGGTGACTTCCTTAAACTTCACTAGGTCCTCATGCAAGTGTTCAGCAATGTAAGTAGCATAATGCCAAAAAAATTTATGATACTTTTGTTGAATGTCAATTTCCAAAGTCATCAGGGCAATATCCATCTTAATATCATAATCTTTATGCAAAACTTGACATATTGCATAATAGGTATTCTTGAAGTAGTCTTCAAATTCAACAATCAAATGGTTCCACCTTAGAATCAATAAAAGGAACACCATTTTTCTTCAAGTCATGCCTCCAATGAATAGGAAACACACCCTTTTTGTATCAAATTTTATTCTTATCATACTCACTATACAACTTGCAAAAATTAATGGGTTTAGAGGCAGACAGATTCAATTGAAAAGCCTCCATTATCTGGCTCATAGAAATCTCCAGCATGGGAAAGAAACCAGGGAACCTTTTGATTATTCTATCATTTGGATCATAACACCTGGCCAATGCTAACATCAAATCTACCTCCACAAACACATTTGGGCACACCAACATGCTTAGCTCACATGCCCGTATATTGCAAGTAGGATGGTTGGCATCTCTTCATTTGAAAGCCTAGTAAAACAATTCCCAACTACTTTGTGGCACAAAAATATCACAATTCGAGAAGAAACATCCTAAAAATGAGTAGTCGGGATTCCCTCACTAGTATTTCTCTTCCCTACCTTCTTCTTTACTTTCTAATCTGGGTTCTGAGGGGGTTCCTCTATAAACGTAGGATGATCCTTCTTTATAGTCCTTTTTTTTTTGAGTGTACTTGCTTCATTAGGCTAGGGCTTGTCACTCTAAGGTTTGGGTTTGTTAATCCATTTTTGTGTGGGTTTCCTTTCAATTTTAGCTCTAGAACCACTAGGTTCCTCATTTTATTTTTCTATAGTAAAATTAGGGTTTTCAAGATACTAAGAAATCACCCTAAGCACCCTAAAATCATAGAATTCACAATAAAAGTGATAATTATATCCTTCTTACCTCAAACCTATGAGTAAAAACTTCAATTTACTCTCAACAGATGAACCTAAAAAATTTAAACACACAACCCTAGCCACTTATACCATTTCCCAAACTACCCAGTAAACGAACTAGTTTAGTGGCCAAGAGATTAACTTACCTAGGAGAAAATAGGTTATTCTTTGGAATTCTCTTTATTTGGAGTCTTGTTACTATCACTTCACCACTCAATGAATTTTTATGCCCATGTCGATTGCAATTGCAAAAGAAAGTACTAGACAATATTCTTAATACTCCAGAATTGAAGTGTATTCACCATTAATGGTTGATGGATTGTGTGCTTGAGAAAATTGACAAATAGTCATTCTAGTTTGAATCCTAACTGTTCATCTTCTGGATTTAAAACATAATCAATGATTCTCCCTTACCTTCACCCATACCTTTTACAACAATGCTTTAAAACAACGAGGAGGTCATGAGAACTTTCCACGTAGTCATCCACTAACACATAGTACATCACAAGCTCTATCACTTATCATAGAAAAGTGGTTGACATGCTTGCAAGTTTCAATGAGGGGATCTTCCTGGTGATGCCTCCAAATAACCCGAACAATTGTGTATCACTGTAATGAACCTGAAGTTGAAGATATCTTCGGCGATGAGAAAATGTAGCAATGGGATGAAATTCAGACACATGGCTATCATACCATTCACCTTTCATTCCCTTCCATCGCTTTTTATAGAAACTAGAAAAAGTTTTTAAATATTTCAGCGATGGCATGATAAAAAACACCACAATACTCATTGCTTTTTGCTGAAGTGAGACTGAAGGTTTGAATAACTTCAACAATAGGCGATGCTAAGGGAAACCATAGCCCATTGTGTGTCACTGAAATGAACCTGCCAACAAAGATAACTTCAGCAATGGACAATCACTTAACTGAAAGAGGATTTGCAAGTGCAAATAATATTTTTTTGAAAAGAGGGCATGCAAGGTTGACGAGACTTAGACCCTTAGGAATAAAACTCAAGACTTAAATATTTCACCATGAAATATTTGTGCATGACTTATGAAGTAGCAAGGGGATGGATAGAAAAATGGCAACCGACGAACCTAGACCAAGGGGACTGTAAAAACATGATTCAAATGGATTAAGTTGTAACTCAAATGAATGGTAACCAGGGTAAGACAAGTCAATGAAAAATAATAGAATTGACAAGGGTTAATATTCTAAGGGTTTCTAAGAGAGATCTTGATAAGAAAATCCCAAGACAATAATAGTAAGAAAAATTCCCAGTTTAGATACCTTATACTAGCCAAACTTTACAATTTTTTTAGATGGAACCAAAATTTTTAGGGGCTCCACAAGTGGCTCTAGTTGGGGATGTATGTTCTTCTAGAATAGATCAAGATTCCAAAATCTCAAGTGAAGAAAACCAAGCACAAAGAAACAAAAAACAAGGAGCTTACCAGGACAAGGAAAGCAAACATAACCAAAAGCAAACACACCAGACCTATATACACTAATTACAGGACTATACAACATACATGGAAAATAACATATTTCAAGAGAAATAGAGTTTCAAGAACTATCCATGTACTGGCACCTCTAGAATTTCACCTATCAAGGATTGCAATAAATATGAATCCTCTCCATGTGTATCTATAATCAAGTATGGGCCAAGCCACAGAGGATCAAATTTCTAGTGTTTTCCTTTGTCTTCCATCCTTGCATTCCACATTAAGACCATGCATCCAACTTCAAATTTTATTTCAATGGCCTTCTTATCATACAAGTGTTTGACTTGATTTTGCAGCTTCTCATTTATTTTATGGGCTTCTCTTCTAGTTTCATCAAGCTCAATTAGCTCCTTTGTCCTATGCTGCATCTCATCACATATGTCACTATCATACTCTTGAAAAAAAATTTACATCTTTAACAAGTTGTTATGAGGTATCCTTTCTTCTACCCCATATACAAGGTTAAATGGTGACTTCCCAATAACTTTTTTTATTATAGTCCTATCTTCCTACAATGCCAGTTGCAATTTTGAATCCCATGCTTTCTTATTCTTCTCAATCATCTATTTGATTATCTTCATCAAATTCTTGTTGCTAGATTCTACTTTTCCATTCCCTTGAGGATGATAGGGAGATGAATATGAAATACCTATACCATGATTATTGAAAAAATCACTTAACTCCTCAGATCTAAAACACATGGAATTTTCAGAAATTATCTTTTTTGGGACTCCAAACCTGCTCAATATGTTATTCATCAAAAAATCAATCACGACTTTTCTTGTTGCTTTCCTTGTGGGGATTTCTTCCACCCACTTTGTAAAATAATATGTTTCAACAAGTATCCAGGAGTGTCCCCCACTATATTTCATTCACATTTCTCTAATAAAATCAATGCCCCATTGTTGAAAAGGTGCTTGAACTGAAATTGGTCTAAGAGGAAAATTACTAGAGAATTTTAACTTACCAGTGAACCTCTGGCAAGCATCACACTTCTTAACAAATCTATGAGCGTATTTGAACAAAGTTGGCTACTAGAATCTCGCTCTCAGTATTTTATGAGCCATAATATTTTTCATATAACGTCCTCCACATGCTCCCTTGTGCATTTAATTTAAAAGGTCTTCTTCCTAGTCTCCATCCACGCATCTAAGAAACACACCCTCTAGGCTTCTCCACCAGAGTTGACCATTAATAGTGATTCATTTGATAGTCTTTAGCTTTAGAGTTCTTCACTCATTATTAGGCATGCCATTGGGGCATTGCATAGTCTGCAAGTATTCAAAAATTCATCTGTACCATCCACAAGTTTGCATGTCACATATGGGTAAAACATTTTCATGTTCAACCTGATTTATTTGATTCACTTCTAATTTGGTCTCAACCATCAACTTAGATAGACCTTGAACTCTTACGAATTTTTTAATTTGCACATGAATATTAAACTCTTGGACCCTTTTGATCCATCTACATCTTTGGTATGTGGTTTCCTGTTGAGTAAAAATATCTTTGACTATTGTACTTGGAACATATGCTACAATAGTTGCTCCCATAAGATATGTTCTAAAAATTTTTACAGCCTTGACCAATGCATATGCCTACTTCTCTCTGGAATCATATTTAAGCTCAACATCCTACAAAGACTTGCTAAAGAAAGAAATAGGCTACTCAAAGCCTTCATCATTCTTTTGTAATAATACTCCTGCCACAGTATGGAATGAAGCAAAAGTGAATAGTTGAAATGGTTTTGAATAATCAATGAATTTCAGAATAGGTTCTTCTTTGATGGCATCCTTTATGGCTTGAAATGCTTTGGTAGGCTCTTTTCTCCATGCTGGCTTTTCTCCTTTCTTCAACATGTTAGAGATAGGCCTAACAATTTCAACAAAGTTAGTGATAAATCTTCTTACAAACTTAATTTTCCTGAAGAAAGATTGGATTCCCTTCACATTTCAAGGCGATGGGATCTTGTCTATTGCTATCACACATTCAAGGTCAATCCTAACCCCATCTTTTGAGACAATATGCCCCAACAGCTTACCTTCATTGACCCCAAAAGTACATTTCTTAGGATTCAAATAAATCCCATATTCCAAAGCTCTAACAAATATCTTCTCCAAGTGTGAACAATGGTTTTCCTCCTTGTTATGTGCAGTAAAGCCATCCTGGTATATAGCTAGGAATAGATCAATAAAATTAGTAAATGCCACATCCATGGACATTTGAAATGTTGCACCAGCATTGATCATGCCAAATGGCATTCTCACATACACATAAGTTCCCCATGGTGTAGTGAATGTAGTTTTGTATTGTTTAGATTATTTCACCATGACCTGGTTGTAACCTAAGAACCCATCCATCATTGATAGCAACTCACATCATGTCACCTTTGTAACATAGCCTCTATATTAGGAAGTGGGTAATTGTCTTTCAAGGATGCTACATTGAGATTCCTAAAATCTACACAGTCTTAGGTCACCATTCCTTTTCCTAACTAGAACTAAGTTTGACACCCATGAAAAATTCCTTATCGGTTTAATAATTCCAACATCCCTTAACTTTGTGAGTTCCTCTTGCACTTTGGGTTGCACTATGGGATTTATTGGTCTTTGCTTCTATCTAAAATGTTTTACATCTAGTTTCAAAGGTATCTCATGCTGAAATAAATCCTCCCTATAGTATTTTAAGTCATCATATGACCAGGAAAACACATGTCTATACTTTCTTAATAGGGAAATCAACATGGTTCTAACATAAGGCTTCATCTTCTTTCCTATGTATACCTTCTTGGGAGAATTCTTAGTTCCCAAATTAATTTCTTCCAAATCTCCTTATGGGAAGATGTCTGCTTAACATTTGTTTTATTAGGGCCATCAAAGACCGTCTCCAATGTAGCTAGTCCTTTGGTTATCTTATTGGTTTTTAGCTGGATCACTTCATTCCCAACAGTGTTTCTTCACCATCTACTTCCACCACTAATGCACTAAAGTCCATCTCTTGGATTTCATATTGATCAATACAGTGCAAAAATATAAGAATATCGACATCATCAAATACTTGCTAGTTGTAAATATTATCAAGCACTAGAGGCTGAGTTTGCACCTCTATTTTTGAAATGCCATCAAAAGTGACATCTTCCAGTCTAATAGCAATGTTTGCTAACAAATATTCTCTTAAATTCTTTCCCCTTTCTATCCAATCAATATTTGAAAGCATCAAAAGCGTCAATGGTATCCCAAACAACATTCCTATACTACAGTCTTTTATTTTTGAAAAAAAAATTGGATCTAACTTGGGAAACCACTAGTTCAAAATCACCTAACACTTTTAACATCTTAATACCATGCTTTGAAGCTAATTTTAGACCAAGCAACAAAGCTTCGTATTTGGCCACATTGTTTGTGCTAGAAAATTTCAACAAGAAAGATTACTTGAATGTGTTACCTTGTGGGGAAACTATAATAACTCTTGCACCTGAGCCTTCCTTGGAAACATCCCCATCAAATTACATGGTCTAGAGAGAATCCTCTTGTGATACACCTTTGAATTCTCTATCAATTGGTGCAGGCTAAACTTCCTCTTCTTGTTGTAGTTCTTCCACTCTAAAATTATCTAAACCAGTATCTACAAAATGAATTCTCATTGGTTCCTCTAGTTCCTCAATCATGTGGCAAGCTCTTGATACTATGACAATTTTTACATCTTTGTCATCAATGGAAAAAGTTGCATATGATAGGTCACATTGTATACTTCCACCCATGGATGCACTCCATTGTCTTGATAGCAACATTCCATAATTTGGTGGGATACTAACAACTATGACACTCATGTACAATTCCTTCTCAGGGAATGTTGCAAACTTGTATGGGACTTTGTTGATCACTCCTATGACAGGTACTTCTCTCGTGTCCATAGTGTAACATTTTCCATAAGAACCATCAATCTTCAAACACATTTCCTCCATAATTTTTACTAGCATCACATTGTTTGAGGCCCCTAAATCAATTATGCATTTCTTTAAAAACTTCCCATCAATAATCAGACTAAAAAAAAATTGATTAACATGATGGGCATGTAGTAATTGTATCCCCCAAGTATATTTCAAGGTTTTCATTAATTACTCCTTGCATTTTGTTCTTCTTTTCTTGATTTTTTATCACTTTGGGTGGATCTACCACCAACTTGTCGCTAGACGTTGTAGCTACACCATTAATGAGGGAAACTTCCTTGGTTTTATGTTCATCAATCCTCATCATTTTCAAAAGTGGGACTATAACCTTGACTTGAGATAAAACTTTAAACATATCCACAAGAGTATACTTTGGTAATTCAAGAAATCCAACTTCCTTATCCATCATTTTATCAATTTGTTTTTCACTCCTTTCCAAACAATGCTCTTGCTCTTTAGCCTTTACAGTTGGGGAAACAACTTCATCATCTACCTTAGCTTTATCACCCTTTTTGACCCAATTTATGGCTCCTTTGTTCTCCTTTGGTTTTACCACATCTTTCTTGGTTTTGGTCTTGATATCTTTGTCATCTACCTTCTTTTCTTTAGTGATCATTCTGCCTATCTTACCTTGATTACCATTCACTACTTTTTTTCTCAAATGATAAGTACTCATTGCTCAATTGGTCAATGTAGTTGTCATATTTCCAATCTCTTCATTTGAGGGTCTTCTTAGAAAAATATTTTCTATTCAAGATTATAAACATGACAATCATTGTCTCCCTCTTCATCTAAGAAAACCTGTTGGTGATGTACATCTACTTCTTGTCTTTGTATATCAACATCAACTCTATAGGCTCATCATCAAAATAATAATCATCACAGGAAAAATATGATGTATTCATTAGTGCATTTACTATTTTATCATGATCTTGAGGAGAATCAAAATTTCCTTGATCATCTTGGGACTCTTTCAGAGATCTTGCTACATGAAATTGTTCTAGTGAATGAGGTAACTAACATACCATACACCATGGTAAATCTTCAATAATGTTTGTAGAGCATTTTTTTAATGGTTCAGGTGTATCTTGTGCTTGAACATTTCTTTGGTTGTTGTGAACTAGCTTTCCATTATTCCAATTAGAGCGGTAAGGGTAATATCGTAGCCTTGGTGGCCTTTCATTTCTTTGAAAATAAGGTTTATCATTATTTGCTACCTTTTGCAACAAACTAATCACTTGATCCAATTTTTCCTCATGGACTACAACTTTACCGGCTTTCTCATTTTGAACTCTAGGATTATTTAAAGGTCTATGGTCATCTCTTTTCCCTACTTTTTGAGATGCTCTCCTATTGTTCTCTATATAAATTTCCATCTTATAAGCTTCTTTCAGATTCTATGGATTTTTGTCTCTGAATAGGTAGCACATCTTTGAGTCATAGGCATTACAATATACCAATAGGCATTCATTTTCATTAGCCCTTAAATAAGCAAGGACTCTGTTCATAGCCTTCTGGAACCTTGCATTAAACTCAGTCACCATTTCATTGTGTCCCTTGGTGATATTGTTAAAATAATTTAGCCTAAACCTAGGATCAGTTTGGTCTCAATATTGCTCTCTAAAAATTCTATAGAAATCATCTTTTGAATCAATGCTTGCACCAGGCAAGCTCCTGTACCAATCTCTAGCATCTTCAGTCAATGACTACATAAAATATTTCATTGCAACATCATCATCCCAAATCTCAAAATCCTCAACAAAACTCTGAAAGGCTTTCAAATGATCTTCACCACAATGAGCATTATTTCCAATAAACTTAGGCAAATGTTTTTCTTGATTTATTAGGCACAAGATTTGGATACCCTGGGATTGTATCAAAAGATAATTTCCTATATCTTCCAATATGAAATAGTCTTATTCCAAAGGGTCCCTCTTGTTCATCCTCATTGTCATGATCCCTCCACCTATCATAATTATTTTTAGGCCTTCTTGGTTGAGAATCATGTTGATCATTCTGATGGGTTTTCCTAGCCTTATTCTCTAGTTTTGGAGATAAAGTGGTATGCTTTGTATTGGATGAAAGGTTAACATTCACATGAGGATTTGAGGATGATGCACAAGGCTGAAGGGTTTGGGTTTTAGGAATAGTAGCTTTTATGGTTGATTCTAAGAAACCTGGTTTCTTCTTCATCTATGTATTCACAACTAACAATTCCATCTCTTGTACCTTTCTTTGGATCTCCTCATTTTCTTTTATCAACTTATCAACTAATGAAATAGAATCATTATGTGTTGTGTCCCTCTTAGAGGAACCTCCCTCATTTATCTTTACACCCCCAAGTGATTTCTTTCCCTTAACATCAATTTGGGAAGCAACATTTGTACCACTAGGGATAGGGTTAACTACAAGAGAAGCTTTCATAGCAAGATCAGTCCATGAATTCACATAAGCATTATCAGTTGAGGGAACTACAAGATCCTTTGTCAAAATTTCCTTAACTGTAGCACTAGTTGTTTGGGTATATTGAGTTGCTAACCTTTCTAGTTCCTCCATTTGCTTAGCTTTTCTTTGTTAGAAACCAAGATCAGATTTGCAAACCAGAATAGACCTTCCATAGAAGAGAAAATCAAAAAAAGCACAGAGGTTGCAAAAGAATGTGCAACATAATATTATTCGAGAATTCAATAATTACATGATAATGATTTGCTTTATAAAAGCAAAGATGCATAACCCTAATCTTATCTTGAGCAACAAGATAGCTCAACAAGATAAGGATAAGAACTAATTAACCTAGGAATTAAATAATTACCTAAGTAAACTTATGTAAAGTGTAATTAAATATTAATTACACCAACACACCCCCATAAGTGCAACATAGGGAGAACTAAAATATTATGCAAAGATGAGTCTTGGAAACAAGGCCTAATTAGGTACTCATTTACAAATGCAAAGATGAGGTAGAGAAGGAAAACCCAGTGGGACAAAACCCCCCTACAATGAGATGACTACTGCAAAGAAGCACTAGAAGAACATTGTGGAGTAACACTAGAACCACAATCTGAAAAGCAAGGAAAGATACTTTTGTCTACAACTGAAACCAAAAATGGAATCATGATAATGTGATAGTAGACCCGATGCCACGAAACACTTGAAAACTCACAAACTGGAACAACCCTGGAATCTATGAAGCAACAATAGATGAGATGATGACATAATCTAGAAGCCGTGTAACTTGATGTCGATGCCAAACTATGATTGAAACTCTTCCATGGGAAGGAGTACCAAAAATAGACTCTGGAACATTAACCATAAAAACATGGCCCTCAAATTGAGAAGAATCTGAACCAATGAGGATCAAGAAACATAATATCTCAACTAAAGTGTGAATCAATGAATCCGATATGTGTCAAGCTAAAGCATAAAAGTGGCCAAAAGAAACTAAGAGACTAGATAACCCATACGAGTTGCCATCAAAACAAGATGAAAATGGAGATCAAAGTGCATGCACACTCTAATCAGATTATTATGCAAGAAATCCCCCTGAATGGAACTTTATCATAGTTCCTTATTACAATACCCAATGACTGCATAAGGAGATAATGGAAAACTACAGAAACATGAGTGAAAATGCAAACCTAGAGCAAGAAACAAAAATGAATGCGTGCAAAAAATAAGTTACACATTTTCTGTAAATGACCTCAGGTCTACATAGAGGTCGACACCAGCTTTCCGATGCCATAAAAATATCAAAAAATGGATAAGCAAGTGAAAAGATGTGTCCCGGAGTGAAAATGGCAACATCTGACTTCCGAGGCTAAAAAAAGCATCAAAAAAGAAAAACCAGAAAATCATTATTGAGAATAATGTTTTACAAATAATACAAAAGCCTTCAAAAAGGAAATGATGCAATAAAGTAGGAAAAAGGAATCAAACTAGAAAAATCAAAAAAAAAAAATATTTGCACCACTGGATCCGTCGTCGAATCAGCTTTTCAGAAATATCTCGTTTTCAAAAAACTGACTCCGTTTGCAAAAGTTATGCCAAAATGAAAAAAAGGCCTATTTTAGGACCTTTCAGCACTAAGTAGGGTCAAAATTTCAGCCCTTTTCCTCTCGGCCCTTGGTGTAGCATGTGACCGGCCACTACAAAAAAAAAATCTGGTGGCTGAGCGACAAAGCCCCTAGTTCCTAATAGAACCACCGGCTGGGCTGGCGAGGGGCCAAGGGTGGACGCTAGCTCCTAGTGGCCAACATGACCTACTGTGGGGGTTGTAAGCCCTTGGGGGCTACAGATGGTGGAGCGGTGGCTGGTGGCGATGGAAACAGAGCGGTGTGTGGGAGGCCGGCCGGTGGCCGCCAGGCTAAGTGCTAGTGGCACTCACCTTTAGAATGGGCAGCATAAAAAATTTTAATATTTTTTGATATTTTTTTGATATTTTTTTAAATTTTTGAATTTTATACCTCGATCTGCATGTTGGGGAGGCCGTACAACCTCTCTAGCTAATTTTTTTTCCTTTATTTCAACTTTCGCCTAAATCAATGAAACAAAAGGCATTTCTAGGGTTTTTGGACACTATGATTGCGATGGCAATGTCCATTCAAGCCCAAAGTGCTCTGAAAATTTGGATACCCCCAGATCCTCAGAAAATCAATCTAACTTGAAACCCTTGCATAGAAAAATATGCTGTGAGAGAATATCTTCAGATCACAAACAAGCAGCAACAGGTCTGGAGCTCTGATACCATGTTAGAAACCAAGATTAGATTTGCAAACTAGAATAGACCTTCCACAGAAGAGAAAATCAGAAAAAACACAAAGGTTGCAAAAGAATGTGCAACATAATATTATTCAAGAATTCAATAATTACATGATAATGATTTGCTTTATAAAAGAAAAAATGCATAACCCTAATCTTATCTTGAGCAACAAGATAGTTCAACAAGATAAGGATAAGAACTAATTAACCTAGGAATTAAATAATTACCTAAGTAAACTTATGTAAAGTGTAATTAAATATTAATTACACCAACATTCTTTGTGGCATGTCTCTCTCAATCATGGTTTCCCTTATCCATTTTTCTTTATCTCCATCCCTCTTTCTCCTATTTTCATCTAATATCAATGCTCTTCTTCTCAATTGTTGAACATCATTAAAAAATTCATCTTGTTCTGGTAAAGTGGTATCAACATCAGTTGTCACTACAATTTTAGCATGGCTAGGAGTATTTTCATAGAGATACCCATCAAATCCAATCAATAGATCTTGAGGAAGAGAATGTTGGAAACACAATGGAAGACAACTAAGAGGGGGGGTGAATCAATTGTCACAAAATTTCAAACTTATTAAACTTATTAATTCTTATTCTCAGATCTAATCAATGGCAATAAAAACATGAATCAACAACACATTAGAAACACATATAACACCAAGAATTTTTACGTGGAAACCCTATTAGGAAAAAAACCACAGTGGAGGTCAGTCCACAAGATTATACCCTGTAAAAAGTATAAGAAGAACAAATGGGGAATGCACATGAATTCAGGTGCACTACCTAGAGCTCACTACTCAATTACAAAGGAAGACACACTATCTTATAGAAATATTTGGATTACAACCATCTAGATTTTGAACTGAGAAAATAGCATTGGCTAATGCCTGACTACTATTCCATTTAAGCACATGAACACTTCTTCACTCTTCTTCACTCTTCTTCACTCTTCTTCACTCTTCTTCACTCTTCATCACTCTTCTTCACACTCTACTCTACCTTTGAATGATTAGAACATTATTCACACATACACACACACTCGACATCTACTGACATACTCCAATTCAAATAAAAAATCACTATTATATATATGCAACAATAAATTTCATTGTAACAAGTCAGCCACAAAGAAATAATGAAATAAATACAAACAGTCAGGCCAAAACAATAGATAATTTTGAATGTGAATCAACCAAGGTTAGTCACAACTTAGTGAGGACCTGAAACAACATCTCCAACATGAAAACACTTCAATTAATTTATCTTCGAAGATCCACAACATGCTTCAACACCATGTCATCCAGGAACATGAAAAACATGAACATGCAAGAGAAAATATTGTATCATGAGAACAACAATCAATGCAAACAAGCAACAAAGATAGGGAACTAACTAGAAATATCCACCAGCATCATGAATCACTAGAGAAGCATACACAACAATTGAACTAACTAAAATCATATAATATTCAATCAGGAACACCAAGTGAAGCGACAAAAAAACTGGCAGAATGAAAATCTTCATAACTTGATCAAATCTTCATGTGGATCTCTGAAACTCAACGTGGATAAAATATACATACTCAAAAAGAAACCCTTTTAGTTCACATTCTCTGAACATCAGTGTACAAAACTCACTAACAGACAAAACTTCACTTCACCACTAACAACCTACAACTCATTCCATTACAATTTTCTCAATATCCTCGACATATATAGCTTCAAATTCACTAATGCAAATAGTGTTGAAATCAATGACAACAACATTTCAGTAAAACAACCACAACATCCAACAATCTCCCCTTTTGGCATTGATGGGAACACATGATGTGAAAAACACCATCAATGCAACTAACTTTTCTTCTTATGTTTTCACTCATTTTCTCCTCAACATGAATCTTCTCATCACAAGGATCTTCTCCCTAGATAATCAACAGTTTTTCACATTACTCTTCTCCCCCTTTGACATCAATGTCAAAGATATATTTTCTCCACACAAGCTTTGAACCACATATCTAAACTTCTGAACATCTGACTACTCCCCCTAAGTAGCACCCACCATAACATCAATCCAAAATAGGATATGAATATGAAAATCATGGATTGATGCAAAGAAATGCATCTTTAGTTTTTACTAGGAGGGGTAATCACCCCTAACTTCCCTCTAAGATACTCAAAAGTATCCTTAGGCAATGTCTTTGTAAAGATATCTACAATCTGCTCCTTAGTAGGCACATACTCCAATCTGACTTCCTTTTAATTTACCTCCTCTCTCGAAAAGTGAAACTTGATAGATATATGCTTGGTCTTTGAATGCAACACCAGATTCTTAGAAATGTTAATAGCACTTGAATTATCACAAAATATAGCAATAGGCTCATTATACACAACTATGATATCCTTCAACATCTGCTTCATCCATAATACTTGTGTACAATTGCTAGCAGCAATAATGTATTCGGCCTCTGCAGTAGATAAGGAAATTTCATTATGCTTCTTACTCAACCATTAAATTATCTTCTTTCCCAAGAAAAATTCTCCACCACTAGTATTTTTTTTTCATCCACATCTCCTTCCCAATTAGATTCAATAAAGTCACTAAAAGTAATATCATAATCTTTAGCATACCATATAGACCAAAATCAACTATCCCTTTCAAGTATCTAAAAATTATTTTCACAGCAGTCACATGAGATTCCTTTGGATCGGCTTGAAATCTAGCAACAATACATACAACATTCATAATTCTAGGCCTAGTTTGAGTCAAATACAACAATCCACCAATCATTGATCTATATCTAGTTTGATTTTCCTTTGGAGAATCATCATCTATTTTCAGCTTGCATCCAGTCACAATAGGTGTGCCCAACTAGCTTTGAATCTTCCATATCAAATTTCTTCAACAAATCCTTCACATACTTGGACTAAGATATAAAGATTCCTTTATCTAATTGAGTAATTTTCAATCCCAAAAATAATTTCATCTCTCCAATCATGGACATCTCAAATTCACTCTGCATCTCATTAGCAAACTTCATGCACAAACTATAATCTCCTCCAAAAATGATATCATCAACAAAAACTTCCACAATCAGATCTTTATCATCATTCTTGAAATACAAATTACTATCAACAATACCTTTGCTTAATCCAAGTTTCAACAAATACTTGTCCAATCTAGCATGCCATGCTCTAGGGGCTTGCTTGAGTCCATACAATGCTTTCTTTAACCAACAAACCATATCTCCTTGATCAGTCAACTAAAATCCATCAGGTTTCTCAACATATACCTCTTCTTCCAATTCGCCATTTAGAAAAGAATACTTGACATCCATCTGATAAACCTTGTAATTTTTATAAGTAGCATAAGCAAGAAACAGTCTTGCAGCTTCAATTCTAGCAACAAGGGAAAAGTCTCTTCAAAATCAATTCCTTCAATTTTAATATTATCCCTTACAAACTATTCTTGCTTTGTTTCTAACCACTTCACCTTGCTCATTCAATTTGTTTCTAAAGACCCATTTAGTTCCAACTGCATGTTCATCTTTGCATGCTTCATTCACACTAGTAGGCCCAGTCTTTGAAATCAAACAATATTCTTCTGCAATTCTTCTCCTAGTCTATACACCTTTATTCTTATCACCCATAATTTGATCTTCTGAATGATTCAATCTTACATACCTTAGAGTCTTCTTTGAATGTTCTTAAATTTCAGTCTCTTCTGATCTCTCTTCTTCTCTTTCACCAATTTCTTCTTCCTCTTGATCTTCTTGATTCACCGGATTGATTTGCACTTGATTTTTAGTCTAAAATTGCTTTCCTTTGTTTGTAATATCATTCTAATCATCAGAATCATATCCATAGGTTTTGGATGGTATAGCAATGTCTTCATCAACCTTAACATTTGTACTTTCAATCATTTTCTTTAATCTCTTAATGTAACTCCGATAGGCCTTGCATTTAGTAGAATAACCTAAAAATATTCCTTCATCACTCCTAGCATCAAACTTTCCTATATCTTCATCTCTTCTCATATAGCATCTACTCCTAAAGATTTTGAAATATCTAACAATAGGCTTATGACCAGTCCATAGCTCAAAAGGGGTCTTACTAGTATCACCTTTTATTTGTACCCGGTTGAGGATGTAAATAGTAGTACTCATAGCTTCTCTGTAGTAAATATGAGGAATGTTTCCTTCAAGCATCATAGTTCTAGCAACATCTTGAACTATTCAATTCTTTCTTTCCACAACTCCATTTTTTTGAGGGGTTTGTTGTATAGATAATTGTCTCTTTATTCCATGTTGTTCACAAAAAGAATTAAATTCACTAGAAGTGAATTCACCACCTCTATTTTATCTCAAACATTTAATCTTCAAACCAGTCTCTATCTCAACCATAGCTTTAAATATTTTGAACTTCTCCAGTGCTTTATATTTCTCCCTTAAGAAAGTATCCCACATCATTCTTGAATAATCATCAATAAGCAACATGAAATAGTTGTAACCTTGTAAACTTTTGATTCTAGAGGGACCACACAAATCGGTATGCACAAGCTCCAATAATTCTTTTGAACAATATTGTTTTCTCCAAAATGAAATTCTAGTTTGCTTTCCCAACTGACATTCCTTACATATGGCATTAGTAGGTTTTACCAACTTGGGTAGATCTATCATAGCCTTAGTAGAACTTATCCTGATAATGTTATCAAAGTTAACATGATACATTCTCCTATGCCACAACTAACTTTCATCAACTTGAGAAATCAAACAAATTTTACTAGCAACACTCAGATGAAAGGTATTACCTCTTTTTTTTGTGCCTGATGCAATCACATTTCTAGAACATTCCAATATTCTACACTTTCCATCTGTGAACTGAAGATTGTAACCTATATCAACCATATGTTGAACACTTAAAAGATTATGCTTCAGAACTTCCACATACAGGACATGATCAATATTATTCTTACCATCAAGAGAAATGCAACCTCTTCCATGGATCACACTAGTTGTATTATCACCAAATCTCACAACACCACCATCATACTTTTCCAAGCTCACAAACTTACTTTTATCTCCTGTCATCTAATGTGAACATCCACTATCAATTACCCATTCATATTTTTCTTCAACTTGAGCAGCTAGGGATTTGTTCATATTTGAACTAGTAGATTCAGTAGACACAGGATCATTTTCCTTGCTAGCAATAAACACCCATTTATCTTCACCTTTATCAGACTCATCATCTGCCACACCTTCATCAATAGCATAGTAACACTTCTTTTTAAATTTAGGATTGTTATGTCTTGGTTTAGAAACGCTTTCTGGACACCTTGATGCAAAATGACCTATCTTATTGCAAGAAAAACATTTAATAGGAAACTTCCCTTTATACTTACCTTCACCTCTGGATTCTCTTTTCACAATCAATGCTTCAAGCTCATTTAGATCTCTTTCTTCTTCTTCAAGTTGTCTCATTTCTTCTTCATACTTGAATTTCTTTCTAGATGAACTCTCACCCAGATCATATCTTTGTTTATCTCTTCTAGATGTAGTAGCCTTACACGTAGATTCAACCTTAAGAAGTGCATAACCAAATTCACTCAACTCAAAAGAAGTCAACTTACCAATCAACATATCTCGAGTAACATTAGTCATAGTCTGAAGCTCTTCAATAGCAGTAGTAGGACCATTTTGTGGAATAACATCTCTAATCTCAGTAGAAGTAGTAGAAGGATCTAAGCACTTTAGAAACAATCTCTTATTCATCCAACTATCCACCAACACATCTAATACCACACACAAGTTCATTCACTCTTTGCATGAAAGTAGTAACATTTTCATCATCACACATTCTCAACATTTCATATTTCCCTTTCAAACTCTGCAACTTAGCAATCTTCACATTAGCATCACCTTCATACAAAGTTTCCAACTTTTTCCAAATCTCATAAGCAGTCTTCAAATCCATAACATTAGTCATCTTAGTATTAGTCAAGGCTCTCAACAATGCTTCCTTAGCCCTGATATTGTACTCAACATCTCTAATCTCAGTAGAAGTAGTAGGACCATTTTGTGGAATAACATACCTATTACATGTAATGCTCTAGTAGGGTTCACCAATGCATCTAAGATGGCACTGCATTCTAGTCTTCCATAAAGAATAATTTGTTCCATCAAATCTCAGACTATCCTTCTTGTATGTCACCATCCCAAATCATCATAAGTTGTTAAACTTCTTGCAAGGAACTTAGCTCTGATACCAATTGTTGGAAACACAAGGGCAGACAACTAAGAGGGGGGTATGAATTAGTTGTCATAGAATTTCAAACTTATTAAACTTATTAATTCTTATTCTTAGATTTGATCAACGACAATGAAAGCAATGAATCAACAACACATCAGAACACACATAACACCAATATTTTTCATGTGGAAACCCTATTAGGGGAATAACCATGGTGGAGGTCAGTCAACAAGGTTATACCATGTTAAAAGTATAAGAAGAATAAATGGGGATTGTACATGCATTCAGGTGCACTTCCTAGAGCTCACTGCTCAATTACAAAAGAAGACACAATTTTATAGAAAGATTTATATTACAACCATCCAAATTTTGAACTAAGAAAATAACATATGCTAATGCCTAATTACAGTTCCAGTTAAGCACATGAACACTTCTTCACTATTCTTCACTCTACTTAACACTCTGCTCTACCTTTTAATGATTAGAACATTATTCACACATACACACACACTCAACATCTACTAGAATACTCCAATTCAAATAAATAATTTCTCTTATATATCTACAACAAGAAATTTCATTGCTACAAGTCAGCCACAAAGAAATAATGAAATAAGTACAAACAATCGGCCCAAAACAATAGATAATTTTCAATGTGAATCAACCAAGGTTAGTCATAACTTAGTGAGAACCCAAAACATCTCCAACATGAAAAAACTTCAATTAATTTCTCCTTGAAGACCCACAACACGCTTCAACACCAGATCGGCTAGGAACATGAAAAACATGAACACACAAGAGAAAATCTCATATCACAAGCACAATGATCAATTGGATGAGAAACAAAGATAGATCATGAACTAGAAACATCCACCAACATCATGAATCACTAGAGAAGCATCCTCAACAACTGAACTAACTAAAATCACATAATCTGCAATCAGGAACACCAACTAAAGCGACAGAAAAATTGTTAGAATGAAACTATTCATAACTCAATAAAATCTTCACGTGGATCTTTGAAACTCAACGTAGATAGACTATACATACTCAAAAAGAAACCCTTTAGTCTACAACCTCTAAACATCAATGTATGGAACTCACCGACAGACAAAACTTCACTTCACCACTGAAAACCTACAACTCATTCCATTACAATTTTCTTAATATCCTCGACGTGTCCAACTTCAAATGCACTAATGCTAATAGTGTTGACATCAATGACAACCACAAAATCCTATAGACATGTAAAATATACTGATTAACATTGTGCACTTGATCCTGACCTACTAACATCATTTCTTCCTAAATCATCCATTGGTCTAACCATTTAATCAAATCTCCTTATCTGATTAAATTCATCAACTTTCATCCCTTAATTAAATAAATCATTTTTTCTAATTAAGTAACTCTCTCTTGTTAATTAAATCAATCCAATATGATCTAATTATCCCTATTTAATTAAATAATTAATTTTATTTGATTAAATCTCTAAAGTCTATCCATTAAATTAAATAAATTAAAACCTTATTTAATTTGATCTAATATCATCTCTTTTAATTAAATAAATCAAAATCCTTATTTAATTAATCTCTTATCATATTCCTCTCTTATTTGATTTAAATAAATCCATAAATTTGAGTCAAATAGGTCACATCATCTAATCTCTCATTAAATTAATTAACCCTTGATTAATTTAATCTCGAATCTCATGTTCCATCCTCTAGATTTTTGCAAGTTGCACATGAAAATAGATTTAATTCATTTATTAAATCCCTATTTTCCTCACAAGGCATCTTTGGAATATTCTCCAAATTTGAATTCAAAATTCCAAGTCAACATGTACATCCAACAAGGCAATAACTTCATGTTACATGTCATTTGCCTTGAGCCAAGTGGCATTTATTGCATTATCCCTTCCCTCTTACAAGTCATTTTAACAAATTTGAAATTAAAAAATAAGAATTTATTGGTACAATCCTCAAAACTTGCACATCCTCCATCCACTCATAGATTGACAAGTGGGATCATGCCATTGGATGAATGTTAGTCCCACATTGCTTAAATTTGGACATTCATCCATCTTGGCATTATATAAATAAAGAGATCATATCCTCATTTGATCATCCACAAATTATGCAAAGTTATTAAGATAAAATATTTAACCATTTCCATCCATCACCATTGAGTTCTTAGCTAGGTTTTTGCAGATTTTGGCTTGGAGCTCTCATTCTTCATCAACAAAAGTGAATCAACCATCTTCAACATATCAAGCTTGCATCTTAAGAATTGGGAAAGGGCCAATTTTCACATCAAATTGGCACCAATTCCCCCATGGGATCATGAGTTTGCACAATTAAATTAGGATTCAATCTATTTTGTTGTTTTTATTGTGTTCTTCATTGATTTGTTTCCTAATTTGAAGTTTGCAAATTTATTTCATGGGGAATCCTTATTCATGCTTGCAATATCTAACTTAAGGTGTTTATTCTCCTTTTTTTGTAGGTACTAGGATTGGGGTTCACATATTTGGTGCTAGAAGGAGGGCTAGTTATCATTCTTTATCACTTTTCTCACAAATTTCTGCATTTTTGTTCATACATAGAAAAATTCCAATGTTGAGAGCTCAGTGTCACTATTTTGGCACCACTGACTCTTCAGTGTTGCTATATAGCACTGTGGTAAACTCAAAGTGCGACATTGGACTCGTCCTGCCAAAAAAATTGAATTATAAACTCTATTGCTTGACTGGTAGACTTGCAAGAACTTAAAAAAAAATAAACTGTGATGCAGTTGAGCTCATTGTCCCAACACAGAGCGACACTGACTGGTAAGTGACACTGTGAGGGCACCACTAAGAAATCAAACTCTAACATAGTCACGAGTTGCGCCACTAGCGGGGAGTAAAAAGTGGACATAAAATTTTAGCACGTGCTTTTTGATTAATAATTAATTTGTCTTCTGTTCTTTACTTTTTAATCTCTGTATTTTCCAGAATCTGACTGATTTTCTCCCTTGTAGGTTGGAAATCGAAAATGAAGAAAGGAGAAGCAAGCGGAGGATGTTTCATCAAATAAAGTTTTTTTAAACACTTTAGTGTTTGCTTAACAGTTTTTAAGAAATTGTTATCACTTCTTTCTTAAGACACTAATTTCATTCAGGTTTCAAAAGAATCTTTCCATTTCTTGTAAAAGGCTAAAATGAACATTAGGATCACAACATACTAGAGTTTGTTTATTTGGTTAACAAATTGAACAAAATATCTCTCACTTGTCTTTTGGTGCTTAAAAAGAACTCACATTTTGCTTTGTGGATTTAAAAAGAACAAGTGCAATTTTGTTTTCGTGAAAGGCTTACTTAAACTAAATTCATTAAAAAAGGACATATGCGCTTCTCTCGCGCTTTATAGAGATCTTGAGAATCAAAAGTCCTTTTTCATGACTTTAGGGTGAGAAAAAGCAATCACCTCCACACTTCAATTTGGGTTTTAAAACTGAACAAAATCTTGTGCAAGTGTGAGTGGGGGCATTATTGCATATATTCTCTCTCTTTGTTGCCAACAAAGATTGATCGAGTTACGAATATTGTTTTCACTGGCTTTTGTTTATCCTAGAGGGCCTACCATGGGGAGAAAATACTCACCCAAGGGAATGACTCAACCGGTAACACTCTAAAGCCAAGAGTATTTCCAACCGGGATATAAATGTGGGTATTGGAGTAAATACCAATATCATGCGGTTGATTCTGACAAGATGGATCCGAAAGGGGACTCTTGCTATATGGGTCAATATCCATGAACGAAAAGTCCTTATTAAAACCCATGTGCTAGAATTTCCCAAAATACTTTAATATATTTGTTGTTGCAAGAAGGGTCATTCTGAAGCCACCCCACACTTTTACCGTCTTTTAGTAGAAATGGAAAGCATGCCATGGGAGTTTCATGGGTGTTGATGTTTGGCTACCCCATATAAGTGAGTGTTGTGGAGTGGAGCCAGTGGGGTCAAGCATCTAACCATTCGCTAAAGATAAGCATAGCTGGACTTGTCCAAGTGGGAATCCAACAAATATCATCTTTCACATCCATAGGGTTGTACTTATTCTTGGGTTACAAAATGCATTGCTTGATCGAAAAAATCTTGAAAACAAACACTTAACATCATCATCCAAATTTCAAACCCTTTTGGAGACAAATACAATTGAATCAATGCATATGTTATTGCTTTCCTGTGGGATTTACATCCTTAGAGGTTTCTAAACATTGGATCACATCTCGATTTGTCTACTTAAGTAAACAATAGGTAAACCCTTGCCTTGAGTTCATCAAATTTTCACATAACATATCTTGTGGGGTTTGAGGAAATTAAGACATTGGACATGTTAGTTTGAAAACATAATCAAAGAAAGTGTTTTTGGTAAAATAAAGCCATTAAGCAAAGCTAAGAAAAATGAACTTTCATGTATGTTGAAGACTCATGATTCTCAAAAAGTCCAAAACAAAGGTCATTGGTTCAAAATCCAAAAATGTATGTTCAAGTGGAATCACTTCTTGGTTACAAAGGTCTATAGAAGCATTGTATGCTCTTCAATACCTAGGTCTAGGAAAACAAATTGTCTTGTTTTAGGTATATCTTAGGATCAAAAGAAAATCAAAATCTTTTCATCCATCCTCAAAACATCAAAACAAAATCATCTCACTATCACCTTTTGGAAAATATTGAAAACATCCTTAAATGCTAGGCTTTTTGGAAAAATAAAAAATCATCTAATCCTTGAGATGAAATCCTTGAAAAATTTATCAAAATCATCTTTTGCTAGGTATGTGTAGATGCATCCTTTTGCATATGCTTAGTCAAAGTCATAAAAATTGTCTTGTTTAGCTTGGTATACGTAGATGCATCCTTCTTCGTATGCTTGGATAAACTATCATCTTGTTTGAATAGGTGTGGGTAGATGCATCCTTCTCCCTACACATATTCCAATTATCATCCTTTGAATGAATCTACCCTTTATATAATCATCCAACATCTTAGGGTCTTTTTGTTCAAAATAAAAAACAATCAAAACCAATCAAAATCAAGGACAACCCCAAAAGGAAAATCAAAAATAGAAAATCTGAAACATAGCCAAAAGTCCCAAAAAGCCTAGCATCTCCCATCAAGATTTATCAAAAGACCATAACATTCACATAATCCATCCCTTACATCATCACCGTATCACCTCTTGATCCTTAAGATATCCAAAAAATTTCTACTTTGGACATAAACTAAAGATCAATCCAAAGAATCAAGAGATTCATCTCTCCTATTCTTGAAAATTGATACTGATTTTATGGTTCAAACTAGATCTCAATACAAGAAGAGAATGGAAGCCAACAAAGAAACACCTGCTTCAAGTGATCTTAGCCAAACAAATGTTGAAATGAATCTTGCTGAATCAAGAAATCCTTTGATCATCTCATCATCACAAAATCCCCAAGAGGAAACCTAAGGAGAGGATCTTACCTTTGGGATGTCTCATGAAGAAATAACTGAAATCCTCCAAAATCCGGACAACCATAGAATCATCAACATCAAGATGAGGCTTAACCCTTCATTATACATGCTTGAATTAGAAAAACAAGAGGCCAAACTACCTTCAGATTTTGACGTGAGTACCATAGTGGAGACATCTTTTCCTCCAATATCATCCACCATTCCCATTTCATCTACACCTCCATCCCAAAACATCACCCAAAAAATTCCACAAATCATGACATCTTTTGCTCCAACCCAACCAAATGTTAATAAGGGAAATTCCTTTCTTAATGCATTCAAGCACACCCCCTTGTTAATAATAAAAAATTGGATGCAAATACCACCTTGGAACAAAAAATACTTGAAAACCCATTACATAAGAATGTTCCTCTCACTTTCCATCATGATTCATCATCACCATTTTTCCGTGCAACGCCTCAAACTCCTCTCCTCACAATTCGCAAAAGGAAGGAGACATGTTCGGACCAAGGGGAATCTTTGACACCACAACATTCTTGGAAGAACTTGAAACCCTCACATTTTCACCTCTTCCACCATTTCCATCATCATCCACATCAATCCTTGGTTTAGGGCTTCCCCCTCTACCAACCATCAATCAAACCAATCAAAACATTATGAAAACTACTCAAAACTTGTTGTTGATATTGCAACAACAGATGAAAAATGCACAAGCAATTGCAACATCATTAAACACCCCCTAACATCGCAAAGCATGGTCTCTCAAGGGCCAACCACATCAACACCGCCATCCATCACTCAAAATAACAACACGACATCACCAATCACCACCTTCACCAATGCTATTCCAAATCCACCACCACCCCCACTACCACCAACTCCCACCACATCAAGCCAATACAACGTGACATTACATGTTTCTTTTCAAAAAGGATTCCAACAAGTGAAAAAAAAAATCCACACAACTAGCTGCTTAGCAGGCCACTCAAGCTGCTCAAGCTTCCCAAGCAGCATAAGCCGCATTACAAGCACAACAAGCCCAAGCGTTATTGCAACAACAACATCAAAAAGTTGCTCAAGCTGCGCAAGCCACTCAAGTAGCCAAAGCCACATTGCAAGCACCAACTATATTACAACAAGTGACACAAGCACAAGCAGCACAAGCACAAGCTCAAGCTTAGGAAAATGCCCAATATTAAGCACAACAGGCACAAGCACAAGTACAACTTCTTGCACAAAGACAAGCAATGCAATTGCAAGCATATCAGCAAGAAATAAAGCAATATCAAGAGCAAGAAGAAGTAGCCCATTTGGCATCCCAACAAGTGTTTTTGGAACAACAACAAGCATAACAACAAGTGTTGTTTGAATAGCAATAGGCACACCAAAAAGCACAAATCTTAGCGCAACAACAACAAGATCAACAACAAGCGTTGTTCATACAACAACAGGTGGAAGCCTACCTAGCTAGGTAGAACATATAGATACCATCAAACAACACACCAACCAACCCACCCATTCAACCCACAATCAAAACACCCCAAAACACTTTCATCCCACCCCTTGATCCACAAAATGATATAACACAAATCAGGTTGCTCTCGCAACAAGTGCTTGACCTTCAATTAGGACGAACAACAAAAACACCAAGCAACTTGTGTTCCTATCCATTTGATAGGAGCCTAGTAATGAAACCATTCCCTAAGGGATTTGAGATCCCCAAATTTGACAAATATCGAGGGATGGGAAACCCTAAAGACCACATTAGGGAATTCTAGGTACATTGCATGGAAGTCACATATGACAATACTTATCTGATGCAACTATTCCCTAGAAGTTTGGCAAGCCACGCTATGGAATGGTTCTCTCGCTTACCTTCAGGCATTAGAACATTCCAAGAAATTATGGACGCATTCATTAAAAATTATGCATGCAACATTGCAATAGATGTTAGTCTAGAAGAACTCTCAGCTCTAAAAAAAGGAAAGGGTGAATCATTCGCCTCATTCCTACAACGATGGCAATCCAAGGCCAATCAAAGCAAGTGGACCATGCCAGAAGAACAAAAAGTTTTCACCATCATAGCCAACCTTGAAGGCCACTTGGCATTTCATCTCAAGGTTCAGGGCATCACCACATATGATCAGTTGATGCCAAAGGCACTCAACATCGAAAGAGCCCTTATAACTCAACCCACGGAATCAACATCATACCCTGAACAACAAAGTAACCACCCACCATCTAATTACATTGATAAAATTTGCACGTGGGCAAGGAACAAAAACATTACTAATGATGGTGTCGTCGATGCCAAGGTGGTCATTAGTGCTACTTGCCAAAACACACCCATACCACAAATCCAAATCCAACACCAAAACAATCATCACGCAATACAACAACCAAACAATAATTCGACAATCAACAATCTCAATGATCACAAGGGACCACCCCAATGGAACAAGAGTTATCCCAAGTGAAAATACACCACTTTGGGGGAACCACTTGAAGACATCATAAAAAAGTTGATAGACAAAAAACTCATCAAGGCTCCAACCTTTGAGAATTACCAAGAACCAGATGTGTAACCTCCTTGGTATAATGAAAATCAACTTTGTGAATTCCATAAAATGAAAGGCCATAACACAAACAGTTGCATGAGATTGAAAAACATCATTCAAGATCTCATCGATAAAAGAATCATAAATGTGGAATAGCCTACAGGAAATAAAGATCTTAAGATATATACGAATCTGATACCGAATCATGGCAACAAAGGGAATAAAAATGATAAAGGGAAAGACACCCACTCAAACATAAAGCATGTGTATGAAATAGTTGCCACCTCCCTAAATGAAAACTGTATGGTCATCACCATCAAAGGCACCCATGTTAATTGTGGAATCACCACAAGAGGCGGAAAAGTCACCATCACAGGATCATCCCAGCAAAAAAAATTCCCTGCATCTAGATCTGTTCCTAATGGCTACAATGTCCTAGATCAACTCAAGAGAATGCTAGCACAAATATCCATCATGGAGTTGCTAAAAATCTCATCTTCCCATAGGAAAATCCTTGAAGAAGCGTTGGCCTCATCTACTGTCCCCATAGATCTTGACACGGAGCAATTCCAAGTTATGGTCAGAAACATCATTATGCCTAATCTATTGACATTCTCTTACTAGGATTTCCCCGCCCAACCATCTCACAATTGCGCACTTCACTTGGAAGCCATAGTACATAAGAGCAAAATCAAAAGGGTCTTGGTGGATAGAGGTGTGGGCTTAAACATATGTTCTCTCGGTCTCATCAAGTAATTGAAAATATTAGAGGATTCCATTGAAAAAGGGAAAGGTATCACAATAAGAGCATATGATGATCAAGAAAGAGTGTCCCAAGGCACAATCAAACTCCCTATTCAAGTAGGGCCAACTCTCATGGAAACCACTTGTCAGGTCTTGGACCTTGTCTTGCCATATAACATCCTCCTAGAACATCTATGGATCCATGCAATGAAGGCAATAGAGTGGAATTTCCACCAATGTGTGAAATTTACACATGATGGACAAGAAGTGACCATCCATTGAGATCCCAAACCCTTCTCATACTACAACAATCTTGAAGAAAAGTATTACAAAATCCCCCAAGTACCAAAAAATGATGAGGGCCCATCCACACCATACATCGATCCCGCCACTCTCGCATCCACTTCTGTGACAGAGACACTCGCCACTCCCACCATTCCCAGTATCTCTGACATTAAACTCATTATCCAAGATAATGGTTGTGGAAATTACAAGCTCCCTAATCATGTTTTTGTGGTAGGAGAGTTACCACAATCTCCTTGATCATGGGGATGCCCACAAATAAATGAAGCTTCCACATCCTAAACATCTCCTGAAGACTATCCCAAATCCACAAGCTGGGGAGAGCTTAGACAAGAAGTTATTGAGGTAGATCCATCTCATATGCTATATCAAGATGAAAGACCAGTAGCTGACTTACCAATGGATGGCTGAAGCAAGGGTCTGCAAATGATACTTGCAATGGGCTATGACAGAAATCAAAGACTGGGACAAAATGACAATGGGCTCATAATATCTATCATGCCAAAGACACAACAAATAAAAAATCTTGGCCTTGGATGTACCCCTTCAAGCATAACCATACAAGGCTGAAGTCCTCCAGTTAGAGTGGTTAATAAACCTCATCAACCAACCACAGTAGAACTACGACTACCAGTATCCAGAGGTCGTGTTCTAGACAACTATACCTTTGATATAACCAATGTCTATAGTAGTAGCGATGATGAGGACCCCACACCCAACTTACCTAGGCTATTTGAAGATACCACTCTTTACATGATTAGTACCCTATACTTTGTACCAGACCAACAAAACAATGAGATCTGCCTAGTATATCCCCAACTCATCGACTACGACCAACAAGGACCACCAGTTGTTGATACATTCAAAAATGTTGAAGCACTCTCAGAATTCATGGGACTGCGAGATAACATTCCAGATGGGGATCATAAAGTGGGGTTCATAATAGAGTTGGACACACATGCCTATTATGGGGAAATGATTGAATCCCTCAATCAAAAAAGTGATAAATTAAGAGTAACATCCAAGTCCTTGAGTGAAAACCACACTGTGGCACTCTCTGACTAGAAAAAAGTAAAAAGAAAGGACACATCCAATGGTGAAAACCTCTCTGAGGCACCCGAGGATGGGGGATTCAATCTTCCTTTCAGAGCTATTCATCAAAAAAGTCACCAGTCTTGATAGAAAAATGCAATCTGGTCAACATAGGAATAAAGGAAGCCCTGCATATCACATTCTATGTGAAATCACTACTATCAGAAGAGCAAGAGCTCCTTGTAGACTTCCTAAGGGAAAGAAAAATAAAATTCACATGGAGTTATGCTGACATGCTATGGCTTGATCTAGAGATTGTGTTCATCACTTACAATGTATCTAGAAGCAAAGCCTATCAAACAAAAGCTTCAAAAAATGCACCCTCAGATCACTCTATTATTCAAAATGGACCTAAAAAAGCTATTGGATACAGGGTTCATCAGACTGATAGATTATCTAGAATGGGTTTCAAACTTGGTACCTATTTCAAAACTCGATGGGAACATCACAATCTACACAGACTTGAGGAACTTGAACAAGGCATTTCCAAAGGATGACTTCCCACTTCCCAACATTGATATGATAGTAGACATGACAACTGGACATGAAATTTTTTCGCTAATGGACAAATTCTTAGGATACAATCAGATCATGATAGCAAAAGAGGACCAACATAAAACAACTTTCACTTTCCCATGGGGGACCTATTGTTGGAACATGATGCCATTTGGCTTAAAGAATGTAGGAGCAACATATCAAAGGGCTTTGACATTGATATTCCATGACATGATTCATAAGACAGTCAAAGACTATGTTGATGACATTCTAGCTAAGTCTAGAAAGAGAAAAGATCACATAGCAACCCTAAGCACCATCTTTGATAGGCTAGAGGAGTACAAGGTCAGATTAAATCCTAAGAAGTTCGTATTTGGCATACAATCGGGAAAGCTCCTAGGATATATAATGTTAATGAGGGGCATTGGGGTGGATCTAGGAAATGTAAAATCATTCCTTGAGATGGAGGCACCAAAAACATTAAAGAAACTAAGAGGTCTACAAGGTAGGCTCCAATCCATTTGATGATTCATAGCACAATTGGTAGACAGACAAAACCCATATTCTCACCTACTCCACAAGGGAGTAGCATACAAATGGGATACCAAGTGTGAAGAGGCATTTAAAAAAATCAAAGAGTATCTACTAACACCACCAGTCTTAATGCCACCCATCCCAAAGAAAACATTGATTCTATACGTGTCAAGAACAACAACAGTAGCCCTTGGAGCTCTTCTAGCTCAACATGATGAAAATGGAACAAAAAGGGCTATCTATTACATTATTAGAACAATGGTTGGGCATGAGATAAACTATTCATTCATCGAGAAAGCATGCCTTGCAATAGTGTTTTCATCTTAGAAATTCAGACATTACATGTTGGCACATAAAATAAAACTCATCACCAAAATTGACCCTCTCAAGTATCTACTATCAAAGGCAATGCTCACAAGAAGAATGGAAAAATGGGTGATGATATTGTTAGAATACGACATCGAATATGTGGAGTGGACAGAAATCAAAGGTCAAGTCATTGTACATCAATTGGCAAAAGCACCAATCTATTCAGAGAATCCTCAAGTCTCAGAGTTTCTAGATGAATCTATTTTCAATCTCAACGTAGCTGACCACTAGAAATTGTACTTTGATGGCTCATACACACAACATGGATCAGGAGCCAGTGTCTTCTTTATCACCCCAATAGGGGATTGCATACCAAGATCCTACAAATTGGCATTTCCCTACACTAATAACATTGTAGAATATGAGGCCTTAACCATAGGTCTCAAAATAGCAGTGCAGTGGAACATTATAGCTCTCAAAGTATACAGAGATTACCAATTGATCATAAATCAAGTGAATGATGAATACCAGACCAAAGATGACAAGCTCACTCCATACAAGAAATTGGTGGAGACTCTCAAAGAATCCTTCATCAAAATTACATTTGAGCAGATTCCTAGAACCAACAATAGAGCAGCAGACACCATGGCAACAATTGGATCCTTGCTTGACATCCCTCACAACACTCCAAAGTATGAATTCATGATTGAGTAGCTTCTTGTGCCTGCATTCGAGGTACCAGAATCAGAATTCATGTGTGAAATCATTGGTCCTAGTGATCCTTGGTACCATGACATTTACACATACCTTCGTATAGGAGTCATACCGCTGATTTAACCTCAAACCTAAAATGAACCTTTGTCAAAAAAGCATCTAGATTTGTCATCCTAGGAGATACCCTATATCGTAGGAGCATAGAAGGAACCCTACTACACTACTTAAATGTAGAGGAGGCATTAACTACTCTAACTGCAGTACACATTGATATATGTGGTTCACACTCGAGTGGAATGACCATAGCTAAGAAATTGTTGAGGTTTGGGTATTATTGGCCCACAATGGAAGGAGAAGCACATGATTATGCCAGAAAGTGTCTACAATGTCAGCAGCATGGGGACCTCATCCATGCTCTAGCTCAAGAGCTTCATCCTATCATCACACCATGGCCCTTCTCGTAGTGGGGATTGGATCTCATTGGAAAAATCACACCCAGTTCATCTAATGACCACAAATTCTTCATAACCACAATAGAGTACTTTAATAAGTGGGTGGAGGCCATACGCATGACGTACATAACTAGGAAGCAGATTTCTAAGTTCATCCAAAACTATCTTATTTGCCAATATGGTGTTCCACAGTCCATTATCTCAGATAATGGAACACCTTTTAAGAATAAGGAGGTTCATGACTTATGCAAAAAATTCAAAATCCAACATCGCTTCTCCACCCCATAATATCCCTAAGGCAATGGCCAAGCAGAAGCTACAAACAAAACCATTTTGAAAATCCTCAAGAAAATAGTCAATGACGCAGGTCGTGACTGGCATTTTCATCTTAATCCTACCCTATGGGCCTATCGAACCAGTATCCGCACACCAACCAGCACCACCCCTTTCTCCCTATTCTATAGATCAAAAGTAGTACTCCCCATTGAGATCAAGCTCCCATCACTCAAGATATCACTACAAAACCTCATCACAGATGAAGAGTACTGCATATCAAGACTAAATGAGCTAGAGCTACTAGACGAGCGATGTATAGATTATTTGAATGATTTGCAAGTCTATCGGAATAGACTCAAAAGGAGCTATAATAAGAAAATTAGAAGTAGGATGTTCCAAGTCAGAGAACTGGTCTTAAAAGAAAATCAGAAGAATGTCCCAAACCCAAGTAGCAAAGGAAAGTTTGAACCTAATTGGTTGGGACCATTTGTCATCACAACAAGTTACAAATCAGGGGCATATTAGCTATCAACACCCAAAGGGGGACCTTTCCAAGAGCCCATGAATAGCTCTCATCTCAAAAAATTTTATGCCTAAACCTTTCAAGGTATAGAACCAAAAATCCAAAAAACCAAAAAATGTCCTTAAAAAATGGTTACTTCGGAAAAAACCTAGAAAATAGGTGTCTTGGTGACAACAAAAAAATCAAAAAATTAAAAACTTCAAAAAATCAAAAAAGGATTGAAAACAGTAAAAAAAAAAAATTATCCTCCAGTGAAAACCACTTTGGTGGTACTTTGGGCAAGTACCTTGGTGAAAACCTAGAAAATAGGCGCCTCGTGTAAACAAGCACTTTCCATCCACCAAGATCTTTATGGCTTGTTCTGAATCATTCATCCATTACACTTCCATCATCCATGGCATTCATATCTCCATCCGTCACTCATCCATTCGCATCTACACCATAGCTTGGCCTTGTTTTTGTATCATGATCCCTCCCAGTACTACTCGGCCCATCCTCAAGGTCAGTTTGTCCTGCCTTTATCGAAGTAGTGTATTACATCATGCTAGGGGCATGTTCTCATTGGATTAGATTTGTCTATGTTCTTAAAATCCTCAAAATTAAAAAATCCAAAAACATTCATAACATATCAAAATCCCAAAAACATGTCAAAAAGTCAGACTAAAAGTCAAAAACAAGGTTGTCTTGTCAAACTATGGGTCTCTGAGCCTTGAACGTAGGAAAGGTTGATCTTTGATCATCCCTTGAGACACTTAGGTTAGTCCTTTAGGAGTCTGTCATAATAAATTGACATCTCATCATGTATATCATCATGTGTAAATTGGTCAAGTTGTCAGTCGAACTACATGGTCTCTGTGTGTATAACGTAGGCAAGGATAATCTATTGATTAGCCCCCAAGGCCCCTAGGATAGGTCTTTAGGTTAGTCTTTTGGTCAAAATAGAGGATTTAGAGAAATAGGAATGGGGCAACAATCATTATATTTTTGTCTACTATGCTTGTTGGATGTTCTTGTAATATAACCTCGGTGAATACTTGCTTTTTCAAGTATGTATGGAGGAGGTCTTGGACAACTTGTTGACTATTGCATGGATAGGTTTACCTTTTCGTGTTTTGGTCCAAGAGGTTTGAAACATCTAAAGTGCATCCTACCAAGGTTTTTGTATGCCAGGTGTGAACAAGGATACTCCTATCTTCTTGTCAAGTCAAAGTCCATCACACCAGGTACAACGTCATCTTGGTTTTTGATACCTTGATGCATCATACCACATGTGTTATGAAACATAAGAAAATTTGGCCCTTTGAAAATCCTAGTTCCTCGTCAAGTAATCATCATAATCATCACTTGCATTTTCATCATCTTGTGTCTTGTTGAAATGACTTCTCTTCTTGTTCATCATGCTAACAAGGTACTATGATAGTTGATCATCATCATCATCATCGTCATTGATCCTGCATCCACATAACATGTAGGGAACATATGTATTGCATTTCCACCATATTGAAAAAGTGCATCCATTTTATTACATTACATCCATTCTTTGCATCACATTAGACATAAATCATCGCATAACATTTACATAAGAATTTCATAATCATTTTTTGCATAAATCATAAACAATAGGTATATAAGTATTTGATTCATTTTCATACATACTTGCATAAACATCATGAAATCATCAAACCACATTACATTCATTACGCATCATCATATCACTTTGGATTAACATATCATTGCATCCGATTAAATGCATCAAATACGTTACACCATCATTTAATATGTTTAGGATAATTACATTTTTTATTCTAAGCGTCTTAAAAAACCATCTCATTTACATCATATCATGACCATCGCATTACATCATTACATCATCTCATAATCGCATTACATCATCCATGTCATCTCATAAATAGCATCATAAATCATTCATTGCATAAATCATTTTGCATAAAGCGTAAATAGAAAACAATAAATCACATACAAAATGTACATCCATCCATAATCTGTTCACATATAAGCATAAGTCACATAAATACCATATCATTTTGCATATTACAATCCATATCACATATCACATTTGTAGACCACATCATTGCACATCACATTTGCATATCATAGGTTAGCATAATATAGATCTGTTAGTCATAATCATTGCATAATATCATTAGAAATAAATGCATCCATAAAAACATCATTGCATAGCATATAGAAATAGAATCATCCATACATAAATGGTACACATCACATCGCATCCCATCAAAATCATCATCGGCTCATATATGTATCATTAATAATGCAACTATCATAGTACAAAGCATAAATTGGATCATTGTACATGTATGTCAATCAGTACAAAAGGCCCATTGGGCTATCAAAAATGAGCCCATAAGGCACAAAAAGTATCATAGCATCTCGATCACGCTCTGTCCCTATGAATGTTTCCCTCACCCCTGTCACTGTGACCCTCTGCTGGTCTGTGGTTGGCCAACTCTGAGTAATCTAGGACCCGCTCTGCTTTGGGTACAACCTCATGATAATACCTCCAATAGTACTCAGCCTCTCGGATGACATCCCTATAGGACCAAATAGACACTATACCCTGGGAGGAGGAGGTTGCCATGCTCTCTAGCTGCTATCTCCTGCCTAGCTCTATGGTTTCCTGCAGCTCTGCAGCCTATCTCTGTTGTACAACCCGATCCCTCTCAGCCTTGAGCTGCTCTCTCTTAGCCTTCACCTAATCTCTCTTAGCTATCACAACCTGGACCTGAGCCTATAACTGCGCAATCAGCTCATCCCAAGGATCCACCTATCCTGCTAGCGACACTGGAGGCTGAACCTCAACTCATGGTGGTGGACCTGGTGGCACTTGCTACTAGTCCTGCATATGCACATCTCCTTGCTCTAGCTGCACTGGAGGTACAACTAGGTGATCCTGTCTAGCATCCCCCCTCTGGCCTCATCCTCCCCCTCTGCCTCTGATTCTCTACTAATCTGGAACCGCACCTAGAATCGTTAATCGAAGTGGAGGCCAGAACCCATCCTTGTAGGCCTGAGTCATGCTCGGATCTGCGAGTCCTTGATCATAGGCCCACGGTCGAGCTACCAAATGTCAAAAGCTATTGACCACCTCTGAAGCAGGAATGTACTGCCCCCACGAAACCTATGTCATGGTGCGGGCGAAGATTGCCACATAATCGTCATTTGGTCGATATTGTGGCTCTCTGAACTGACATTGCACATGCCTAGGCAAGTACCTCTCAATCATGGTGTGCTCCCGCCCCTACATAAAACATTCTTGGCAGCAATAGAACATCTGATCAATGTCATCGGCCCATCCGGGCTGACCAAGGTAGTCGCCAGGTGAAAACCTGTATCTTGTCCAAGACCCGCCTCTAGTAGGGGATCACGTGCTCACCGGTGTGTGTAAAGGACACACCATCTTTGTATCACCACACAAGGGGATTTTCTGGCATCATCAGAACTGAAACAACACATGGTCGAAGCACAAGAATGTGCTCCCATGCCCAAACATGAAGTAGTCACCCCTGCTCCCAGCAATATCCCCAGCTGGGACTAAAGTATCACCCTCGTCTGTCAGGGGCAAAAAGACCTGAGATGATTGATGCAATCACCTAGTGGTAGGGAGGTGTTAGGATCCTGTGTTGCTTGAGCTCTATCTACCCCATGCAAAAGACAATCTCGTTTGTGGCAAGGACTCTATAGCAAGCCTAGCACCCCTCGTCCATGTCAAAAATCATCTGGTGACCATGAATCAACAATCACAAAATCCACCAAACATCCTCTAAGGTGATGGTGGCCTCGCTAGTGGGAACATGAAATGAAGAGGTCTCGTTGTGCCACCTCTCGGCCAGCGCTGATAGCATCCCTAGGTGAGTGCGAATAGGTGTTGCATATGCAATGTACCATAACCCTGCAATCCAGAGTCGCTCATAGTTGCTGTTGCTAAGGTCCTGCAAAATAACTAGCCAAGTCTCGCAACCTGTGCTCCTAAGAGTAGAGCTCCCTTGCCACGTCCTGCATCAAAGAAGGTCACCATGTTAAAATTTTTGAAAAATTCTTTTTCGAGCATGAAAAAATCCTTCCTAGCGGTGCAACCCGTGAAGGCATCGTAGATTGATTTCTAATCAATCTCCGACACTAGGGCTTAAAAGGGAAAAATCACATCGCCGTGGTGCACTTTCTCATGCAACATCGCAATTTGGCAAAAATCAATACCATCACGTCACACTTTTCAAATCCCCCCGCTAGCCTTGAGCTTAACGTCATAGTTTTCAAACTCTTAATTGCACCACCATGGTGCTATTTAACACCGAGCGGTGCAATTTTATTTCTGAGTGGCACTATATAGCGCCGCTATAGAATGACTGACCTTTAAGAGCATTAAATGAAATAATAAATGAAAAATGAAGCTCAGGTAAGGACCACTTATCAATGCCCCGATGCCAGGTGGCCACTGGTACGTCCAAACTCGATCAGAAATGTGCAAGGGAAGCTATTGTTGCACCATATCATTAGGAGTTTAGAGCTCAAATCTCGAAGTTACTATTGGAGGTGTTTGAAAATGACTTGAAAGTGACCCCTCGAGCCCCTTTTAAACCTAAAAATTAGGGGTTTTTCACCCTGATTAGTTGTCCTGCTAGGGTTTTGGACTCCCAAACCTGTTTTTGTCCAGTCAAGCCCTGTTTTACATTGTTTCATTCTGTTTAGACATGTTTTTGGCCTCCTAGAGCCTTTTCAGACCTTTCGGGCACTTTGTCCCCTTTTTTTCATGAGATCACCCAAAAATTGAAATTTTCGTCCAATCTCTAGAGGGGGCAATATAATGGCATGTTTTCTTACACCATGTAGCAGTGGGGCAAGTTTTTATTAACAAAATTTTTGGCTTTGATTGTGTAGACATCGAAAATATACTAATTGACATCGTGCATTTGATCCTGACTTACTAACATCGTTCTTCCTAAATCATCCATCAGTCTAACCATTTAATCAAATCCCCCTATCTGATTAAATTCATCAATATTCGTCTCTTAATTAAATAAATTATTTTATCTAATTAAGTCAATTCCTTCTGTTAATTAAATCAACCCATCTGATCTAATTATCCCTATTTAATTAAATAATCAATTTATTTGATTAAAACTCTAATGTTCATCCAGTAAATTAAATAAATTAAGACCTTATTTGATTTAATCTAATACCATCCCTTTTAATTAAATAAATCAAATATTTATTTAATTAACCTATTATCATATTCCTCTCTTATCTGATTTAAATAAATCAACAAATCTAAATCAAATAAGTCACATTATCTAATCTCTTGTTAAATTAACTAACCCTTGATTAATTTAATCCAATCTCATGTCAAATCCTCTAGATTTTGCAACTTGAACAATTAAATCATTTATTTGATTTAATAATTCCCTATTTACTTTCAAAATGGCATCAAAAAGGGAATATTCCTCCAAGTTTGAAATCTCCCCCCAAAATGACTTGTCCCACCAACAAGGCATTTAAAACTCTTACATTGTCTCTTACATGTCCCCCACTAAGCATTAACTCCCAATGCAAATTTCAAATTTCTCCCCTCTTGGGCACATTTCCCAAATCTTGCACAACCATCATCCATTCATAGCTTGACAAGTGGCACCTTATCATTGGATGAATGTTAGTCTCACATTGCTCAAATTTGGGCATTCATCCATCTTGAAATCCTATAAATGAGGAGTTCATCTCCTCATTTGGACATCCACCAACATTGCAAAGTTGCCATGTTTAAATGTTTATCCATCCTCATTCACAAACCTTGAGTTCCTAGCTAGGTGATGGCAGATTTTTAGCTTGGCACTCTCACATTCATCATCAAAGTGGATCAACCTACTTCAACAATCATCAACAATCATCAACTTGCATCTTAGGGATTGGGAAAGGGCTAATTTTCACATCAAATTGGCACCAATTCCCCCATGGGAACAAGAATTTTCTATTTAAATTAGGATATCATCTTTGGTTTATCATTTTATTGTGTTTTTGCATATTTCCATTCCTAGTTTGAATTGTAAATGGATTCCTTGTTTGTGTTTGCAATATCTAACTTATGGTGTTTAATCTCTTTGTTTTGTAGGTACTTCCAAACAGGGGTTCACATTTTGGCACTAGAAGGAGGGTTGCATTCTTAAATTCTAACATTTTCTCAAAAATTCCACGCTTTTCTTGACACACAGAAAATTCTGACGCGGTCTCCTCAGTGTCCCTGTTTTTAGCACCGCGAGCTCATCAGCGTTGCTGTTTTAGCACCACAATCTCGCCAACATCATTATATAGCACCGCGCACACATAAACTACGCCGCTGGACTCATCTCGCCAAGAAATTTCAAATTTGAAATTGCGCTGCTGGATTCGCCGATCTCACTCTGTTTCAAAAATTTCAAAACTCTGATGCTTTCAAGAACCGCGTTGCTGGACGAAAAGAGCAATGCAATCGTGCTCTCTGTCTCAACACAGAGCACCGCTAACTTGTAACACGGCACTCTAAGAGCGATGCTGGAAGGAAAAAACAATGACACCTTCACGGATTACGATGCTAGAAAATAGAAAAAGGGTGAATTAAGTTTTTTAGCATGTGCTTTAATTCATGACTTATTTATCTACTGTTTTCTACCTTTTAACTTCTATATTTCTTCCAAAATCTGATTATTTTCTATTTTGTAGGTTGGAAGCCAAAAGCAAAGGAAGGAGAAGCATGGAGATGATATGAGGTCTAATCAAAGTGTTTTTTAACACTTAAGTGTTTGTTTAACACTTCTTCAAAGAATTTACAATCCTTTTCTTTCTTTAGAACACTAGCTTTCATTTGGGCTTAAAAAGGATTCTTTTTTGTTTACGTCTTGCAAGGGGATTAAAAAGAACCTTAGGATCAACTTACTAGATTTGGTTTTGGATTAACAATTGAACAAGGAAAATTTTCACACTTCATTTGGTGCTTTAAAATATACTCACATTTTTCTTTGAAGGTTTAAAAAAAAAAAAAGAACAAGTGTAGTTGTGTTTTCGTGAAGGCTTACTTAGACTAAAGGCATTGGAAAGGGACGTATGCGCTTCTCTCACGTTTTATAGCGATCTTGAGAATCAAAAGGTCTTGTCCATGACTTTGGGTTGAGATAAAGCAATCACCCCCACACTTCAATTTGGGCTTAAAATTGAACAAACTATTGTGCGAGTGTGAGTGGGGGCATTTTCACGTACATTCTCTTTCTTTGTTGCTATCAAAGATTGATCGAGTTATGGATTTTGTCCTTCATTCACTTTTGTTTATCTTAGAGGGCCCACCTTGTGGGAAAAAGTAATCACCCAAGGGAACGGCTCAACCGGTAACACTCTAAAGCCAAGAGTATTTCCAGCTGGGATATAAATGTGGATATTGGAAGAAACACCAATATCACGCGGTTGACTCCAACAAGATGGATCTAAAAGGGGACTCTTACTATGTTGGGTCAACTCCTATGAATGGAAAGTCCTTATTAAAACCCTTGTTTAGAAAAGGGCAAAATCCTATCTATTTGTTGGTGCAAGAATGGTTGTTCTGAAGCCGCCCCACAATTTTACGGCTTTTAGTAGAGATGGAAAGCATGTCATGGGAGTTTCATGGGTGTTGGTGCTTGGCTGCCCCATATAAGTGAGTGTCGTGGAGGGGAGCCAGTGGGGTCAAGCATCTAACCATCTGCTAAAAGTAGGCATAGCTGGACTTGTCCAAGTGGGGACTCAACAAACATTGTCTATTACATCCATAGGATTGTAAATGCTTTTGGGATACAAAAACACGTGCTTGTTTGTAAACATTGGAAAACAAACACTTAAACATGATCATGCAAATTTCAAACCCCTTTTGATAGAGAAAATACCTTTTGAAAAATTTAAGTGTTGTTGCTTGCCCTTGGGATTATGTCCTTAGAGGTTTCTTAGCACTTGAATTTATATCATCATTTGCTCTAACTAGGGTTAACCTAGGAAATCCCTTTGCCTCAATTTCTTGGAACTCCCACATAACACTTTGTGGGAAGAAAAGGAATTTTGACATAAGACATCTTTAGTTTAAAACATAATGAAGAAAGTGTATTTGGTAAAAAGAAGTCATTAAAAGAAAAGATAAGCAATTGAACCCCACACATGTCTTTTCAATGATTTCTCACAAGGTCAAGATACAAAAACCCAAGAAAAAGAAACTTAGCCCAAAACAACATCAACATAGACTCGAAAGGTTATATGATTCTAGAGAAAAGTTGTTGGATGATTTCTATAGACATGCTTCAAGAGACAACCTCACTTTGTATTCATTTTACTACACACGGAATCCAAGATTGTTTCAAGAGTTTGGATACCTTGCTTAGGGCATAACATGTTCTTCAATACCTTGGTCTTGTTAAACAAAAGTCTAAACTACGGTCATTCTAAGATCAAAACAAACATTCATCCATCAAAAACTTCATCAACCATAAATATCTCACCAATATTTTGAGAAAATCTGACACAACTATGCTAGGCTCCTTAGGTAGACATCAAAACTTTTCAAAACATGAGACTTTGAATTCTTCAAAAATTAGCATCAAACTTGTTCAACTAAAGTGTGTGTGAATGAATCCTTTTGCACATGCTTAGTTGAACTATCATTTTGTTCAAATTAAGGGTGGATAGATGCATCCTTCTTCCATCACTAATTTGATTATCTTTTGGTTAGCATGTGAGTAGACACATCCTATTCTCACTCCTAAATAAAATTATCCTTTATGAGCATTAGTTATCTTTTTAGATCATCATCCAAACATCTTGGGGATATCTCTTGCTCAAGCATCAACATTCAAAATATAGAATTCAGTCTAAACATCAAACAAACATCAATCAAAGCAAACCCAAAAGTACCTAACATCACATCAAGATTTTCAATACAAATTCAAAACATCTATTCTCATCCATATATCATACACCTTTCATCTTCACATCTTTGATCTTTTACACATCCTAGTTTTCTCTTTTATGGTTCAAACAAGATCACAACACAAGAAGAACATGGAGTTAAATCAAGAAACATCGACCACAAGTGATCTAAGGCAAAACATTCTAGAAATCCAAAACACACCACTTCCAAACCTCACTATCACTACACACGATCCACAAAAAGAGGTCTTGGTGGAATACATCACACCAACAAAACTAAGTGAGGAAGAAGTTCTTGAGATGCTCAAACAACCAAAACTACAAAATTTTATTCGCGCAGTGACTAAAATAGATCCATCAATTCTCAACACTATTGAGGATGCGCTTCTTGTACCAAATGACCAAAACACCCTTCCACAATCAACCACTTCCATTACCACCATAGAACCTACTATCAATGCCGATGATATCCTCTTCAATACACATCAAAATCCACCTTACAACCCACTTGGATTTATTGATACATTTGAGGTTCCTTACCATACCACCTCATCATTTTTCCTTGACACGCAAATGTCTAGACCTTTGGTACAAGCAAGCTCATCCGAAATAGAGAGACCTTAAGGATTTGTCTCCTCATTTGCACAAGAAAAATTTCCACCATTCAAACCATTTACACCTCCCACCACATCAACACTATATTTTTGTTTAGGGATCTCCCCTTTACCTAAAACTCCACCTTTCCCTAACATAAATCGCACCATCCAAATTAATTCATCCAACCAAGGGGGTACATCACATCTTTCAAACACACCATCCACATCAAACCAACGCATGATAGCTAATCAAAATATGGTTTCTCAAAGACCCACTATTTTTCTCATCTCTACCATTCCTACCACTTCACCTAGTCCCACCATTCCTATCACTTCACCCATCCCAAACGCACCTATCACCACATTCACTCCAACCACTACATCCACTACAGCTCAAACTTCCACTACCCCCACCACCACCATTGCTCTAAGTGCATCTCAAACTCCCACAACTCCATCCAACACAATTCCAATCCCACCACCACCACCATTGCGACCAAGCCAAGTAAGCCATTACAACACGACATTCAAAGCATACCAACAATTGCTCCAACAATATCAAACAATTCAGCAAGTGCCTATAGCCACGCACGCTTCTCAAGCTTCACAGCAAAATCAAGCTCAAACATCACAACAACAACAACAAGCACAATGAGTAACACAAACCCAAGCTTTGTTGCAACAACAACAATGAGCTACACAAGCTGCACAAGCCGCACAAGCTGCTCAAGCCACAGAAGCTGCTCAAGCCACACAATCTTCTCAAGCCACACAAACCACACAAATTGCACAAGCCACACAAGCTCAAGCTACAAAAGATGCCCAAGATGCCCAAGCACGAGCGCAAGCACAAAAATAGTACTTTGCACAACAACAAGCAGCCCAACAACTCACATATTAGCAAGCATTAGAGCAATACCAAGAGCAACAAGAAGCAACACAGCAAGCCCTAGCTGACCAACAAGATCTATTAGCGCAACAATAGAAAGATCAACAATAAGCATTGTTGAAAGAATACATGGCACAACAAGCAAACATTCCACCCATTCAAACACCCACTCCACCCCCCCAGAACACCTTCATTCCACCTCCTGATCCACAATTGGACGTCACGACACAAATAAAATTTATGTCACAACAAGTGCTTGACCTTCAATCAGGAAGGACACCGAAACCACAAAAAAACCTATGCCCTTATCCATTTGATAGGAGTGTAGTAATGAAACCGTTCCCAAAAGGGTTTGAGATCCCTAAATTTGACAAATATCATGGAATGGGTAACCCTAAAGATCACATCAGGGAATTCCAAGTACATTGCATGGAGGTGGCTTACGACGAAACATACTTGATGGGATTATTCCCAAGAAGCTTGGCTGGAAATGCTATTGATTAGTTTTCTCAACTTTGTGGAATCAAAAAATTCTAGGAAATCATAGATGCCTTCATACAGAATTATTCCTTCAACACTCCGATGGAGGTTAGCTTACAGGAATTATCAACTCTCAAACAAGGGAAAAATGAATCATTTGGCACTTTCTTGCAACGATGGCGATCCAAAGCTAATCAAAGCAAGTGGTCCATGCCTGAAGAGCAACAAGTGGGAACTATCATTGTGAATCTTGATGGGCCCTTGGCCTTCCACCTCAAAGTGCAAAACATCACCACTTACGACCAGTTGATCCCTAGGGAACTCAATATCGAATGAGCCCTTGCCACATAGGGAGAAACTTCATCATATCAAGAAGGCCGCTCATCATCCAGTTATCATGACAAACCACGAACATGGGAAAAGAATCGTAATGTAACCAACGATGGTGTCGTTGATGCCAAAGTTGTCATTAGTACCCCACAGCAGAACAATCCACCACCCCAACAACAACAACACCCTAATACCAATCAAAGCAATCAACAAGTCAATACTGTGGCCCAACCATCCCATAACCAAAACACAAACAACACTGCTAATCAAAGAGGACCATAGCGAAATAAATTCTTCCCCAAACGAAAATACACACTCCTTGGGGAACCTGCTAAAGCAATCATGAAAAGATTGATAGATGAAAAATTAATAATGGTCCCTACACAATAATTATCAAGAACCATCGGTCAAGCCACCATGGTATAATGAGAATTATCTTTGCGACTTCCACAAATTCAAGGGACACACGACAAACAACTACATGAGGCTCAAAAATCTAATTCAAGACATCATAGATGACAAAATCATAGATGTGGAAGCACCATCAGGAAACAAAGATCTCAAGATTTACACGAATCCGATGCTGAATCATGGAAACAAAGGAAACAAAGATCAAGACAAAGGAAAAGGGGCTTATAAAAGCATCAACCACACATATGAGGGTGTTGTCGCTTGTTTAGACAAGTTTTGTGGAGTCATCACCATCAAAGGTGCCCAAGCCGATTGTGGAGTCACCACAAGAGGTGGAAAGGTTACCATCGTAGCACCATCCCAACCAAGTAGAAATTCCTCATCCAATACAAGGTCTAACCCTAGTGGCTATAATATCTTGGATCAATTGAAAAGAACCACTGCACATATCTCCATTATGGAGTTACTCAAAATCTCATCTGCACACAAAAAGATTCTAGAAGAAGTTTGGCGTCATCCACTGTCCCTGCAGATCTAGACATGGAACAATTCCAAGCTATGGTCGCAACTATCACCACACCTAACATTCCTAAATTTTCTAAACAAGACTTCCCCACGCAACCATCTCACAACCGTGTGCTTCATCTGGAGGCGTACGTAAATAAAAATAAAGTCAAGAGAGTCTTGGTGGATGGAGGTGCAAGCTTAAATATTTGCTCCTTAAAGCTTCTAAAGAATTTGAACATTTCAGAGGATTCAATTGACAAAAGAAAAGGCATCACAATAAGAGCATATGATGACCAGGAAAGGGTATCCGAAGGCACCATTTAGCTTCCTATCCAGGTTGGAACCACCATCATGCAAACCAACTGTCAGGTCTTGGACCTCGATTTACCATATGACATTCTCCTAGGGCGACCATGGATACATGCAATGTAAGCTGTAGCTTCAACCTTTCATCAATGTGTGAAATTCACACATGAAGGTCAAGAGGTTACTATCCACAAAGATCCTGACCCATTTTCCTACTACAAAAATCTAGAGGCAAAATACTACAAAATCCCGCAAGTACCCAAGAATGATGAGGGCCCATCAACACCTTACGTGGATCCCACCACTCTCACTTCTACGACAGAGACACCCTCCGCCCCCGCCATCCCCGCCTTTTCTGATATCAAGGTCATAATACAAGATGATGGTTGTGGAAATTATTCAATGCCTAAGAATGCTTTTGTAGTAGGAGAGATACCACAATCTCCTAGATCAAGAGGACGACCACAATCACAAGAAGCTTCAACATCTCAAGGTTGTTATAAACGAAACCCCATCTTCACTAGTGCAGGAGATCTTGGTCAAGAAACATTAGAGGGGGACCTATCTAATCTCCTCTATCGAAATGATATACCGATAGTTGAATTGCCTATGGATGAACGAAACAAAGGTATGAAGATGATGCTCTCGATGGGCTATAACCAGAACCAAGGGTTAGGCCAAGATAATAATGGGTGGGTAATACCCATTATACCTGAGAAGCAAATAAAAAATCTTGGCATTGGTCATCCTACTCCTAAGGTAACTGTACTTGGTCGAGGTGCCCATGGTAGATGGAATTGAACACCTCCTCAAGAATACGTAGCTACTCCACAATCCTCCATGACTTTAGGAATTCCCACTGATTTAACTGAGTCACCAGAAATAAGATTACCTTTGCTATTTGAGGATACTAACATCCTTATGATTAGCACCTTGTCTTATGAGTCTGAAAGCCAAAGCAATGAAATTTGATTAGTCTATCCCCAACTAATTGATTATGACCAACGAGGACCACCAATTCTTGACATGTTAAAAAATATAAGGTGCTCTTAGAATTCATGGGGCCTAGGAATGACATTCCATGTGGGGATCATAAAGTAGGTTTTATCATAGATCTGGATACACATGCATACTACAGAGAAATGATTGAATCCCTCAGTCACAAAAATAAAAAATTGAGAATAATCTCCTAGTCCTTGAGTGAAACCCACCTTGTGGCACTCCAACTCTGAAAAAGTAAAAAGAAAGGACGCATCCAATGGTGAAAACCTCTCTAAGGTGCCTAAGGATGGGGGATTCAATCTTCCTCTTACAACTATACACCAAGAAAAGTCAGCTATGCTAGCAGAAAAGTGCAACCCCATCAATCTGGGAACACAAGAAACTCCTCATATTACATTCTACACTGAGTCATTATTATGCAAAGAACAAGAGGAGTTGGCTACCTTCTTAAAAGAAAGGAAGATAAACTTTGCGTGGACCTATGCTGATATGCTAGGATTGGATCCAAAGGTAGTGGTTCATCACTTGGTAGTCTATCCTGAAGCAAACCTGTAAAATAGAAGCTAAGAAACATGCACCCATAGATTGCTCTATTAGTCAAGATGGAACTCCAGAAACTACTAGATGCAAGATTCATACGAACGATCACCTACCCTGAGTGGGTCTCCAATCTAGTACTGATTTTGAAACCAACTTGGGGCATAAGAATCTGTATGGACTTTAGGGACTTGAACAAGCCTTTCCCAAAAGATGATTTCCTGTTGCCTAACATTGATATGATTGTAGACATGACCGCGGGGCACGAGATGCTCTCCTTGATGGATGGATTTTTCAGGCTACAATCAGATAAGAATTACAGAGGAAGACCAACATAAAATAACTTTCACTTGTCCTTGGGGAACATACTGTTGGAACATAATGCCATTCGGCTTAAAGAACGTCAGGGCCACATACCAAAGGGCCATGACACTAATATTCCATGACATGATCCACAAAACAGTTGAGGACTATGTTGATGACATCCTGGGAAAATCAAAAAAGAGGAAGGATCATATATCGGCCTTGAGTGCTATCTTCGACAGACTAGAAGAATACAAGGTTCATTTGAATCCCAAGAAGTGTGTCTTTGGCATACAATCAAGAAAGCAATTGGGCTACATAGTGTCAATAAGAGGCATTGAGATTGATCCAAAAAAGGTGAAAGCAATACTTGAAATGGAAGCTCCTAGGACATTGAAACAACTGAGATGTCTCTAAGGTAGGCTTCAGTCAATTCGCAGGTTCATAGCACAATTAGCAGACAAACAAATCCCTTACTCTCACTTACTCCACAAGGGGGTAACATACAAATGGGATGAAAAATGTGAACAAGCCTTCAACAAAATCAAGAAATATCTGTTAACACCTCTAGTACTAAGGCCTCCAATTCAGAACAAACCATTGATCCTGTATATTTCAGCAACTGCAGCAGCCCTTGGTGCTCTCCTAGCACAACATGATGAAAATGGAATAGAAAGAGCCATCTACTACATCAGCCGTACAATGGTGGGCCATGAGTTAAACTATACATTCATTGAAAAAGCTTACCTAGCAGTGGTTTTTGCATCCCAAAAATTAAGACACTACATGTTGGCACACAAGATCAAACTCATAGCTAAAATTGATCCCCTAAAGTATCTTCTTTCAAAAGCAATGCTTACGGGAAGAATGGCTAAGTGGGTAATGTTATTATTAGAATATGACATCGCAAGGCAATCAAGGGACAGGTCATTGCAGACCAACTGGCAGAAGCACCTATCTATGCGGAGAACCCACTTGTTTCAGAATTTCCAAATGAATCCATTTTCAACATTGACATAGCTACTCACTGGAAACTATACTTTAATGGCTCCTACAAACAACATGGGTTAGGAGCTGGTCTCTTCTTCATCACTCCACAAGGGGATTGTATACCAAGATCATACAAACTAGCATTCCCTTGTACCAACAACATTGAAGAATATGAGGCTTTAACTATAGGTCTCAGGATAGTAGTACAGTGGAACATTATGACATTGAAGGTATATGGAGATTCAGAGCTTATCATAAATCAAGTGAACAATGAGTACCAAACAAAGGATGATAAGCTAACTCCATACAAAAGGCTGTTGGAAACTCAAAGAATCTTTTGTTAACATCACATTTGAGCAAGTGCAACTATTGGATCACTCTTAGAGATCCCTTGAAATGTTCTAAAATATGACTTCTTGGTAGAGCAGCTTCTCGTACCAGCATTCAAGGTACCAAAGTCAAAATTTGTGGGAGAAATCGTTGGTCTGAATGATCAGTGGTACCAAGACATTTACACATACCTTAGGATAGGTATCCTTCCTACTGATTTGCGTTCAAGCCTTAGACGAACCTCTATCAAGAAAGCATCTTGTTTTGTCATTTTAGGAGAAACCCTATATTGTAGAAGCATAGAAGGAACCTTACTAAGATGTCTTAACCTTAAGGAGGCTTCGGCAGCCCTAACTGAGGTGCACAACAACATCTGTGGTTCTCATTTGAGTGGCATGACCTTGGCTAAGAAATTGCTAAGGAGTGGGTATTACTGGCCTACCATGGAAAGAGAGGCATAGGAATACGTCAAGAAGTGTCTACAATGTCAGCAACATGGGGACCTCATCCATGCTCCAGCTCAAGAGCTTCATTCAATCGTCACACCATGGCCCCTTTCACAGTGGGGACTCGATCTCATTGGGAAAATCACACCCACCTCATCCAATGGTCACAAATTCATTATAACTGCAACTGAGTACTTCACAAATTGGGTAGAAGCCATACTGATGACATATATCATGAGAAAGTAGATCTCAAAGTTCATCCTGAACTATCTTATATGCCACTATGGTGTTCCACAAGCCATTATCTCAGATAATGGGACACCATTCAAAAATCAGGAAGTCCGTGACCTATGCGATAAATTCAAAATTCAACATCATTTTTCCACCCCATACTATCCCCAAGGAAATGGCCAAGTAGAAGCCACAAATAAAACCATACTGAAAATCCTTAAGAAAACAGTCAATGACATAGGTCGTGACTAGAATTTGCAACTTAATCCTGCCCTTTGGGCTTACCAAACCAACATTTGTATCCCCACTAGTGCCACACCATTTTCCTTGGTCTATGGATTAGAGGCCATCTTGCCCATTGAGATCAAGCTACTATCCCTCAGAGTATCATTGCAAAACCTCATCACGGATGAGGAGTACCGAGTTTCAAGACTAAATGAGCTAGAACTGTTAGATGAGTGATGTCTGGATGCTTTAAACCATTTGCAAGTGTATCAGAATAGACTCAAAAGGAGCTACAACAAGAAAATTAGAAGCAGAACTTTCCAGGTCGAAGAATTGGTGCTAAAAGAGAATCAGAAGAATGTCTTGAACCCAAATGGCAAGGGCAAGTTTGAACCCAACTAGCTGGGACCCTTTGTCATCATAGCAAGCTACAAATCAGGGGCATATCAGTTATCAACACCCAAAGGGGAACCCCTACAGGAGCCAATGAATAGCTCGCATCTCAAAAAAATTTATGCCTAAATCTTTTAAGGTATAGAACCAAAAAAATTGAAAAAAATCATAAAATGTCCTAAAAAAATGGTTACTTCAGCGAAAACCTGGCAAACACGCATCTTGGTGACAAAAAATAAAAATAAAATCAAGAAAACAGTAAAGAGAAAAAAATTGTCCTCTAGTGAAAACCACTTCGATGGCACTTTGGGCAAGTACCTTGGTGAAAACCTGGCAAACAGGCACCTTGTGTAAATAATCACTCTCCATCCATCTTGGTCTCTGTGACTTGCTTTACATCATTCACTCACCCATCGCATATCATCGCATTTCACCCTTCCATCTGCATCTACACCATAGCTTGTTCTTTCATTTGTGTCATGATTCCTCCTAAAGCTACTCGGCCCTCTTAAAAGGTTAGTTTGTCCTGCCTATATTAGAGTAGTCTATTGCCTCACATTGGGGGCACATTCTCATCGGATCGGATTCGTGTATGATCTTGAAGACCAAAAAATCCAAAAACATTCAAAACATATCAAAATCCAAAAACAAGTCAAAAAGTCAGTCAAAAGTCAAAAACAGAGTTGTCTTGTCGAACTACGTGGTCTCTACATGTATAATGTAGGCAAGGATAATCTATTGATCAGCCCCCGAGGCCCCTCGGATAGGTCTTTAGGTTAGTCTCTTGGTCAAAATCTCAGAAAATCCCAAAACATTGGAAAATTAAAAAAAACCAAAACATTTGAAAACATTTGAAAAAAATACCAAAAATAGCCTCAAAACATTGCAAAAAACTCCATTCATCTCATCTCGCTTGCACCCACAATAACACCATCCATAATAAATCGTCATCACCCTCAACCTTTGGTAAAATAGTCAGAAACAAGTCTAGTAGTTAAATGTGAAAACCTAAACTGTCAAAATCTCACGTATAGGTCAATCGGGCAACTCTTTCCTTATCAATGGCATAAAAATCATAAATCAATCATTTGATAAAAGCATGTCCTAGGATCCGTTCCGACAATGGGCACTTTTATCAAACCAATCACTTTAGGTAAAAGAAATGACATGTCATTAACATGTCCTAGGATCCGTTCCGACAATGGACATTATCTTTTGGCAATTAGTTTCGGCTCTCATCTCTTGAAACATAGTTTCTCTCAGTTAATGGTATGAAGAACATTGTTTGTTTGCTCACTTACTTTATCTTGCTTGATTTATCTCATTGTGCTCATTCCAAGGACCTCTCGATGATGTCCAAACAAAGGATTTAGAGAGATAGGAATGGGGCAACGATCATTATCTTTTGTCTGCTGTGCTTGTTGGATATCTTTGTAATATAACCTTGGTCATGTGTACTTTTGTTTAGTTTGTAGTGAGGGTGTTTTAAGTTTCTTGTTGACCACATAGAAAGGCTCGCCCTCCTATGTTTTGGTCTGAGATATTTGAAATATTTGAACTATTTTTTGAACAGGGTTCTACATGTCAGGTGTGAACAAGAATACTCCTATTCGATTTGTCGAGTCAAAGTCCATCACACTAGGTACAACGCCATCCTGGTTCTCGATACCTTGATGCATCGTACTCCGTGTATTATCAAACATAAGGAAATTCACCCTTTGAAAATCCCAACTCCTTGGAAAGTAATCATCATCATCATAATCATCATCTCATGTCTTGTTGGAATCTCTTGCTTATCACGCCAACACAGTACTATGACAGTTGATCATCATCGTCATCAATCCTGCATCCAAAAATCATTAAACATATTGCATAAACATATCATATAGAGAATAAATACATTGCATTCCAATCATCATAAACAGGTTATCATGAACACTCTTCATAGATAGGTACATCTGCATTATTGCATTTTACTCATTATCAATCATAGCATAAACATCTATAGTTCACATTACCACCTAAATCATCACATAAGCATTGCATAATCATATGACATATACACATTTAATTCATTAGGCATATCACCTTGTATTAAACATATCATTGCATTACATACATCATCATTTAGGATAATAACATATAATATTCTAAGGCATCCCATAAAATCATCTCATTATGCATCAAACACCATTTCATTAGCATTATATTACAACCATCACATCATAAACACATCATATCCATAAAATCATCTCATATATAACCATTTTCCAAAATCATATTGCATTTACAAAAGACACATCATCATATAGTTAACATCATTGCACATCATATCATAGGTCATAATCATTGCATAAACATCATTAGAAATCAATGCACCCATAACATATATAAATAAATTATGCATAAATAAGGGTGCACATGTCATCGCATCAAAATCAACTCATATATATCATAATGTCTGTCATAGTACAAAAAATAATCGGATCATTGTACAAGTATGTCAATCAGTACAAAATGCCCATTGGGCTATCAAAAAGGAGCCCATAGCACATAAAAATATGCCTATCACGGTCGGTCTCCATGAATACTACCCTCGCCTCTGTCACCATGACCCTCTCGTGGTCTCTGGCTGGTCTGCTCTGAGAACTCTGGAACCCAGACTGCTCTAGGTATTGTATCATGGTAGGCTCAGCGGTAATACTCTACCTCTCGAACAACCTCTCTGTACGATTAGACTGGCATTGTACCCTGAGATGACGAGGTAGTCATGCTCTCCATCTACTACCTACGGCCTAGCTCGGTCGCTGCCTGTAGCTCTGTCGCTTGTCGCTGCTGTACAGCCTGATCTCTCTCCACTCTGAGCTAATCTCTCTCAGCTCATGCCTGATCTCTCTCTACTGTCACTGCCTGTATATGTTCCTGTAACTACAAAATCAATGCATCTCGTGCATCAGCCTGCCCTACTAGATGTGCTCCTCGCTATGCATGAACCTAAGCCTCAACCTCCCCTCGTGGTGGTGGGACTGGCAGATCCTGCTACTGGTCTTACATGGGGACATCTCCCTGACTTGGCTGAACTAGGGGCACACCTGCTGGATCCAATCAGACCTCAATCCTCTGTCCTCGCCCTCGTCCCCGTCCTCTCTTGCCTCTGACCCTACCAACCTTGGGATCCTCGCCTAGAATAGTCAACCGAAGAGGTGGTCTGAACCAATCTATGTAGGCTTGTGTAGTGCCTAGATCTGCTGGACCCTGATCATAGGCCCATGGCTGAGCTACCAAGTGTCAGAAGCTATCAACTACCTCTGCAGTCAGAATACCTGGCCCCCATGCCACTTGTGTCATGCTGCATGCGAAAATGGCCACATAGTCGTCATCTGGCCGATCCTTCAGCTCTCTGAACTAACGATGTACACACTTAGGTAGGTACTGCTCAATCATAGTGTGCTCTCAGCCCTGTATATACCTATCCTAGCGACAGTAAAAGAGATGGTCTACATCATCAGCCCATCTGAGCTGACCGAGGTACGGTCTCCATGTGAAAATAAGCATCTCATTAATAACCCACCTCTAGAAGGGGATCCCATACTCTCCAGTGTGTGTAAAAGAAACACCCCCTCTGTATCGTGCCACAAGGGAATCCTCTGGCCCCAGCAGAACTGGAACCACTCGTGGACGTAGCACAGAGATGTGCTCCCACGCCCAAACATGCAACAAGGTGACTCCGGCCCCTAGCGCTTTGCCATCCACATACACATACTCGTGTAAATCTTTGTAGAGTGAGGCCAACAGCATAGGCCCCCATGCAAATTGGACTGGTCTATCTCAGACCATCCTCTCCCAGCAGTATCCCCATCCAGGACTGAAATACCACCCTTGTCTGTCTGGGGCAACCAAACTAGAAATAATCACTACAATCACCTAGCGGAAGGGAGGTGCTATCACTCTGTACCTCTTTAGCTCAATTTTCCCCTAGCAGTAGATGATGTCTCTAGTGCCAAGGACTCAGGTGCAGCAGGCACGTCCCTCCTCCATGTCGTAAATCACCTGGTGGCCATGAATTGGCAATCACAAAATCCGCCAGACATCCTCCAAAGTGATGGTCGCCTCACTAGTGGGAAGATGAAATGACAATGTCTCGCTGTGCCATCGCTCCGCCAGTGCTGACAACATCCCAAGGTGGGTGCGGACAGGCGTCGCATAGGCAATATGCCAAAGCCCTGTAGCTCCCTATCGATCCTGGTCTCTGTCGCTAAGACCCTAAAGAACAGTCGCTAAATCCCACGACCGGTGCTCCCTAGAATAGAGCTCCCTAGGCCCGTCCTACATCACGTAAAGTCAGGATGTTAAAATTTTTGAAAAATTCCTAACGTAATGCCTCAAACTCGCTTCAAGCGGTGCAGTTTGTGAAGGTGTCACAATTTGAGTTTTCTCAAACAGTGACGCTGGACCCAAATTTTAGCCAAAAGGCGACGCCGCGGCTCAATTTCACCCATAGCATCACAGTTTTCATGAAAAGGATGCCACCGCGGTGCACCTTTACAATTCTGGCCCGCGAGTTTGAGCCGAGCCCGATCCCAGTGGTCGAGTTTTTAAACTCCAAATTGCATCGTTGCGGCGCTAAACAGCACCACTACGTTGTAATAAGGAATTGAGCGATGCGATTTAAACACTGAGCGGCACTATAATAGCATCGCTGGAGGTGAGCTCTCTCTAAAACATGTAATAAATGCATTAAAATGAAAAAACAAAGCTTCAGTCAGGGTCACATACCAGGGCACCGATGCCAGGTGGCCGCTGGTAAGTCCGAACTCGATTAGAGATGTGTAGGGGAAGTTTTCGTTGTGCCATATCGTCAAGAGGTCAGAGCTTAAATCTCAAGTTTTTCTAGCGGAGGTGTGTGAAAATGACTTGAAAGTGACCCCTTGGGCCTCTTTTAAGCCTAAAAATTAGGGTTTTTTGACCCTCTAGGGCTATCTTGTTAGGGTTTTGGACCCTCGAACCTATTTTTGTCTATTTGAGGCTTGTTTTTCATTGTCTTGTTGCATTTAGACATGTTTTTAGCCTCCCAGACCCCTTTCGGACCTGCTAGGCGCTTTGTCACCTTTTTTCGCGAGATCATCCAAAAAATTGAAATTTTTGTCTGATCTCTCAAGGGGGCATTATAATGGCATATTCTCTCGCCATGTGGCAGTGGGGCAAGCTTTTGAATATTGAAACTTTTGGCTTTGATTGAGATCCTTTATTCTTTGAACCAACACAACAAGTGCATTGCTTCAAAGATGGGCAAAATATAGACATCAAAAATATACTAATTGACATCGTGCATTTGATCCTGACTTACTAACATCGTTCTTCCTAAATCATCCCTCAGTCTAACCATTTAATCAAATCCCCCTACCTAATTAAATTCATCAATATTCATCTCTTAATTAAATAAATCATTTTATCTGATTAAGTCAATTCCTTCTATTAATTAAATCAACCCATCTGATCTAATTATCCCTATTTAATTAAATAATCAATTTATTTGATTAAAACTCTAATGTTCATCCATTAAATTAAAAAAATTAAGACCTTATTTGATTTAATCTAATACCATCCCTTTTAATTAAATAAATCAAATATTTATTTAATTAACCTATTATCATATTCCTCTCTTATCTGATTTAAATAAATCAACAAATCTAAATCAAATAAGTCACATTATCTAATCTCTTGTTAAATTAATTAACCCTTGATTAATTTAATCCAATCTCATGTCAATTCCTCTAGATTTTGCAACTTGCACAATTAAATCATTTATTTGATTTAATAATTCCCTATTTGCTTTCAAAATGGCATCAAAAAGGAAATATTCCTCCAAGTTTGAAATCTCCCCCCAAAATGACTTGTCCCACCAACAACGAATTTAAAACTCTTACATTGTCTCTTACATGTCCCCCACTAAGCATTAACTCCCAATGCAAATTTCAAATTTCCCCCCTCTTGGGCACATTTCCCAAATCTTGCACAACCATCATCCATTCATAGCTTGACAAGCGACACCTTATCATTGGATGAATGTTAGTCCCACATTGCTCAAATTTGGGCATTCATCCATCTTGAAATCCTATAAATGAGGAGTTCATCTCCTCATTTGGACATCCACCAACATTGCAAAGTTACCATGCTTAAATGTTTATCCATCCTCATTCACAAACCTTGAGTTCCTAGCTAGGTGATGGCAGATTTTTAGCTTGACACTCTCACATTCATCATCAAAGTGGATCAACCTACTTCAACAATCATCAACTTGCATCTTAGGGATTGGGAAAGGTCCAATTTTCACTCCAAATTGGCACCAATTCCCCCATGGGAACAAGAGTTTTCTATTTAAATTAGGATTTCATCTTTGGTTTATCATTTTATTATGTTTTTGCATAATTCTATTCCTAGTTTGAATTGTAAATGGATTCCATGGGGAATCCTTGTTTGTGTTTGCAATATCTAACTTATGGTGTTTAATCTCTTTGTTTTGCAAGTACTTCCAAATAGGGGTTCACAGATCGAGATCGTTTATTCTTTGAACCAATGCAACAAGTGCATTGCTTCAAAGAGGGGAAAAATTTAGACACGTAAAATATATTGATTAACATTGTGCACTTGATCCTGACCTACTAACATCATTTCTTTCTGAATCATCCCTTGGTCTAACCATTAAATCAAATTTTCTTATCTGATTAAATTCATCAACTTTCATCGCTTAATTAAATAAATCATTTTGTCTAATTAAGTCAATCTCTTGTTAATTAAATCAATCCAATCTGAACTAATTATCCCTATTTAATTAAATAATTATTTTTATTTGATTAAATCTCTAAAGTCTATCCACTAAATTAAATAAATTAAAACTTTATTTAATTTGATCTAATATCATATCTTTTAATTAAATAAATCAAAATCCTTATTTAATTAATCTCTTATCATATTCCTCTCTTATTTGATTTAAATAAATTCATAAATTTGAGTCAAATAGGTCACATCATCTAATCTCTCATTAAATTAATTAACCCTTGATTAATATAATCTCATCTCATGTCCCATCCTCTAGATTTTGCAAGTTACACATGAAAATAGATTTAATTCATTTATTAAATCCCTATTTTCCTCACAAGGCATCTTTTGGAATATTCTCCAAATTTGAATTGAAAAATTCCAAGTCAACATGTACATCCAACAAGGAAATAACTTCATCTTACATTTCCTTTTCCTTGAGCCAAGTGGCATTTATTGCATTTTCCTTCCCTCTTACAAGTCATTTCAACAAATTTAAAATTCAAAAATAAGCATTTATTGGCACAATCCTCCTCAAAACTTGCACATCCTCCATCCACTCATAGATTAACAAGTGGCATCATGCCATTGGATGAATGTTAGTCCCACATTGTTCAAATTTAGACATTCATCCATCTTGGCATTCTATAAATAAAGATCTCATATCATCATTTGATCATCCACAAATTATGCAAAGTTATTATGCTAAAATATTTAGCCATTTCCATCCATTACCATTGAGTTCTTAGCTAGGTTTTTGCAGATTTTGGCTTGGAGCTCTCATTCTTCATCAACAAAAGTGGATCAACAATCTTGAACATATCAAGGTTGCATCTTAGGAATTGCGAAAGGGCCAATTTTCACATCAAATTGGAACCAATTCCCCCATGGGATCATGATTTTGCACATTTAAATTAGGGTTCAATCTATTTTGTTGTTTCTATTGTGTTCTTCATTGATTTCTTTCCTAATTTGAAGTTTGCAAATGGATTTCATGGGGAATCCTTGTTCATTCCTGCAATATCTAACTTAATGTGTTTATTCTCTTTGTTTTGTAGGTACTAGGATTGGGGTTCACACATCCAATATATTTGCAATAGATGATGTGGCCAAATGACCTAAAGCCCTAGCATGACTATCATTTACATTATCTTGTTGGATTATTTCACTCTCTCTTCTATGTTTAACCATTGATGCTTGTTCTGAACATTGCTCACTCACAACATTTTTTATTATAACTTCTCCTCTTTCAAGGGAAGTACTATCACTAAACTCTAACAAGTTTCTTTCATGTTCAAGAGTTGGGTGAGGGGTAAACCTACTTGTTTCTGCATCATTTTCTTTCACCATTTTCCAAGAGTGTTCTTGGGAAATTCTCCTTCCATTTTTTTCTCTAGATGCTTCTTCATATCGCCATGGGTTCTTCACACTTGTGCTTTAAACTTCGTCACTTTTTCAACCTTTTCAATTTTCTTCTATTCTTCCTCTTTACTTCTTGATATCTTCAAATATTGGCACAAACTGGTGCAAATATTTTAGAGTCACCACCCAAATTTATTGGGACAAATTTGTATCAATTGTATTACAATTTATGCAAAATTTGCAAGATCCTCACATACTTAAACAAACTTTAATAAATACAAAGCAATTTGGGTTGAAATTTGAGCAATGACTTTCAAAAACAAAACTGGTAGGAAATCTTGAACAAACACAAGCAATGGTTAAAAGAAACTTCAAATAGATTGACTCTATGGATGAACATCACTATAAATCATAGTGATCATGGAAAAATCACTCTAGAGAACAAACTTTATCAGTTATATCCCCATTAGAGTCACCAATCTATTGGTGTTTCTAAAGAACCAAGCAGATTTCACCAAGCATCTATGAATTTTCTAGATCCAATTCTTGAATTCTTAGGAAATGATTGGCCAACAAATGAGAGGAAGCTACGATGTTTCCATCATGCACTTCGGGCTCTGCAAAACCTGGGAGGGTGATCCCACAATGTGTGTCTTACACTCCTACTACACAATTATGCTGCACATTGTACAATAAGTAGATATGTTCTCATTTTAATGCCAAATAGATGAAACCTTTAAAAAAATTGGAAATTCCTCTAAAATATCTAGCACCTAAAGCTGAGAATAACATACAACACTAAACCTCAAAAAAGATAAATCAATTAAGAGTTTGTTTATGAATTTTTTTCTTAAATTGAAGGACCCTAACTATAAGAAATTCTTTCAACATCTTTAGATCAATGTCTTATCTTAAGGTAGGGAGTCATAACACAATAAACTAAACTATGAGGAAATTTTAACTCCTAACATTCATGATCTATGCAAAATTGCATTACAATTCACATACCAAATACCCAAACTCTATGACTACTTATCAAATCCACTAAACACTTATATGAATTCATGCTTTAACCAAGGCATTTTAACTGATTCAGAAAACTAGAACCACAATTAAAATATACTTCACTACAAAATAAAAATGAGCATAAATGAAAGGAGCATTGATCAAATTCTTATTAACAACTCATATGAATGTTGTATACGGAGAGACAATAGACTCGTAAGCTTTGCATTATATATTCATAAATGTTCATAAACCATACAATTTACAAAATATATTTGCTCGACTCAAAATCTTAAGATACAAAATCAAAATATTCTTTCTCTGTGTTCTAAATTTGCATATTCAGATCTAGAATTCAAAAGTAGACTTGTATTAATGACCCTGAATTCCCTTTTATAAGAACAAGGGAGAAAAACAAGCTTCAGGCCAACTATACACTTGTCACCTTTTCATTTGACTGCTATAACACATATTCCCATTACAATTATATTTGCACTCACGAATGGAAGCAAACATGTATATGAAAAAATTTATTCACCTTTGTTGAAGAATATATGATTGCCTTCCAAAGGCACTTTCACATGTTATAACAACATTATAACTTCTTCATCAACCAAAAATTAACCACATCTATTCCTAGTCAGTAAAAATTCAAAAAGCACAAAAAGCAATAGAAAGAAAGTGATTAATTCATCCAAGTCATCACTTGTGTCATCAACCTTTATGATAAGAAGAGAACAATATTCTACAATACTTCAACCAAAGCCTAATCAACACTATTTCTAGGCTATGTATTGTTTCTCTTTTATCCATTATTCACCACATTCCTCATCATCCTTACACAAAAGCTTACTCAATAAAATTTTCCAACCATTCATTATATTATTTATCTGTGGGCCACTTTGTATTCAATAGAGTTTGCACCTTCACACTATGTTGAGTGTACCTAGCATCAATTAATACTCTACATTCTCTAATAAACACATCCATTCTCATTTACACTACAACCATGTTGTCAATGTGGAGGTTCAACCCAGAGTAATCAACTACAGTCAAGATATCTTTAGCCTGAGGTAACCATTCCTCCAATTCATGCTTCCAATTGGAAAACTCCGTCAACTCACCCTTACCATCAAATATTTTTGGCATACCATTCCCTTCTATGTCTCTAAGCATTTTCAATTTGTTGTCAAGTTGCATCCCTAGCTTCCCATGGAAGGTTGTTATCTCATTGATCATATCAAAGGCCTACACTATCTCAAGGATGTGAGTAGGGGCCTCAGGATACTCATTAGCTTTAGACATTATCTATATCAGGGTTCCCACTTTAGTGCTCCATTGACTCCACTCAGTTTGAAAATCCCTCTAAACTTGCAGATATTTGATATTGCCCTCATGGATATTCTTGTACATTTCCCATACATCATTAGCTTTATTGACCAATTTGGTTACTCTATGTTTCAGCACATCTTAAAAAATGTCACTGACCACTTTAACTATCTCCAATTTGGCCTTCCTGGTATTTTCCTTTTTTGATTTTAGATCTTGGTTCAACTATTGAATTTTGAGGGACAAGGTCTTTGTGTCTTGTATGGACAAATATGAAGTAGAACTAGTTGGGGATGGTATACCACTTTGTGCAGTAGCCAATACCTTATTATTCTCAAGCATCAACTTATTGTATCTGTCAAGCAACTTCATGTAGTTGGCCTCTGTAATTTGAGTAGTATCTACAGTCAGCATTGCAACGTGCATTGTTAGTTGTATAGTTGCAGTAGTTGTCATTTTTGTTTCCCTCCTGACAATTATTGATCCAATCTCCTCTACAAATTGTATGACATCAACTTTTCCTATTTTGGGAGCCATAGACCACACATCCAGTGTATGCAATCTAGGACTGAAACCTAACCCAAAGATTTTATTGTCAAAATCCTCCTCAGAAATAGAGGCATCAAGGTCCTTCCTAACTACATCTAATGCAATAGCAGATGATATGTCACATCCAGGTAACAAAAGTGCACCACTTCCTTTCACCAATTCCCTTTCCTCTTCTAATGACATGCTAGCTATTTCTTGTTTTATTTTATCCTCCTCTTCTTTCTCAGCTTCTTTCCACAAGGAAGGGTCAACTTTCTCCCTCACTTCTTCAATCCTTCTTTTAATGTCAACACTTTTAACATGGTTGACAAACTCTATAATTCCTTGGACTTTATAAAAGCATCAAGACACATAAATTTAGCACAAGCTTTTATTCTGACATTATCATCCTTAGCCTCATTATATACCCACTTTACAACCCTACTAGGGGGAACCATAATATTCAATGCATCATCTCCTTTCTTAGGGAAATATTGATCCACTTCCTACTCCATTAGGATGTGCTCACCAAATTCCACTAGGGCTTGAGCCTCTCCAATCTCCTCACTTTTTGAGTAAGCCACTAATGGGACTACAGTAGGCTTTCCACTAGTCTTACTTGTTTGCACATGGATTTTTAGAGTGGAAGATTGAGCCGACTAGCTCCTTATCTAAGCATCATGGTTTTCTTTAGCCACTTTAGCTTTAATCTCAACTTTCTTCACCTTCTCAAAGAAGCATCTATCACTAATATCACCATGCATTAATTTTTCTTTTACAAACTTATCATCCAATTATGAGTAAGGGCTAACACATGGAAAGGGTTATCCTTTATCATCTTGTCCTATATTACACATATCTTCCTCCATGCATTCTTCCTTGCATTGACTTCCTCATCGGTGGATAAATTCTCAATTACATCCTCATAGAAGTAGAACTGATGGGGTTTTCCTCCCAATACCCTAGCTTTCCTTTGAGTCAAGATTACCACTTTAGGATTGTTGAACCAACTGACCTCTTGATTTAGCGTGTAGTTGTTTAGAAGAGAGAAAAACCTCTCAATACCCTCTTTTGAGGTACAACTAAAGGATGTAAACTGCACATCAGAGTTCAAAAGATAATCTTTTCTTGAATTTTTAAAATACTCCATGTCCATGGCATCCATCTACCACATGACTTCCATAAACTCTTGTCTGTCTAATATATAAACGGGCAATTTATGAGGTGGCACTAAGGTTCCATAAACCCTTATTGTAGTGTAATTGGTATGAAGATACAAATCTCCCCAATTGAATTTATTCTTGGTGTCCTATTCATATTCTAATGGCCTTAGAATATCCTTCAAACCTTGTGAAATTATTTGCATAGGCTTCAAACCCAACTATTTGAGTACCAAGAATTTGAAAACATTGCAAAACATGTTATAATCAGAGTCTAGAAAATGTACTTGCCAAATATGTGTCCACATCTACACTAGAAATTCATTATCTATGTCATCAAATTCTCTCATTCTTATATAATTCCTTATCACCTTCTTAGTCTTCCATAGTAATAAATGCATCAATAGAGAATAATATCTACGGGATAGTGGATGAGTGGCATCCTTCAACTTCACTAGGCCCTCATGCAAGTGTCCAACAATGTAAGTAGCATAATGCCAAATCCTATTCTAATAGTCATGTTCAATGTCAATTGCAAAAGTCATCAGGGAAATATCCATCTTAATATCATAATATTTATGCAAAACATGACATATTGCATAATAGGCATTTCTTGAAGTGGTCTTCAAAGTCAACACAATCAAATGGTTCCACCTTAGAAGCAATAAAAGGAAAACCATTTTTTTTAAGTCATGTCTCCTATGAATAGGAAACACACCCTTTCTATACCAAATTTTATTCTTCTCATACTCATTGTACAACTTGCAAAAATTAATGGGTCCAAAGGCAGATGAATTCAACTAAAAAGCCTCCATTATTTGGCTTGTAGAAATCTCTTGCATGGGAAAAAAGTCAGGGAACCTCTTGATTGTTCTATCATTTAGATCATAACACCCATCCAATGCTAACATCAAATCTACCTCCACAAACACATTTTGGCACACCAACTTTCCTATGTCACATGCCCATATATTGCAAGTAGGACAGTTGGCATCTCTTCATTTGAAAGCATAGTAAAACAAATCCCAACCGCTTTGTGGCACTGCAATATCACAAATCCCAGAAGCAACATCCTCAAAATGAGTATTTAGGATGCCCTCACCATTCTTTCTCTTCCCTACGTTCTTCTTTACTTCCTAATTTGGTTCCTAAAGGGGGTTCCTCCATAAACCTAGGATGATCCTTCTTTATAGTTCTTTATTTTTTTGGTGTACTTGCTTCATCAGGCTAGGGTTGGTAACTATGAGGTTTTGGTTTGTTAACCCATTTCTAAGTGGTTTTCCTCTCATTTTTAGCTCTAGACCCACTAGGTTCAATCCTTATCACTCTGTAGTAAAATTAGGGTTTTCAAGATACTAAGAAATCACCCTAAAATCATAGAATTCATAGTAAAAAGGAACAAATCTATCCTTCTTAACTCAAACCCCATGAGTAAAAACTTCAATTCACTCTCAAAAAATTAAACTAATGACTTTAAACATACAACAATAGCCACTTATACCCTTTCCCAAACTACCCAGTAAATAAACTAGTTCAAGGCCCAAGAGATTAACTTAACTAGGAGAAAATTGGTCATTCTTTGGAATTCACTTTATCTGGAGTCTTGTTGCCATCATTTCTCTGCTCAATGAATTATTATGCCTATGCCAACTGAAATTGCAAAAGAAAGTACCAGACAATCTTCTTAATACCCCATCATTGAAGTGTATTCACCATTAATGGTTTATGGATTGTTCACGTGAGTGAACTGATAAATAGTCATTCTCATTTGAATCCTAACTGTTGATCTTCTAGATTTAAAACATAATCAACGATTTTCCCTTACCATCACCCATAGCTTTTACAACAATGATTTAAAACAGTGAGGAGATCATGAGAGTTTGCCATGTAGCCATCCACTAACACATAGTATATCATAGACTCTATCGCTCATTGCAGAAAAGTGGTTGAAATGCTTGAAAGTTTCAGCAAGGGGATCTTTTTGGCGATGCCTCCAAACAACCTGAACCATTGTGTATCTACGTAATGAACCTAAAGTTAAAGATATCTTTGGAAATGAGAAAATGTAGCAATGAGATGAAATTTAGACACGTGGCTATCATATTGTTTTCCTTTCATTCCCTTCTATCACTCATCACAAAAACTAGAAAAGGTTTTAAAATATTTAAAGGATGGCATGATACAAAACATCACAATACTCATCACTTGTCATTGAAGTGAGACCGAAGGTTTGAATAACTTTAGCGATAGGTGATGGTAAGGGAAACCATAGCCCATTGTGTGTCGCTCAAATGAACCCACCAATAAAGATAACTTAAACGATGGAAAATCACTTTAGTGAAAGAGAATTTCCATGTGCAAATAAGATTTTTTGTTAAAGGGGCCATGCAAAGTGAATGAGACTTAGACCCTTAGGAATAAAACTCAAGAGTTAAATCTTTCACCATGAAATATTTGTATCCGACTTATGAAGTAGCAAGGTGATGGAAAGAAAAATAACAACTGACAAACCTAGACCAAGGGGTCAGGAAAAACATGATTCAAATGGCTCAATTTGTAACTTAGATGATCGGTAACCGAGTAAGATAGGTCAATGACAAATAATAACATTGATAAGGGTTAAGATTCTAAGGGTTTCTAAGAGATATCTTGACAAGAAAATCCCAAGACAATAAAAGTAAGCGAAACCCCCTGTTCAAATACCTTAGACTATCCAAACTTTATAGATTTTTTAGATTGAACCAAAAAAAATTGAGGTTCCACCAAGTGGATCATTTGCTATCAATATCACCTACTCAATATGAATCCACATAACCATGAATATCAAGGGAAATCTTATCTTCAGTCATATTCCTATGATAACACAAGGAATAATCTGAAGTACCACACAAATATCTGAAGACCATTTTAACTGCATCCCAATGAACTCTACCAATATTAGACATATATCTGGAAAGAACTCCCACTGCTTGGACAATGTCTAGTCTAGTACAAACCATAACATACATCAAACTTACAGTTGCACTCTAGTAAGGCACTATGCTCATGTCTTCCATCTTTGATGGAGATGTTGGACAATCTGAAATAGACAACTTTGTTCCAACAGAAAGGGGCACATAATGGTCTACAATCTTGCATGTTAAATCTCTTTAAAATTGAGTTGAAATACTTATGTTGGACAAGCCATAGCTTTTTTTTCACTCTATCTCTTTTAATTTTCATCCCAAGAATGTTCCTAGTTGCACCAAGATCTTTCATTTCAAATTTAGCAACAAGTTGAGATTTTAGTTATGAAATCAAATAGGAATTGATCACCATAAATTTTATAATAAACACAATGATTTGATTTAGAATGCTCAAATCCCCAACTCAACACATATGTATCAAATTTCTAATACCACATCCTAGGACTTTGTTTTAATCCATACAAATATTTCTTCAATTTATAAACAAATTTACTTTTACCTTTCACCATGTAGTGATCTGGTTGTGTCATATAAATATCCTCCTCCAAGTCACCATGAAGGGAAGCAGTTTTCACATCCATTTTATCAACCTCTAAATCATAAGCAGCAACAATAACAAGCAAAAATATAATGGATTTCATTTTTGCAATAGGAGAGAATATCTCACCATAATCAACACCCTCAACTTGAGAGTAACCTTTCACAACCAACCTTTCTTTGTACTTCTCAATAACTCCATTTGAACCAATCTTTTTCTTAAACACTCATTTACAACCAACAGGTTTCTGTCCTTTAGGCAATGGCACAAGATCCCATGTATAATTTTTTGAAGATGCCATTTCTTCGTCCATAGTAATCTTCTAGGATTATGCATCATTAATACGTAATTCCTTTGCTACAAATTTAGGTTCATCCATGCTAGTATTCAAAGAAAAAATACATCTCCAATCATTAGGTGTATACCTTTCAAGTGGTTATCTATTCCTTGTAGACCTACAAACAAGTTGAGTTGGAGGTTATTCCTCCTCTCTTGAAGATCCAAAGCTAGATGAGCTCTCCTCTACTTCTTGTCTATCACTAGGCCTCGATTCAACTTTCTCAGGTGTAGAAGGAAGTTGAATCACATCTTCCTATTTACATTGTTTTGGCTGCAATGCAATAGAAGAAGGCTTAGTTTCTCTAAAAATAGCACTTCTACTAAATATTACCTTTTTTGCAATAGGTTCCCAAAGCTTTTATCCTTTCACACCATAACTATATCAGATGAAGATACATTTCATAACCTTTTTCTCCAACTTTGTTCACTTCTCCTTTGGCACATGTGCATATGCCTCACAACCAAAAAATATAAGATGTCTAAATGAAGGCTTGCGACCTGACCATTCCTCTATAGATGTCTTATCAACAATAGCTGATGTAGGAGACCTATTAATTAGGTAACAAGAAGTGGCAACAACTTCAGCCCAAAAACTTTGTTCTAGGCCAGTACCGCTCAACATACTCCTAGCCTTCTCCATCAAAATTCACTACCATTATTAGTCCTCAAACATTTGATTTTATTTCCATTCTACAACTCAACCATTGCTTTAAATTCTTTAAAATGAATGAAAACTTCATATTTACTCTTTATAAAATATGCCCATGTCCTAATATAATCATCAATAAATGAAACACAATATGTGTATTTACCAATCAAAGGAACATCTATAGGAGCAAACACATCAGAATGAATAAGATCCAATACACCACAAGATTTATGAGAACTTGAGTAAATCTAAGCATGGTTTTATTTTCCATAAATGCAATGCTCACAAAAATGAAATTCAAGATTACAATCAAACAAACCTTCAACAAGGTTTTTATTTTTCAAGGTCCTTAGATCCTTTTCTCCAATGTGGCCAAGTCTCTGGTCCCATAACATAGTTTTCTCTATAGGTAACATTTATTTAGAAGAAAGAGCACCCTTGGGTACCCAAAAGCCATGACCATCTGCTGAAGGTGAAACCCTCACTTCTTCCACATACTTTCTTTTGATAGAAGTACTATTGCTCTAAACAATGCATGCATCTGGCTTATACAATGTGCCATATTTGACACCTCTAGCAATCACCATAGCACCTCTAACCATCTTACTTCCTGCAATAGAAAATACTACCTACACACCCGCATCTATTAGTTTTCTTACAAATAACAGATTTCGTGCTAATCCGAGGATATGCAACACACCATTAATCCTTTTTATTCTACCATCAAGAAACCATATTTTAACTTTACCATGGCCAACAATGTCTAAATGTGGGTCATCACCCAAGTACACCTTAGCTCCATCAAATTCTTCATATTCAGAAAACCAATCTCTATTAAAGGTCATATGGAAAGATGCACCTGATTCAATTAACCATGCATCATTACCTACACGAGTTTCCAATGTTGTAATCAATGCTTCACCATATTCCTTCTTGGACTCATAATCAAAATCAAATTTCTTATTTTTTTTCTTCTTTTCTTCTTTACATTCCTTATGAACATGTCTAGGCTCACCACAGTTCTAGCAAATAACTTTGGACTTTCCAAGAGATTTAGATCTCCCCCTCGACTTGGATTTGCCATGATTCTCATTCTTCTTTCTTTTTTCCTTAGGTCTTCCATGAAAATTTAGGGCCTCCTTGTTATTCATGAATACATTCCTCCTCAACTATTCAGAAAGCAAAGAAACCACCACATCTTTAGTAGTCAAAATAACATAAGTACTCTCAATAGCCATAACAAGAGAATCCCATGAATCAAGCAAAGAACAAAGCAAGATCTGATGTTTCTCTTCCTCATCCATTTTGAAACCAACTGATGCCAACTAAGCCACCAACTTACTGAATGCTTCTAGGTTGCATGTGATTCATCTACCTTCTTCCATTCTTAAGGAATACAACTTATTCCTCAAAAACATCTTGTTCACTAAATATTTTTCCTAATACATATCACCAAGCTTCTCCCATAGTTTCTATGTAGAGGTATCCTCATGGAAATTAATTAAAATAGAGTTTTACAAACACAATTTGATTAGAACCTTGGCTTTATGGTCCATAGCATCATATTGAGCAGCTTGAGTATGATATGTAGGTGAGCAGGTGCATGAAGATGGGTAGCCAATTTCTAGCCACTTTTTGAAAAAAAATTGAAAACTCATAATCAGAGTGTGTTATAACATGCTCGTGTTATGGCTTCGTGTGTCGAGCTTGAGGCTCAACCACAATGATCCCATAATGCAAGCGCATTATAAAATGCTCATATTATGACCTATTAAAAGAAAAAAAAGAAAAGAAAACAAATTTATTTTCACTTCTCACTATGTTTTTTTTATTGCCCATGACCAAAACCCTAGTATTTCGGACTCACATTCTAGGACAAGCTATTTTGCAAAAATATTCATCAACAGTTGTTGTTTCATCGCTAGGATGCTACCACATCAACTAGGAGGTCTGAGAAGTAAGGATTACTTGTTTTTTGTTTTGAATTTGTTAGTTTTAGGTTGTATTTGATATTTATTTTTTGAATTTGTAGGAGATGCTAATGAACCTACAAACCCTCCTCAAAATCCTCAAAAAGCACATCAACAACAAGAAGAACAAAATCCTCAACAATAAAATCCTCAAGTTAATGAACCACAACAACAAGCTCCTCCACCAATCCCTCAACACCCTCCTAGCACTCAACAAAATTTAATGAGTGAAATTGTGAACAATAAAAAACAAATTGAGGATTTAATCAGGAGGTTGAGTGATCCAAACTGTTCAATAATGGAAAGAATGACCCTTGCAACTTCATTGAAAAAAATGTAGATTCAATTAGCAAACAATTAACTGGATGGAAGGATCAGAGATAGTCAGCTGGGGCTTATTACATGGATAAATTATCATATAAAGATGTAAAATATTTAAAAATTAAAAAGGTGATTTGTATTTATTATTCACCGACCCACACAAAAATGAAAATATTACCCTCAATGTGAAGAGGTTTCCTATTCATTGGTGCCACCACCAACATTAAGAACTTTTTTTATGATAGGTGGTACATTTTTTTTATTACCCACCATCCTACAATTGTGAAGTCCCATAGTATTTCCTTAGGAAACTATACTATGAGTTAATCTTGAACAAAATCCCAAATTATATTTATATGAGGGACTTCTAGGGGGGAGGTAGGGGGTTGGCTCAAGATAGACCCAGTGCATAGTAGGATCCTACGTGGCAAGGGAGATGACCTCTCACTAGGCCGCCTCATGAGGACATCATTATCCCTTCTGTAGCAAAGGAGAGTGTCGACATAGAGACTTTGCAAGCCATCAAATCTTTAACCTGGAGTGTCATCTAGCATGCTAGCCCTATTCTAAATTGCCATCAAGGGGAGTCTTTGAGTGGTGGTCTTCAAACCCATTGTGTCAATCTTGTGAGGTGACTTGTTTATATGTGATGTAGAGTCAAGGTGAATATTAATCAAAATAATGTCAATGTTAATCCAACAATAATGAACTCTCCCTTGAAACACCTTCAACCTACAAGCATCAACTCGCCCGAAAGGGTCTCAACCCTTCAAATTTGCAAACCAACTACCAATCTCCACCAAGACCCTGAAAAAGTCCCTCAACATGCCAAATATCACAATTTATCCATTTAAATGCAATCTCAAAATCAAATTCAACATAACCTTCAAAACTCACCTTTTACCACTAGCACTCCCTATAGTACAAAAAAAACAAATTTTCAGCCTTTTATCGAAATCCTTCCAAAACACTTGAGAAATAAATCATAGAACCAAGCACCCATTTCAGTTTCATTCAACATATCAAAGACCTAGATATCACTCCTTTAGATAAAAGGCTTCAAAATTAGGAATTTCATAGTTTTAGGCCTCTACTTAGGCCACTTTTCCAAAGATACCCCTCTTTAATCTCCTCTCTAGGCTCCCAATCCCAAAAAATATCTTAAGAAATGATTCAAAACAAGATATTTTCTAGGTCTCATGACCCCACATGCTCATTTACAATCTCAAACTTAAAGCCCTCCTAAAACATGCAAAAACTGAGGGTTTTAGTGAAAAAACCAAATCCAATCCTTCCCCAATAAATTCAACATTCCAAACACCTCTCAAAAAATCTTCCTAGGCTCAATAAACATTCACAAGGCCAAAATATACATTATTTCACTAAAACCCTACCTAGGTTGCTTAGATTTCACACAAAAACAATCCTATATAGCCAGGCGTTTCATCCCACCAGCCAAATTCATGCTCCAATAGACTTCTAAAGGTAATTAACATCTATTCAAACATTTTACACACCAATCTACCAAGTTACAGGTCCATTATAGTGGGTGGATTGGTGAAAACCCACTATTTTAAAGCCTCAAACCCTTGCACCGTTGAAATAGGGCAGCCACTATTTTCTAAGCTTCCCACACAACTTGTAGTGGATTACACCTTCAAACAAAAAGAAATTGCAAGTAGAATCATTATTCAATGTTCACACAAGAGATCAGGCCATGGAGAACCTGTATGGATCCATACAAAGGAAGAATATGTTGTAAAACATAGTAAATTGCTTGGAACAAGTCAAATTTTTATTGAATAAGGTTTCAATCTGTCTTCATCAATATCCCTTCGAGTTTTTACAACATATTTCAATTTTTTTCACCCAAACTCAACTTCCCAATTTCCATAACCACCTTATAACAAATCTGGAATGATTAGGACCAATGGAGGCCTAGTTACCTATTTCGATTACCTTTTCAAACATAATGAAATACCTACACATTATTTGCAACCTATGACACTTAAAATCATACTAAAGGCTTGAAAATAGCCTCATCACCATCCTAAGACCCAAACTTTGTACCCCCTAATAAAAACTCAAGGATATGCCTCCAATAGGCTACAAAACACTTGTAGGTGCAAGATCAACCTAAATAACTCAATTCATTAGATTATGATTTGTCTCTTAGACCTTATTAGACAAACATAAACCTAAGAACATTAACATTCACCAATCATTCTTTCAAATAATCAAAAATGAATGTTGTGGTGTAGGTGCTCCTGCACCAATATGACCCCACTGACACTTAGGGGGCTACTACACAGGATCCATTTGTAGCTATGGAGATGGAGAGGACAACTAACATTTTGCATGAGGTATATGGCATTGATACTTAGGTAAATGTTAGCATGTTCATTGAATTTAATTTGTTAACTTTTGATTTTGAAATGCAAGATTAACTAATTTAGTTTTATGATTTTAATAAAATTGCAGTGTCATAGTGTTGATATTGGATACACTGGCCTTACACTTGCCTATTTTTCCACTGCATCTACTGTTGAGGTATGTAACTAGTAAACAATTATAATTTTATTACATGTTAATAGCATTATTTGATGAATGGTATTTTAATATGTGATTTTTGATGTTGAATAGGATAATATTGGAGGTTTCATGGGAACACCTCCTAGTGCCAGTGGATTTAGTCAAACCTACATGCAGGTAATAGAATAAAGAATTTAACTAATGAATTGTACTTAATAGATTTGTGTAGTTTATATTAATATCATTGATTATGTTACATCACATCTTTCAAACTCAAATTATTACTTCACATTCCATAACTAATAACTAGATGTTGATAGATGACAAAATTTCAACTACAATATAGTTGTTCAGAAGGTCAACATAAGTAGTGATGCAATTACTTCACATAGCATAAGTAATAAGTTGGAGCATCTTCCAGTTGCATTTTCTTGTCATGGCATTCCATGAGACCACTTTTTATTGAGGTATCTTTTCAAATAGTTCACATCCTTGTATATGCTATGGATGCTTGTAAGGAATATATGAAAGAATAATAGTAAGCAATAGCATAGACAAGGCAATGAGTTGTTTAAAAAAATGACATGTCTACTAAAGAATTTTATAAAATAGTCCATTTCCTCATTGCTATGGCTAAAAGCTTAAAAAAGGTGCTTTCTAACAAACTATGGATGCATGGAAAAAGTCTATCAAAGCATAATAGTAAGCAATAGCATAGACAAGGTAGTTAGTAGTTTGAAAAAATGCCTTGAAGAAATACGATCTCATAGTGATGGAATGCCATTCCATCACCATGAGACCACATTTCTTCAAGGAATTTCTTCAAATAGCTCACCACCTTTTCTATTATACCACATTTTCCATACATGTGTACCAATTTTTTTTTATGAAACTACTCACTTCCTTGCTGCTATGGCTAAAAGCCTAAAATAGGTACTTTCCAACAAACTATGGATGCTTGGAAAATTTTCTATCAAAGAATAATAGTAAGCAATAATACCATAGAGAAGGAAATCAACTACCTAAAAAAATTCCCGAAAGAAATGTAGTCTTATGGTGATGGAATGCCATGACGTGCATTTTTTTGTAATGGCATCTCATCACCACGAGACCCCATTTCTTTGAGGCATTTTTTCAAATAGTTCACTGCCTTCTCTATGCCACCATAATTATCGTCCATGTCTATGAAAACATTTTATCAAATGATTCACCAACTTTCTGCTATGGGTAAAAGGCTAAAAACACATGCTTTCGAACAAGATATGGATAGGGAAAATAATAAGCATGATAGTCAAAAATATATAGTTTACTAAGTAAAATTTTTGTTCATTATCTCATACATTATAAGTCATGACATGGATCGCTATTGTAGTTTTTGTGATTGAATAATTTTTTGTTTTATTTTCATATTTTGCAAGCAGAAACACCTCCAAATGTGACGAGGGAAATCGAGATCGGTGTTTCATTTGCTATAGAATCCTCAATGGCTCTGATAGGGAAGGTATGAGGCAAATTACTAAATTTAAATTTACATTCGTTGTTATTGATGTTATTTAGTGAAAATTCAAACCATTATTGATTCGTAGTTTAATTTCTATTTGGATGGTTTATATAGGGCTTCAACATGCCTCAACATGGGAATTTGATTATTTCTCTCCTCAAGAGTGATCATTAGATGGTGGTAAGTGATTATTTTATCAAATATATCATTTTTAATAATGTAATTTCTATATATTAATGTCTTTACTTCTTATTGTAATAGATAAGACTTGACCAAGAACTAAACCCTAGGAGGAGCACTAGGAGCACTCCTTGACTAGAGCATAAATAAGTGACAGACGTATCACCATCCAATTGAAAAGCAAAGGGAAAGAGTTTATTTCAAGAGCATGGAGAGAAATGACTTTTGATTCCAAAGCCCTTTGTTGTATGCCTATATGGCATTTTTGTACATATTTTATATTGGATATATTTGACATTGTATGCCTATATGGCATTCATAAGCCTATATGGCTATTTTGTACCTATATTTTATACTTATATTGACATATATTGATGTATGGCCACATGGCTATTTGGTTAATACAAATATTTTTTATCGATGGTGTCGATATTTGCATTATAAATCCATGGTTCAGTAGATATGAGTTATGTGTATTCAAGTGTATACTTTACAAATTACGTGTATTGGGTAAGTGCAAGATCATGATGGGCTAAAAAATGGTAATATGATGGGTATGTGGCTGACGACTATTTTTTACCCAAAATTGATGAAATGAAAAGAGTTTTTAAAGGATATTCTCAGCTTTCTAGCAATATAAATTATGTTCTACTTTGAATTTAATAAGTAATTATTATTCATTTTCTATTCAAATTACGACTAAAGTCCTGATTGATAAACTAATTGAAATAACATCTATAGCTTTCAATCAGTATCACATTTTTTGAATCTAAAACATGCGCCACATTCCATGTTTCGCATACTATAAGATTAAAAAAAAGAAAAATTGAATTTCATGAAGTTTTGACCAAGTTAAGGTGGTTAGACATACAAGTTTTTTATATTTTTTAAAAGTTGTAATAAAAAAATCATAATTAATTATTTACTTGGAAAAGAATTACAAAAAAAATATTCATCACATTGAGACATGAGTCCTCTACTTATATCTAAAATCTTATAAAAAAATATCATCATTTTATTGTGGTTAGAGTGGTCAGATAGACACCTACTTCTTATTTTTTCCTTGAAATTTAAGTACTCCTACATTGAAATTTCAAATTTTCACCAAATAGATTTTCTTTTAAAAAAAAAAACCTAGTAGTTTAGAAACTACATTAAATTTGCTACAGATTCTATTCTTACATATTTTTGAAATAATATAGATAACTTATTCAAATTTTTACATCAAGTTGCCTAACTCTGATTTTTCTAATTTTTTTGCCACTAAAGGGCTTGCTTTTTTCCATGATGATCCTACACATACCCTATTCCAATGTATACTTTGCAACTTACATATTTTCATGTGTATACCTTGTATTCATGCATATATTTTGTATTAATCTGTGCATACTATGTATTCGTGTGTATAATTCAAGGCATACATGTTTTTGAGTACTTGTGCTTCCCTTACTCACATATACATGCTTGACTTATTCACATGTATACATATTAATTGGTTATCCCTAGCATTGATCATTGGTGTCCTTCGTGGTTTGTCTTGAATATTAATTGATTGATGCTAAACAACTTTATCCAAAAGCAAAAAACATATTTTCAATTGGTATTCCATGAATTTATTCATAAAAATATTCCAATATATTTAATCATTTGATTGGAACAACTCAATTAAGCAAAGGATACATAATCTTCACAACACTTGCAAAACATAATGTTCATAGTAGATGAAGTAGTTAACTTCTTGACATGTCATTATCATACAAACATTTAACTTGAATAGTCTTTAAAAAAATTCATAGCATAGTCCTCATAGTGCATAATGAATTGTTATGTTCTTGATTCATCACCATATAAACATGTTGAAAGATTTATATGTCAAATTTTTGCAATATTATTTCTTGTATAGGAAATGGACTCAGGAGAAAGCAAGTTATAATTTATAATACAAATAAGAAATGGACTCAATGGTGGATACTTTATTTATTACACGAAATAATAAATGTATGTGAGAGCATCACTTGTTTCTCTTAGACTCCAATTTTCAAGCATATGAAATTATTTCAAATGAAAATGAAAAAATGCTTCACAACCAAAGTTGTTAATTGACGAAAAATATTTTTTTTCAAGTTCCACCATTGTATGCATTTATAATTGGTTGTATATTGTTGTAAGGGAAAGAAGGATAATTTAAAAATTTCTTGCACTTGCTATACTTGAGGATGATTGATGCAATGATAGGAAGGCCTTCAATCCACTTTCACCATACAAAGAACTTCCAACCACTTTTCTTACCTGGTGCAAGAGCACCTTGTTGCATTCAAGCCTCTATGAGGCCATATTGTATAAATTCAATAGATTATTTATTTTAATGTTGTAAGAAGGTTGAATAATCCATTTTATATATGTTTGAAGTCATTTGGAGTCATTGATGAAGGATTGGTGTCATTTAGTTGAAAAGTGAAAACATTCTCAAAAGTTGTCAAATGTTGTCATAACAACTTTTCTTGTTAAATGAAAACTTTTTAAAAGTTTGTTAAAAGTTGTTAAATGGTAGTTTTAGGTTTTCTGGAGCATAACTTGATTGTACAAGCATAAAAATGGGCCTCCAAGTCGAATGGAGGATTGGAATGTAGTTTGAACAAGAATTTATTGATAGAGGAATGAACTAGCTTTCATTTTCAATTGGTTTGGTATTTTTGTATTGAGTTTGGAGAAAGTTATGATCATTTTACCATTGGAAGCCCTATGGGATTGTTTTCTTTGGAAGTTGCAGGTTGTTGCAGAGAAGGTATGGATTTTACAAATCAAATAAAGATCTCAAACCTATTGGAAATGCTAGATATGTGAATCTAGTTTCATTTTCACTTTTTTTGATCAATTTTCATGGGGTTTTGAGTGATTTATGACATTTTTGGTGAAGATTGCTCAGTTCAGGAACTAGGGTTTCGAACAAATGAGAAAAATTAATATCTTTTAACTCCACCATCAAAAAGTGATGAAAATTGGTGAAATTTTTTGTTTTTATATGTTATAAAAACTCTTTAAAGAAAAAATATTCATTTATTCATTTTCATGAGTTATGGTAGATTGGGTGTTTCATTTTGGTGGAGGGTGGTCAAAAAAACATGGTTTTCTTGATGTTTGAACAAAGGTATGCATAGTTTGTTTATGGTTAGCCTTAAATCATTTTTTTCTGATCTTTGGATGGTTGTAATGAGTTTTTGGGATGAATCTAAGTATTTTAGAATCACTTACTAAGTCTGATAGAGATTGGAGTCCATTTGTGTAAGTTAGAGCCCATGTTGCTCAAAGTTAAAAGATTGAGATTGCCTCAAGAATGAAGAATTTCAATTGTGTACTTGATTATTGCAAAGAATATATAAATTTAATGGTATGAACCCTCTTTCTCTACATCAAATTGGTATAAGATCCTAGCAAAAGGTTTGGGTTAGTGTTGGTTTGTGGTTTTGTGTTGTGGTTGTGTGTAGGTTAAGAAGAACCTTATTGTTGCCAAGGAAAGGCAGAGAAAAGTTGAATAAAAGTAAGGAGAGACTTTCTTGTGAAGATGGATTTGGTGAGAAGATTGGGAAGACATTTGCTGGTAGAGGATGAGAGGAAAAAGAATAAACAAGAGGGAAAAAAAGAAAGGAAGAGAAAAGAGGAAGAGATGAGGCAAAAGGAGATTGAAGAATTAAAGCAAAGGATAGATCAATTTCTCAAAAGAGTTACAAGTTAGCAGTTGAAGACCAAGAAAGGGGTCACATGGCCTATTGAGAAGATTATTCAGAGAATAAAAAGACAAGCAAGGATGGAAGTAAATGAGGCAAAGGTAATTTTTTTTGAGAAAAAAAAGTTATAGGTGGAGATGCATGATATTCCAATTGTGTTTGAAGGTGAACAAAATTCTTTATTGGTTGATGAACATGTTGATGTTGATATTAATGATATGGTTGTTGTTCATACTCAAGTAGTTGATGAATTTTTTGATGAAAAAGTAGAGAAGGTTGTTGAGGTTGTTGATAAGGTTGGTATTGATCCTCAAGATGTTGATAATAAGGTTGATAATGACAATGTTGCAGATTTGTTTGCTAATGAGATATATGTAGATTTTCAAAGATATAATACAGGTTATATATAGTACTCTAATGATGAGAGTGAAGGTATAGATGATGTTTCTGAGGTATATGCACAAGAAATGGACCATTGGGACATGAATAAAAATGTAGTAGAAGATTTAATGGTAAAAGTAGAAGAAGAAGATGAAGAGTTGGTGCCTACACCTAAAGAAAAAGAGGGAAAAGGTGAAATAGATTTGTAGTTACAAATTGAGCCACCAAGGTATGGGAATAATATATTTACTTCATTGTTTCATGATGAGACTAATCGAATTTTCAGTTTTCTCCATGTATAATTTTGTTGTTATCTTGAGACAGTAGAAATAGAGACATTATGGTTGTAGGAAAATCAAGGTGCAGGGATTGTGGATGAGTTTGAAGATGTATATGATGGGGAGATGGAAAGAAGATACCTTCTTCTTGTTGTAATTTCAAGGAAGAGAAAACCATGGGTTAAGATGAAACATTTTTTTGTGATTTCTGGTGGTAGTGAAGATTCATTTCTATTTGTAGGTCTTTTACTCTTTTCTCCCTCAAGGGACTTGAGATTTTTTCTTGAAGGGGAGAATGGTGCAGGAGCACCTTGTTGCATTCAAGCCTCTATGAGGCCATATTGTATAAATTAATTAGATTAGGTGTTTTAATGTTGTAATAAGGTTGAATGAGCCATTTTATACATGTTTGAAGCCATTTGGAGTCATTGATAAAGGTTTGGTCTCATTTAGTTGAAAGGTGAAAACATTGTCAAAAGTTGTCAAATGTTGCCATAACAACTCTTATTGTTAAATGGAAATTTTTTAAAAGTTTGTTAAAAGTTGTTAAATGGTAGTTTTAGGTTGGTTGGAGTATAATTTTATTGTACAAATACAAAAATGGGCCTCCAAGTCGAATGGGGGTTGGAATGTAGTTTGAACAAGAATTTATAAAGGAAGACATGAATTTTTTTGTAATTTCCAATGTTATGCCCTATTCTTTTACATCGTATAGATTTGTATGAAGTTGTATAGACTTCAAATTATTTTTTATTGATAGAGGAATTAAATATATTTCATTTTCAATTGGTTTGGTGTTTTTTTATTGAGTTTGGAGAAAGTTATGATCATTTTACCATTGGCAGCCCTATGGGATTGTTTTCTCTAGAAGTTTCAAGCTATTTCAGAGAATGGTATAGATTTTACAGATAAAATAAAGACCTCATACCTATTGTAAATGTTATATATGTGAATCTAGTTTCATTTTCACTTTTTTTTTATCAATTTCATGGGGTTTTAAGTGATTTATGATGTTTCTGGTGAAGACTACTTAGTTCAGAAACTAGGGTTTCCAACAAATAAGAAAAAATCATATATTTTTATTCCACCATAAAAAAGTGATAAAAATTGGTGAAAAGTTTTGTTTTTATATGTTATAAAAACCCTCTAAAGGAAAAATATTCATTTATTCATTTTCATGAGTTATGGTAGATTATTTGTTTCATTTTGGTGGAGAGTGGTCGAAGAAAAATAGTTTTTTTGAAGTTTGAACAAAGCTATGCATAATTTGTTTATGGTTAGCCTTAAATAATTGTTGTTCGATCTTTGGATGGTTGTAATTAGTTTTTAGGATGAATCTAAGCATGTTGGAATCATTTACCAAGTCTGATAGTGTAGACACCTAAAAATGGTCTGGAGAATCTAATTAATTAAATACGACTTATTTGATTAATTTATCTTAAATTCATCTACTTAATAAATAAATAGAAATATTTATTTATATTAAGTTCATTATTAGTTCTTCTATTTTAATTAAATAAACAAAATTAAAAACCTTGTTTTATTTAATTATTATTATTTTTTATCATATTATTAAATAAACGAAATTAAAAACTTTGTTTTATTTAATTATTATCATTATTACTTCTTTTATATTTCTATCATAAATTAAATGCACAACTTAAAATAATTTGTGTTATTTAATTACCTCATCACATTTCTTCTTAATTAAATAAAGATATTCTAAAATCTTTTATTTAATTATCATTTTTCCTTTTTGTTTTAATTTAATAAACAAACCCTATAGTTTGATTTATTAAATTATTCAATCCTCTTTTTGCTAAATTTAAATAAATTAAATTTATTTAAATTTATGCATAAATTATCTACCACTATTCACTCACCAATAAAATTAAATTTTCAAAATTTAATTAATTCCACTGTCATTCACATGAAGAGCTTTGGGGACAAACCTGCAGAAGTTCTCTCAACCACCTTCCACCCACCTTCCCTCTTATCTTGCCTGGTGTTTTCATGGGGAGAAACAATCCTCCATGATCAGCTCCATCTTCTCATCCCATGCCATTCAATTCTCCAGATTGAATCCAGCCTCTTATCCCGTATCCCTATGCAAATGTGCTGCCATGAAAGCTATAAATACAGCTCTTTGGCTACAGGAAATGGATCCCAACTTATGCAATCTTACTCTGCAGGTTTTCCAAAGCATCCAGCATTCATCCAGCATCTCAAGCATTCAACATTCACTCAACATCCATCTAGCATCTTAATTATGGCAGTTTACAGTAGTTTCTTTCTTAGAAGCTTTGCTGTAGAATCATTTTAGTTGCACATTTAAATCATATAAGAATAGAATAGTTCAATTCTCATTCTCTAAGTGTCATTTCAATAGTTTAATTAGCTTCTAAATCTGAGAGCAAAGTAGATTAGAGAGATCTTTAGAGTTAGAGAGCAATAGGATAGATTTCTGAAGATTTCTAGTTTAAATTAGTTTAAATTTCTTAAATCTTAGATGCAATGTCCTATTTAGAAGTGTAGAAGCATGTTTAGTTTGTTTTCCCCATTCTACCACTTACAAATTGGCGCCCACCGTGGGGCATAACCCCATATTTTGCTTGATTTTTGAGAAAAGTGTTCTACAGGTATCGACATGATAGTTTTCACAGAACTGTGACTTTTTGCAGCGCGCCAGTTGGATTTTATAGTGCGCCGGTGGTCTGTTTCGGCGCGCCAGGTTTATGTTGTAGCACGCCACGTCACTATTTTGGCGTGCCACTTCACTGTCCTTAAAATCATTTTTTTTAATCTGGATCCAACGCATCCGCGGCCAGATTTTTTTTTTGTTTAATTTTTGGATAAAATTTATCAATCCTAGGATAGAAATGGATAAAATTTATCAATCCTAGGATAGAAATGGATAAAAATTGATCAATCCTAGGATAGAAACTTCATATTTTCTTGTGGGATTAAAATTGAACATTATGCTGTTATGGAGCAATATCTCCATATAGATTAGCTAATTCATCATTTGGGTTTTAAAAGTGAACAAAATTTCTCTGCTGTGATTGGGTGATAGGTTTATGCTCTCCCCTTTACTAGGTGCATCAGAATACCAGACTCACTTTTCTTTACGCATTTTAAAGCTTTTTAAAACCTTGAGACAGGCCTGCCATAGTGGGAAAAAGTACTCACCCTAAGGGAATGACCTGAGTGGGGATAGCCAAAAGCCATGGTATTCCAACCCACTTAAAAATTTATGTGAATTTGGGGAAACCCTCTTTCAACGAAAGTGTGCAGGATAACCATCCACAAAATCTTTGTTCTAAAGATTGGGAGGTCTCTCGAGGGAGTTTATCCATTTGCCGCTCCGAACGGAAATCCTATCTAAGAACCTAGAAATAGAAGCACGGTTGTTAGTTTCTAAACATTGTAATACTCAGCGGTGCAGGGGCGGAGAAGAATCTACCCTCAAGCACTCACCATATAATTGCCAAGGACTATTTGCTCAGGGGATCCAGTATCCACTTCCGTCACTCTAAGTACGCACCTAGAAAAGACAAAAAAATGGGCGCCCTCTAGGGGGTGACATGGCTGTGTGAGTTGACGTAATTTCAAGCTGTGGGTTGTTCGAGTATATAATGATGACCTTTTGTCTCTAGGAGTGAGTCTGTTTGAATTGTCTTATCTATCATAAACTAGTGAAAATAAAAAAGAATCATGCTTGATTCTTAAGAACATACACTATCTGTTTAGATTCTAGGATTTTT